>PVJD01000772.1:0-354198 GCA_004026545.1 Mormoops blainvillei
TGACCAGATCTTATTTTTGTTAGTATGCTGTTTCTTCAGAGAAATACACCATTTGTGTTGCAGGATGCATGGAGTAACAAAATGCAGAATGTTGGGTTCTCCAGTCCTAGGTTTCTTATTTTCTTTGTTTAGGGGCTTTCTCCCAACATATTGGTGGGCCTTGTCTCTAGGGGGATTGAAGTTTTCAAATTCTACTAGCTCTTCTGGGCCCCCGGTAGCAAGGCACAGCATCAGTAAGGCTGGAAATATCTTCCTCCCCCTTTTCCTTTACAGTGACCAAATTGAGAACAGTCCAATTGGCATTCACAATGCAACCCTGAACAGATTTGTGCTTTCCCTCTCCAGTTCTCCTTGGTCTATAACAAAAATGCCCTTACTCAGTAGCAGGTGACACAGCCATGAGTCAAGGCGCCCTGCTTCATGGGAAAACCTTGTTTGAAATCACATAACCCTTTCATTCTTCACCCAAAGCATCAGGAGCAACTTCTGTGGTCGTATGCTTCTTATAAAAGGTACAAAGTTTGTTCATCCACTTCAATGAGTTTCTGGCAGCCAGTGGCTTAGGAAAGAGATACTCAGCTTCATCCTGAAGCAGCCAACGGACTGCCTTGGAGGCACCACGAAAAAGAGCTGTTTCTCTTCTAATTCCAAAGTGCATGGGTCAAAAGGCAGATTTTCATGGGGAGTTGCAAATCAGACCACTCTAATAAAACCAGTAATTTTACCCAATGTTTATTCAAACAAATCAAGCCATGCTACCCTGTTAACTTTGCCTAGAATCCTCAGTATACTCTGGTCTAACAGTAATATAAAAGAGCTATTCAAGCAATGAGATAAGTCAGACTGTGCAGAAATGCACAACTTAAATGGGATTTTTAACTATTAAGCTCTCATGATAAAACTTTTGTTAAAAAAATTACTTATTTAAGGTTTTCTCCAGTTAGCCCAATTTCTTCCTCGATCACTTTTGTGAGGTCTACATGCACACATTCACCCATGCCCCCAACCCTCCCTCATTTCTGCCAGGAACTGTGCATTGTACTAATGTCGATAACATTTCTGCAGCAAAGACAGTTTTTTTCTTTTTTCTTTTTTTTTAGTTTGTGTGTGTGTTTGTTTCACAATTCTGATTTGTCGTAAAGAAGGGAGAAGTCAGAAACCTCTCGAGGTACAGTGAAAAGTTACTTAGCTACTTCTTGGAGCTGGAAAGGTGTGTGTAAGAGGCTGAAGAGAATTGAAACATCAAGCAAGAATTTCTGTGTTCTTATTCGGTCTGAAAACCAACTTAGAATTGGAAACCTTGCTTCGTGCTTCCTTACCCCAGCACCTGCAAAGCTCACACAGTACCCTGTAATTCCAACGGAGAATGAGGCGGCCGGGGGGCGCCGTGCGAGGGCGTCAGGAGCAAGGCAGGGCGGGCTGAATGCGCGCTTCCCTGGCGCTGACGACGGCCATCAGCTTCGCTGTTTCTGACTTTTCCATGCTCGCTACCTAATTATGTCACATCCTGAAAACGCAGCAGAGGAAATTCCATTTCAGCTCTAATAATAGAAATGGGCGCTATTTACCACTTTAACAGATTGTGCTGTGTTGTGAATGAAGGCTGCTTCTGCAGTCACATTACACAGATGAAGTTGCTTCGGCAACAGTGGAGCATAAGGGAATCAGAAAACTAAGCAGACTATGAGAGTGATGTGATTTTAAGTAAGTAATTGAATCTAAATCGTGGTGTTAAATGGAAATCTCACCCATTAAATAATTGCATGTTGGAGAAGCAACTACATGTCTAAGTAGGGGTAAAAAGGCAACTTTAAAATGTTATTTTAAAGTATACTAGTGACTCCGAATCCTAGAATCCCACTCTATTGAAAAATCATATCATTTTCCCAAACAAAAGCATAGTCTATAAACAGTAATACCAATATGCTGCATTGATCAAAAATAGAAAGAAATGCCAAGATGCCCTTGAACAGCAGATATAAACAAAATGACTGAATCCTGTATAAATACAATCTGTATAGGAGAACAAGAAGGAACAACCTGAATGAAAATTTTAATGAGAGTATCTGAGGAGAAACAATGCATTTTCTCTGCATGGCTTTTCCCCCTGCTTTAAGACTAGGATTTGTTGCAAATTTCAGATTTCTGCCTGTGGTCATTAATATATTTCCTTATCAGGTTTCAGCCATGAAGTTGCATGTGTATGCTCACCTTACGTAAATTAGGGATGCTTTGAGCTCATTAGAAACAATCTGATTTTCCCTGGATCACAGTTAAGGACAAACAAATAATATCAGTTAGTGAAAAGTGCAACAGTCTGCTGGAGGGGTAGGGGGCGCGGGGAGGGGAAATGAACCTAAATTCAAAAGGGGAAGCAAATCTGTAGCAAGTAAACTTCTTGAAATACCAGTAAAGTTCAAGAATTAAACGAGGATATTATCTAAGAGGAAAAGCAATTTATTAAGTTCTGAGTTGTGCCCTTATGTGTCCTTCCAGCTAAGTGGGGGTTAGCTAGGTAGCACCTGCCAGGACCCTAGAGTCAAGTTAATAAAGCCGTTGGTCCCCTCAACCTCACTATCTTCAGCGAGTCTCCTCTGAGATGTGGGGTAAGTGGGATAACAGAAGACGGTGGACCTCCACTAAAACGTGTCCTCCAACTTATCTTGGCCCTTGATCCACAGCAGCCTGCTATCTGGATGTTCCTTCAGTTGGCGCAGCCTCCCTGGATCTCTGGTATAATATAGTGAGCAAAGGAGGTGTGCCTCATTACAGAATCAGAAAAAACTGTCACCACCTTGAGACACAGAGGCATAATGGGAGGAAACTGCTAGATGCCTACATCAAAATTTGTGACTATATACATCATGTTCTTATCATTATGTTACCTTGCATATTTTAAATGCACCAGAGTTGAAATTAAGTGCCAAATTGTCTAGATATCTCATACTGCCAAATATGCCTTAAATAGAAAAGGACTGTGCAATTTATAACCTGCAGAATGCCATGAGAAACCTCACTTTTCTAAGTGTGAAGTGTGGAAGCTAGGTGTTTCCACTTGATTATAAGCTTTAAAATATTAAAAAATAAGTCATTCCAAGAATCTGTGAATGCATACATCATTTCAAAAAATTCTTTTAAGGAACACCATATTTTGCCATGTATAATGTGCACACACATTTTTGGCCCAAACTTTCAGGGAAAAAAATCTTTCGTTTTAATTTTTTAACTCATTTATTTATATTTAGATACTTGTTTTTTGTATTATAAAGGAATTTTGGCATATATTTTTAACATATTATGGTACCAGTTTTACATAATAATAAGTATAAAACACAAGAACAGATTCAATGTATTTCAGGTACTACCCATGTAAAATCCACACCCTTATTTTTCCCTCAAAATTTTGGGCATAAAGTAGTCATTATACGTGGCAAAATACAGTAATCCAAAAGCAAAATATTTTTCAAACGTGGAATTTCACCCTACTGTGAATATCACGTCTTTTCCAGATGCAAACCATTTTCCAGGAATAAACTGTGTTTCAAAGGCCCAGGTTGAATGTCTAAGCAGAGCAGGGAAGAAGCAACACTCTTTAAAGGAAAAGAGCTGTGGTGGGGAGAAAAAGTGAAAGAGATGTGGCTGAGACAATGCAGATGAAGGTACCTCTTTCATAACTTTGCCCATGGCTCCATGCTGCAGCCATGAGAACTCACATTGCAGACATCCTTTCAGGGGGGTTGAAATTGATCCGGGGCTCCAGCTGCTGTTCTCTGAAATCCTTCTGAGCTGTTGCCTCAAGGCCTGCCTCCCACAGGCAGCTGCCTGCCAGTGACCTTGTGCAGCAGGGCTTCAGAGGATGGGTTCCTGGCTCCCGGGAAACAAGAAACTCCTTTATTGTCCAACTTGGGCTCAAGGCCTTGGCGAACCTTCCTTAGACCACAGGGCACTTCCAGGATGCTTCCAGCCACCTTTACTCCCTCTTTCACTTACAGCCAGGCTTGCCTCCTGGTCTGACAATTCTCCCAGCCTTTCCGACTACCTCTGTATTTCTTTTCACAGGCATCTCCCCTAATGCAAGCCTTGCACATTCGGTTCTGTCTTGCTGTCTGCCAGAAAAGAGTGCACAAGTGAACAAGAAACCCAGAAGAATTTCTGTGTTTCCTGCAAGCCCTATCTTGCCTCAGGTATACAGCCTTTAGAGATTTTCCATATTTCTCCAGAAAAACTGCATGGACTTTTAAAAATTCACCTTGGTGAATTTACCTACCTTGTGAATGACTCACACCTACTTGGAAGACAATTTTTGAGAACTTTGAAAAAGCGCTCTCACCACAGTGAGACAGTTTATTCCCCTGTGGGAGTTTATGCAGGGACAGATCATGCAATCAAATAAATAGTCATGAAATGTTGGAAGACAAGTCTTGGTTTGGGGTGCCTTATTTTTAATATTTTAAAGCTTATAAATCAAGTGAAACACTCTCTTTCATCCTAGCTCCCACACTTTACTCTTAGGAAAATGAGGTTTTTTGTGGTGTTCTGGTAGGTTATAAATAACATAGACCTTGTCTACTTAAGTCACATTTGGCAGTATGTGATATCTATTTGGCATATGAATTTCAACCATGATGCATTTAAAATATGTAAGATGACATAAGCCATAAACTGGGCTTCTAAACTTTGGCTTTTTTATGACTGATATTTAAAATAATGTACCGAAAGGTTAATACCCACTTGAAATTGTCTCTATGTCTCTTTCTACACACAATTGGTTTGACTGCTATGACTATCAAGATAAATTAGAAAAGAATTGAGCAAATTGTGCCTTTAGACACAGATTTAAATATCCCTACCATAGATGAAAAATGAAAAGGTTAAACTAGAAAACTTCTAAGGTTTCTTCCAGTTTTAATAACAGGATTCTCTAATTCTATGGCTTAATCCAGTCAGATATGTTTAGAGTTCTCCCTCCCTAATCATGAGTCCCCTTTACATGAAATCTGAGTACAATGGAATTTCCTTCTCTAAACACGTTTGGCAACCATGATGATTCCAGTTTTGATATATAGGAATTGCTGGGAGACTCCTTTAACTAGCCTCAATGAGATTACCAAGAACCATAGTATTGTCTCAGAATTGTCTCTGAAAAGGGACAGATCCCTCTTTCCTTTATCCACCTTGTTTTCTGTTGCTGCTTTTGGGGAATAAGGATGGGTGAATTAGAAAAGCTGGCATACTCTAAACACAATCCAACATTATCTTCCCTAAATGTCATATTTCCTGCTGTCGATGCAGGAAATACACTCT
This sequence comes from Mormoops blainvillei, assembly GCA_004026545.1. Lineage (NCBI taxonomy): Eukaryota > Metazoa > Chordata > Mammalia > Chiroptera > Mormoopidae > Mormoops > Mormoops blainvillei. The sequence continues at coordinate 5,305 of PVJD01000772.1, forward strand.
AAAGGGTCTTACCCTTGAACAGTGGTATTTAACCATTCTTAGTCATCAAAGTATCCCAAAGCCACAAAAGCACAACTAAACTCACACTTTAACTTGAATGATGAGACTGTGAAGAAGCCTGGGTTTGAGTAGGAGGACTGACTCTCTCCCTTTCCCAACCATGCCCTCCCTCACAGAGAATATGTGCTCTGCACCCTCGCAGGTCTCCTGGAAATCAAAGATCAATGAAAATTAGATATTTGCTATTGTTACTCCAAGAACGTACAGCTAATATCATTGATATTCTTGTTGTCTCATGTACTTGCTATTTTATATTTTAGTACCTATTTAAAATATACATCCATGTATACATGCTTTTGTATATATAAGCTTTGACACAATTACTCTCTAAATCTTTCTTCCCCTATCCTATTTTCCTTCTAGGTCCTGGAGGCCCCTAACCAAGAATAAATAAAGCTTTAAGAAACTCTCCTGCCATGAAGATTTTAGAAACCTAACCATTGAAGGTGTAATGGGATTTTTGAACTCTGAATATCTGTAAGTGCAGGAAAGAGATTTTTTTTTCCTTCTTTTCAAAGCCCTTAAATTCTGTTCAATGTTACCAAAAACAAACAAACAAAAACCTCAATATACATAGCCCTAATAGGTGTGGCTCAGTTAAGTTGGGTGTCGTTCCACAAAGTGAAAGGTCACTGGTTTGATTCCCAGTCAGGTCACATGTCTGGGTAGTGGGTTCAGTCCAGATCAGGGTACATATGAGAGGGAACCAACTGATGTTTCTCTCACACATCAGTGTTTCTCTCCCTCTCTTTCTCCATCCCTTCCACTCTCTTTAAAAATAAATAAAGTTTTAAAAAACTCTATACACATAGTCATTTTATTAAAATTAAATTAAAATAAACCATTGCTTACTATTTTTCTCTCTACAAAAATTTCATCTCTGAAATTAATTCAGTTAAGTTTGATACCAAGATGTGAATAGTCCAAATATTTTATAATTGATTAGCAATGTTGTGGGGGTCCCCTGAAGGTCAGTCCAGAGCAGACAGCCGGAACTATGAGTCATTGTGCGCATGCATGGTAGTCCCTAATTACATAAGCTCCTTACATAAGCATGACATGAGCAAAGTCATTCTGCGCAACTGTGGCACGATGCCACTATTGTCTAAGCTTGCATAAAAACCCATGTAACCAGTAATAAAGCGTGCTTGTGGATCGAAATGTGGGCCCTGTGTCAGCTCCTCATGCTTTCCTTCAGTTGGGCCTCTCTCTGCCGAAACCTACCCTGGCCGAACAGCAGGGCTCTGACAAATGTTAACAGCATTTTGTTGCTCTAGTCTCTAAAAGCAATATCCAAGGTGTGTGACTACATCCAAACTCATCAAGCAAACAATGTTCTTTATTTGTTTATAAGTTTTGTCACTTGTGGAGAGTTAGCTTTGTTGATTAGAGACCACAATGGAAAAATATACAATTAAAAAAATAAAAACTGAAAATATTTTGAAAATGAAAAAATTTATTATTTTAGTCAGATATCTTCTTAGGTACTACCTAAAACTAAAAACTCCATCTAAAATCATAGCCACAGTCTCAAATTTATGCTGTGAGTCACAATAAGGATTAGGTAAAAGACCTTAACATTTTTACTACTGCCTTCATTGAAATATTTTATTTTTAACTATGAGCTATTTCAAACATATGGAAAAAGACAGAATATAACAAAACACAAAGTATCCTTCCACTCAATTTAACAAATGTTGATATTTGGCAATATTTTCCTGAGATAACTGTACAATAAAATGATACAAATAAATAAAGTGTTAGAAATAGTGTTCCTTCTTTCCCCGGAAGAATCACCACAGAACTGATATGTACCTTTCCAATTGATAGTTTTAATTTTTAGTATTCTATTAAATTCTGTTGAATTTACCCATTTCCCTATTTTCAAACAATTATGTTGCTTCAGATTTTTGCTAATAGAACAGTGTTACACTGACATTTTTTGAGGAAGCCTCCTTGTTTGAGAGTCCAACAAGAATGTATAACTTAAAAGCAGAGCTGTTGTCTTGTAGGGTAGACACATTTTCAACTCCACAGATATTGTTAAATTACTCTCCAACATAGACGTAGCAATGTATCTTAACAGCAGCAGGTTTTGAAAGCTCCTATCCTATATGTTTCCAACATTTCATATGACCAGTTTTTAAGTTTTGTCAATTTGTTGATTACAAAATGTTCCGTTTTGTTTTAAGTTGTATCTCCCCTAATGACCAATAAGGTTTTGCAACGTTGTATATATTTATTGGCCTTAAGGATTTCTTCTTCTAGTCCTTGACTCTTTATATCCTTTGTCCATTCTCTACTGAAAGTTTATTTTTTATTGCTTTTAGGGTTTTATTTAACATGTATTTTGTTTACTAATCCTTATTGGTTGCTTGGATTACAAGTATTTTCTTCTATTATTAAACTTTTCATCTTATTTCCCTTTTTTGGTACAGATCTTATTTATTTTAAGTAGCTGAAGGTATCAATCTTTCCAAGATTTGAGCTTCTTGAACCTTGTGTTAGAGTTCTTTCCCTAGTTTCCAACATCATAAAGTTATTTGTCTTAATTTTTAAAATATTTTTTAATTCAGCTTTACATTTTTAATCCATTGAGGGCTTAATTTTGCATGGTGTGAGGTGGGCTTACATATTTATTTTACCCATATGATTAACTAATTATCTCACCAACATCTATTATTTGATTTTTCTCCATTAATTTGAAAGCTACTTTTCTCCTGTGTTAATTTCTCATTTTCATACATGGCTGTTTCCAGGTTCCTTGTTTGTTACATTGATATACTTGTACATCCTTCTGCCAATACAACACATTTTAATTATTGTACCTTTGTAATAGCTCTTAATATAGGATATTGTAAGTTCATTCTCTTTGTCTTCAATTTTTTTTTCCTCTGGCTATTCTGAGCCCTTTATTTACTCATATAAATGTTTGAAGGAGTTTGTTGAGTCCTGAGAAAACTTATGATTTCCCAGAAATCTTTAATTAATACAACAAAATTCTCATAAATAATATAATGTAAATTAATATTAAATTAAATTAAATATTAAATTAAAATTAAGCTACACTGAAGTAGCTTTGATTTTATAAATTTTGGGAGGAGAATCAAAATTTTAAAATACTGAGCCCTTCCACCCAAATAAATGGTGTAACTCTACATTTATTTAGATCTTATTATATATTTTTCAATAAAATATTATAAATTTTTCCACAGAAGTCATGTATATTTCATGTTAAATTTAAACTCACATATTTTGTAGTTTTGTGGCTAAAAGAACGGAATGTTTAAATCACATTTTAAACCAATTGTATCTAATGTGTAGAAGTACTACTAATTTTTATATCCAATTTTCGTAGATAACAAACTTGATTAACTCACTGGTTACTTTGACCAATTTATAAGTAGATCCCCTTTAACTCCATAGGTATATAATCATATCACCTATGATGTTGACACTTTCTTTCTTGTTTTTCCATTCCCCATACCTCTTATTTATTTTCCATGTCGTATTGAGCTGGTCCTGCGCAATGCTAAATGTAGTGGTGACAGCAGCCATCCTTAATTATTCCTGAATGTAAGAGACTGTTTCTAATGTTTCACCATTAAATGTGAGGTAGACATCTTTTTATTTTAAGGAAGTTCCCTTTTATTCATAATTTTCTAAGATCTATTAACCTCTTACGTCACTTTTTAGAAGGACACTAATCCCATCCATGAGCGTTCCACTCTCATGACCTATTACCTCCCAAAAGCCCCAGTTCCAAACCCCGTCGCATAGGGAATTAGGTTTTAATGTGTGGCATTGCAGGGAGGTAAGCGGTCAGCCCGTGGCGCTGGCACTGACTTTCTCTTAGGATGCATCATTTCCACTCAGGGTTTATAAATTTTTATTTTAAATTTATTCTCTCATAAAGACTGAGTTTTTCTGTGTAAATTTCCTTAGAGTTAAGTATCCTTTTAGGTCAGTTTTATACTTGCTTCTGTCAGATCTCCAGAGATTCACTGGTCATCTTTAAATTCTTACACAAATTTCTTGGGTTTTATAATCCCCATGCAATGTAAGTAGAGTAAATATGGCGCTCATATCTATATTTGGCACAGTTTTATAACTTTAATTTTCACAGAAATATTTTTTTTTTACTCCCTTCAGAGGCTTGGGCAAAATCCTAGCTATTTTTCTAGGCCTTTGGGTGGATTTCTTGTAACCATTATTTATGTGTTTTGAGCAGGATAGTAAGAAAGAAAACTAGAAAAAGAGAAATGCCAGGTTAATCTACTGTTTTGAAGTAAGTTGAACACCTTCTTGTGCTCCATCTCAAAACTTTTTCCAGTCTTGTCTTCCATCAGCATATGTTATATGCAGGACTCTCAAATCTTTACCTGTCATCCAAACTCTCTAAGATCCAAATTTATACATCCATCTTTATAAGTACATCAGTAATTGCCTATCTCATAGGAACCTTAAATTCCTGTTCATAACTGCATTCATTGTCTGTTCCCCTCATCTATTGTATGCTCCTTTGTCCTCCTATATTGTATGTCTCAGAGAATGATGCCACCTAATTCAGAAACATGAAAGTCATCCTGTACTTCTGCCTCTCGCTCACTCTCCTCCCTTGCCTCTACCAACATCTGAAAGGTACCAAATCTTATAGGTGTTACCTCTTTATATTTCTAAGACACAGGCTCACTTTTTCATATCCATAGTCTTAATTCAAACAATACACCCCTTGCCTCCAGCCTGGCCACCTCCTAAAATATCCAAACTCTTTACAAAGGCCTTTAGTGTCCTATATGATCTTATTCCTGACAGTATGTCAGACTTTACCTCTGCCACTCACCCAGATGCTGGCCTTTCTATTCTTCGAATACAGTGCATTTATTTACTCTCTAATCTAATATAAACCTCATGATGGTTCTGTAAAATCAGACCATACCCATTTTACAGGAAAGAAAATGTAGGGTTACAGTGGTGAGGTAACTTGCCTACAGCCATTTATCTAGTAAAGAGTCAACATAAAACTGGACCCCAATAATTTGTTTCCAGAACCCTCTCTCTTGACCACACTGCACTCTCTGCCTTCAGATTCACCAGAGTGAGACCAGTTGGGAAACTGTTATGGTAGGCCTGGTCTGGGCCGAAAAGGTGGCCATGAAAATGTTAGTGAGAATAGTTGTGAAAAAACATTTCAGAATAACATTCAAAAGTTCTCGAGCCAACTAAATATAATAGTTACCCCAGCATAATCTCAACTTCAAATGTTCTTTCCAATTACCCATAAGAACATTTGCATTTTACAGACTATAAGTTCAGAAAATATAGTTCTTGTAAATCTAAGGTAAACATAAAAGTCAAAAAATAAATGCTGAGTGTAGCATACAACAAACTCTAGCATTCATTTTATAGGATTTCATGTTAGAGTTAAAACCAATAAAAAAGGTTTATATGGAATAATTACATAAACACACAAATAGACACTCACATAGATACACCCTCCAGCACAATGTTCTTAGGTCTCAGTCTGTTTTTACACACACCGTAGCAGATACCCGTAAGGTTCATGGAAGGCAGAACATGTACACAACGGTGTATAAACAAGGACTCTTGTTCAAGTTTCTATTTTGCTTAGCTTTTCTCAGCCCTTGTGGCTTTTAATGCCAAAAGATCAATACACAATGATAAAAAGTAATTAGGGGAATGTCTAATTGGAACTTGTATATACTGTAGATACTCTCTCAATTGCTTTTATTATTGTTTATTGATCTTTTGGTACCAAAAGGATGAACAAACTCAAGACATCACCTTCCCCAAAGGTATCCACATCCTAATCACAGAATCTGTGAATATGTTCCAGTAACATGGCAAGGGAGAATTAAGGTTCCAGATGGAATTAAGGTTGCTAATCAACTGCCTTGAGATAGGGAGATTAGCCTGGATTTTCCAGGTGGGCTCAATGTAATTATAGGGATCCTTATAACTAAAAGAGGGAGGCAGGAGAGTCAACATGATACTATATGAGAAAGATAAATACTCCCCTGGAGCCTCTGGGAAGGAACACAGCTTTGCCTACATCTTAATTTTACTCTGAGACTCATTTCAGACTTCTGACCTTTAGAACTGTAAGATAATAAATTTGTGTTGTTGTAAGCCACTAACTTTGTAGTAATTTGTATTATCAGCCCATAGGGAACTAATACATCCTGCCCCATCATCTGAACAGGAGGAAATTTTGGATTTAAAATTCTAAAATCTCTGTTTAAATAGTAACTGTAAAAGTGAATGAATTCATCTTCCTTATTGGGTTTCATGTCTATTGCCTGCTCAGATTCTAATGCCTCTTTTTTTTATTATTATTTTTCTCCTGTCCATATGCAAATTGCTCCCCCAGGACTAAGTTCTGCAGCTTTGCTTTCAGAATTGCTATTTTAAAATAATGTCTCAGTCACTCGTTCAACCGGTCATTCAGTCAACAAGCATTTATACCTCGAGCCAGAACTCTACCCCCTGGACCTCAGACACAAATATCTAACTCATGCCCAAGAGATACTTCAACTTAATATGTCCAAAACCAAATTCCTGATTTTCCTACCCAGTCCACAATTTCCAGAGCCATCTTCACTTCAGTCGACACGAAGTCCATTCTTCCACTTGCTCAGGTCCAAATGCTTACAGTCAGTCATCCTCGACTCCTCCTTCCCTGACACTTCCCATTCAGTCTGTCAGCATATCTTGCCTGCTCTGCAATCAAAATATGAACACTTCTCACCTCCTTCATGGTCACCGACCCATTCAAGCCACTGTTTTTGGTTGCCTAAGGGCCTCTTACTAGTCTGTGGCTTTGCATCCTTGGGTCTCTTCTCAATACAGCTGTCAGACTGATCACATTTAGAACGTCAGTCCAACCCTTTCCTCCTCTGCCCAGCAATTCCCCTCTTTCTCACTCAGAGTAAAAGCTAAAGGCCCTGCCCTCTCCTCTGCCACACACCGCCCTCATTCCTGTGACTGACTGTGGTCTTGCCTCAGCTCCAGGAACAGCCTCCTTGTGGTTTCTGGAACAAGCCAAGTCCACTCCTGCCCCAGGACCATTGTGCTTGCTGCTCCCTCTGCATTGTTCTCCCTCGGGGAGGCCCTTCTGGCCAGCCTCACATAAAAGAAAGGAACCCATCTCCCCCTCATCCCTTGTCCTGATGTTTCTTACAGAACTTAACCTGTTTTGGTTTTTTTCCATATACCCATCGCCACCTGACATATTATATATCATACTTGTTGATGTGTTGAGTGTCCAGTTTCCCTCAGCCCCACTTAAAACTAAGCTCCATGAAAGCAGGAACTATTTTCTGTTCACCACTTTAACTCTAGCACCTAGAATCACAGTTGGCATATAGCAGGCACATACACAAACATACCCGAGTAAATAAACAAATCAATCACTCAATCAGTCAATCAATCACTATTGAGCTCATGCTCTATACAGGTCCTAGGGATACAAAGATAAATGAAACATGATTTTTGACAATTTTTGACAATTTTTGAGGAATTCACAGCCTCGAGCAGCACTGTTCAAAAGAACTTTCTGCAATGATGGAAATGTTCTCTGTCTGCACTCTCCAGTATGGCAACCACTAGCAACATTGGCTACTGAGCACTTGAAATATGGTTAGGGCGACAGAGGAACTGTATTTTTATTTTATTTTAATTATTTTAAATTTAAAAGGCTAGTGGCTAATATACTGGACAACACAGATCTAGAATCAGAGATAGATATATAAATCTATAATACTGTAAGAATACAGTATAATCAGTGTCAGAGTAGAGAGATGTTAAATAGTATTGTGGGAACCCAGAGAAGAGCCGCTAATACTGCCTGAATTAGTTTTCCTCCAGTAAACTCTCCAGGAGCACTCAGTGCTTTTCCCTAATATCACTTTGCATTCTTGTAATTATTATTTGCTTTTACTTATTTACTCAATGTTAATCTTCCTGACTATGAGTAAGTTATGACAGCCAGAGCTGTGCCATTCCCAGGTACTGACAGAATGCTTTGCACATATTAGGTGAATGATAAATATTGGTTTGACTGTGGCAACCTCGATGTTATGGAGGGCTTCATGGGGAGGTGATATCTGAGTTGGATCTCAAAGGATGGCTAGGAGTTTGCTAGACCAAGGTCAAGATGGGGTGAAGGGATGGTAGGCAGGGAAAATGATATGCGCAAAAGGCAGACAAGCATGAGAGTTTGAGCACTTTTGCTAGTGGAATCAGGAGTTCAGTGTGATTGCATATAAATGTAGATGTACTCACTTATTACTGCTTGACAGTTTAAGTTAGACAACTTTGTAAGAAATTCCAAAGCCAGTGTAAACTTAAGAGTTGGGTAATTGTTTAATGAACTGTGATAAAGTAGACTTAGACTTTTTCAAATCTTAAGCCCTAGCTGCCCTATAATAAGTATAGACAAAAGTCTCCCTAAATTTTTACTAATTTAGAATATTATGATATTTTGGCTTGTGAGTACCTTGGAGATTATTTAACTGAAGACTTCTTTGGTCAGATGAGGAAATCAAGACCCAGAACACTAGAGTTAATTAAGCAGAGTTGGGACCATCATCCAGATGTTTTAAGTCACAGTATGGAATCATTACCAACACACAGAAATTACATGAACACATTTCATCTTCTCCCCCAGACACAAAACAAGCTACTGGCCCCACAATAAGCCCGTTAATAATAGCTGATCACCTTATAAAACATACAGGAAGAAGACTCGGTCATGAGTTCTCTATCTAAGTATGAAAAGAACCATCAATGCTACCCAATACGAAACTACCATTCTAAGTCTCAAGAAATAGTAACAAACTCTGAGAGAGTTATTTTAGTAATACAATGTGAAGTGAATTCCTATTTTTGCAAGCACAACATAGCCCAAGTTCTGCACAGCAAATTCAAATGATATTGCACCATAGATCTGATTTCCTATCCGGAATCAACTACTCTTTAGCTAGGTGACCTGGAGCAACTTGTTTAGCTTCTTTGAGCCTCTGTTTCTTAATCTTTAAAATTCAAGTGGTGGCTCTCCAAGGTCCTTTTGACATGATTTAACTGAGTTAGAGAAGAGAAAAAGCAGGACAAATCCCCACTTGGACAGAGGTTCAGTTATTCTTCTCTTCAGTCAAACCAACAATCCTAATGATGTTTATCTGTTAATCTATAAATCTGTCATACTAGACATAAGTCATATGTTTGCAAACTGGAACTAGTACTACATGCTTTTTATTATTCTGTACTTGATGTGTGCTCCAGAAATTCTGTTGCCTAACTATTGTTCCCACATCCTCCCCACTCTGTATCAGCCCTCCAAGATTCAAGGTTCATCTGTGATTTTTCAGCGGGTATCTTCCTTTGCAAACCATACTGTCTTCATCACTAAGCTACAACCATTTTTTTACATTAAAAATATATTGACTTTCCCACATACAAATAAGACAGATGATAGGCCTTGTCCATCTTTGTATTATCTTCCTTCAAAATCTCTGGGGGTCCTGGAAATAAAGCAGAACCTAATTCACAACAACCAAGAAGAAATAGAAATGTTTATTTCTATGGAAGTAACTGTGTCTTACTATGTGATAGGCATATATGTGGGTCCCCAGGCAAAATCACCATGGTTTACCTTTGATGGTTTTCACCACTCAAAAAATTTATCTCCTCCTTTTCAATTCATTTTCACCTTTCATGCACATAGGTAAAATTTTTTCCATTGACTAATTTCTTTTAACATACATGATGCAGATCTCTACTTTCTTGGCCTCTCCCCCATGTGCTTAAACATTCACAGAGTGTCTCTTAGAGGATATGGATAATTTCCCACAAGCGCAATTAACAACAGATGGGTAAAAACTACAAGATAGTATTTGCATAAAAAGATCATCTTAGTTTGATACTGTGAAGTTTTATATTACTTTTAATTGTTTTCCCTGCAAAGAGCGCCACCTCCCTTAACCAAAAGATAACATGAAAATTTGCCTGGAAAGGAAACATTTTGTAGCAAAGGCATTGTAAAGAAAAAAGTAACATAAGTACATAAAAAAATGTGACATACTGTGAACAAAGGTGTCACATCTGCTCAAATGTACAAGAAATTTATACTGAACCTGATAGTTAGACTTTAGCTACCTCACCTTCCCCAAAGCCACAACAAACCTGAAGAGATTCAAAAAATCTATGCACCAAAATATGTGTTTATCCCAATAATAATAATAACTCTCAAGACAGAGTTAATTGGCTTATTTTTTTCTATAAGTCAAACTGACAAACTCGGCTATCTTATGTTCACACTGCATTTCTGTCCTATTCTGATTTATAGACAAAAGTTTCAAAATACTCAGAGATTAGCAGCTTGTGAACAAGGTGATGGAAATAGAGGTGAACTATTAAAAGCAGACATAAAAACTAAAGAAGTCTATCTTCCACTAGAAAAAATCCAAAAATCTGTTCCTTACAAAAGTGATTAATAAAAAGAAAATTTGGGGGAAAAAATGGCTCCTTCCATAGAGGGAGCCTTAGATGATTGATTTTGTTCCCATAGAAATCTGCCACCCAAACCACAGCTGACTGGACTAGAGCTGGTCACATGATATAAATGCAGACAAAAGTCAGCTGGGCAGTGAGCTTCAAGACAATCTGGTACAAAAAGATTTGCTAGAAACAAACACCCAATAAGATTCTTGACAAAACACACATACACACACATGGAAAGTTCCATTCAGATTCCATTTCTAAGAACTTGGTTTGGATAAATGGAGAAAAATCAGGCTGTTGGCAGTGAGAACTAAAGCTGAGAAGATGCTCTAAATAACATCCATGAAGGGCCAAGAGCAAGTTCAAGTCATGAAGAAATCAAAGATATAAGGAAGTGCCAACCAAGATAAGCAAGAGCTATGATGTGGATGAAATAGAGTGGAGCAATGACTTATTAGAGGAGAATAAATGAGACACAGGTTAAACAAGAGGAGATAAATGAAGATTCTACTGTGAGAATCCCTAGAACTACCTTAGATCTATTTCTCATCTTGTGCTAATTTCCTTTTCTTGGATTTCTGTGAGACTCTCTTTAATTTATTCTTCAAAAAGTCCCTAATTACTTAATGTCTTTGGTTCTTGAAACCAGAAATGCCTAACATGTTCTTTTTCCATAAATTCTGGGGGTTTTGTAATTTTCTCATTGATTTATTAGAGTTCTTTATGTATCATGTTATAATTCTATATGTTCACATTTGATTGTTAATATAACAGTAGATAGTAGTTATTGACCAGTTATTATATTTCTTGCACTATAAAACCATTTTATAGGAATTATTTCATTGAGTCTTCAAAAAAACTATATGATGAAAAAAGTCTGGCACTGAGAGTTCAACAAATTTGCCTAAAGTCGTTGAGCTAATAAAAGGAAAAAAGGACAGGGACAAAACACGGGTGTGTCTGACTCTGCAGTATGCTTGTCAGCACTAATTATCATCATTTCTCTTCCTAGCATGAATTTTTTAATTTTGTAAATAATACACATAACATAAAATCTACCATTTTAGCTATTTTTAAGTACATAGTTCAGTGACATTAAGTACATTCACATTGTTCTGCAATCATCATCACCATCCATCTCCAGAACTCTTTTCATCTTACAAAACTGAAGCCCTCTGCCCATGGAACAATAACCCCTCATTTCCCCTTTCTCAACATCTGGTAAACACCATTCTACTTTCTGTCTCTACACATTTGACTACTCTGAATATCTCATATAAGTGAGATCATACAGAATTTGTGCTTTGGGGACTGGCTTATTTCACTTAACATAATGTTCTCAATGTTCATCCGTGTTGTAGCATGTGTCATAATTTTCTTCCTTTTTAAGGATAAATAAGATCCATTGTACATGTATACTGCATATTTTTTATTCATGCATCTGTCAACAGTCACTTGGGTTGCTTCCACTCCTTGGCCATTGTGAATAATGCTGCTATAAACATGGTTGTACAAATATCTTTTTGAGTCCTTGCTTTCAGTTCTTCTGGATATATACCAGAAGTGAAATTGCTGGATCATATGTTAATTTTTTTTGAGGAACTGACATACTGTTCTTCATAGCAACTGCAACATTTTACATTCCCGTTAACAGTCTACAAAGGTTCCAGTTTATCCACATCCTCTCCAGCCCTTTTATTTTCTGTTTTAGCAGTAGTCATTCTAATGGATATTACACTATTCCTCTTCTAATTTATGTGTTTGAATGTGTTTAAAATTCAGAAGCTATAAAATTTGTATGTAGCTCTGGCTGGTGTGGCTCAGTGGATTGAGTGCCAGTCTGCGAACCAAAGGGTTGCCAGCTCATTCCCAGTCAGGCCACATGCCTGGGTTGCGGGCCAGGTCCCAAGTAGGGGGCATGCAAGAGGTAACCACACACTGATGTTTCTCTCCCTCCTTTACCCTCTCTCTAAAAATTAACAAATAAAATCTTTTTAAAAAATAAATAAAATTTGTATGTAGATAAGGCATCAATGTTTATCTTTAAGGTTTTAATATGTTGCTTCAAAAACCCTACTCCTCCCAAGATGACATTAATATTTATTTCTACTACATTTTCTAGTACTTTTTAATCCACCTGTGATTAATCATGTGAAGAAAAGACTAAACATTAATTTTTTTGTCTTAATGACTAGATCATTGTTCCAATGTCATTTTTAACAGTCTATTATTGTCCAACTAGTTTGTAACTCCACATTTATCACATGCTAAATATTTATTATTAGAATAAATTTCCAGACTATATATTCTATTTCTATAGCATAATAACACTTGATTACTGTAGCTTTATAAGGCATTAAAGTACCTGGTAGGTTCACTATCTCTTCACTACTCCTGTTTATCTAAAATGTTCTAGGCTATTCTCACAAAAGAGGTTCATACAAGAGTAAAACAGCACCACATGACTTAATTGTCTATCAAATATATCATCACATTATATGATAATAAAATATAACTCATTTTCATAATGATGACTCCAACAACTATCACAAAAATATTTAAATCTGCTTAACAATATTGTCCAAACAAAGCAGAGAAAAAAAATGTGATGCATTTAGTGAAACTTATGTAAAACAATAACATAATAAAATTAAGTTTCATCTCTTCAAACCCAAGAAAGAAATTTTTAATATTATGAATCTATAATAAAAAAAATAACCTTTAGGCATAGGGATTTATTGGTGGAAATTGAACCAAAATGTAATTTACACATAGAGGTCCTTCAAGAATCAATTCCTGAGAAATGAGTTCTCAGAATCCCCACGTCCTTTCTCATCAAGTCATCTGAAGTCATTATACTCTTTTGACAATAGTTTCTCTCCACTCTTATTCGTAACAATTGTTGCTTAGTTCTCCCATGTTGCAATAATAACAATGATGCCCTTCCTAATGTCAAAGAACGTCCACCCATCCTTTTAAAGCCTTTCTTCCCTGAGTCACTTCCTAGAGATAGCCAAACTATCACAGAACTTATAACATCCAACAAGACACTTTTCCTTTGTCTCTTTGCCACCAGTTTAGCATTACCATTTGTCAACCATTACGAGTTAGATATTTTCTTCAGAACACAAATGGTGTAAAGAGAGGCCACACAGGTAACTACACAAGTTGCAGACACATTCACCCCAGGAGGGAACAGTGGAAGGCCCATTAACCAAGAACATTTGCAGTACTGGGCACTAACATCCATTTGCAATGTATTCAGCAGAGTCCACCACAGTAGGTTTCACTGACACAGAAACTAGAGAAGAAATATATATTCTTGGAGCATATTATGGCCTAGAGGGCAAGACTGGCAGCTGGGAAATGACAGCATTTCAGAAAGTAATGGAAGCCTGAATCAAGTCAATAGCAGCAGGAATATAGAGGAAGGTATAATATCTGGTTGAATATATAGTAAAACAGAAGATTTCTTAGAAAACTACCAAGATAATTCTTGGGTTACCTCCACATATTAATTTAGTAAATGTTTATTAAGTGAATGAATAAATGCATTGAATGATTTTGTTGGAACAATATTTATTGCTTTTCAAAGTTTGGGCTACAGACCAGCTGCCAAACTGTTAACTGTTGTTACTGATTCATAACAAGATATGAAGCTCACTTCAGAAGGCAAGTTAATTAGGTCACAAAGCACATTGTTCATTTCAGCAGACATTTGGGTTGTTTCTATGAAGGAAACAGAACATTCACACTCTGGTATAACCTCTTAATTTCATTAAAAACCTGCACTTTGGTAGTATTTATGATTTTGATTGGACTTTACACAATAGGCCAATAAATCTGATCCATCCGGGGATCCAGCAGTGGTAAAATCTCCAGGCAGCTAAGCAAAAAACTTCTTAGTGCCAAGGTGAGGTCAAGGGCAGACTTTTGGAGCTGGCAACTAACTGATGGTTCTCAGGGAGGATGTATTTGACTGATGTATGGGTATGGTTGCAGGACAGTTCCTGCCTTGCGCACAGAGAATGGCTATACTGAAATTTCTGCAAGTTATGACTGGATTGGTAACTACAGTAATTGCACAAAAGGCAAATGAGACCCCATAATTTAACGACAATTTAAAAGCTTTTGCTCCCTGAACTGAGAGCATCAAAAAAATCAAATGTAATGGATAGGTTTTGCCTTCTGCGGAAATTCATTATTCAATTAGTATACCTAATTGAGAAATTCATTGTTCAATTAGTATACCTCCAGCTGCATATATCTGAAAAGCTAAATCAAACTGGATCCCACAGTGAGGCAATTTATTTATGTCACATAAGTGATGGTCAGAGGTGAGCTGGGTTTTGGCCTTGACCTAATAAAATTCCAGCCCATTCCACTAGATTGTTCTAGGTTCTTATCTTCTCCATGAAGACTTCACCCTTAAATTGGCAGAAGATTACTCTATCCAGTAAAGCTATCATTTAGAATGGAAGGGCAGATAAAGTGCTTCCCAGATAAAGTCAAGTTAAAGGAGTTCATCATCACCAAGCCCTTGTTATATGAAATATTCAAGGGACTTATCTAAGAAAAAGAAGAAGATCAAAACTATGAACAGTAAAATGACAACAAACTCGCAACTATCAACAACTGAACCTAAAAAAAAACAAAAACAAAAACAAAGTAAGCGAACAGCTAGAACAGAATCACAGAAATGGAGATCACATGGAGGGCTATCAGTAGGCAGGGGGAGGGTAGAGAATGGGGGAAAAGGTACAGGGAATAAGAAGCAAAAACGGTAGGTACAAAATAGACAGGGAGAGGTTAAGGATAGTATAAGGAATGGAGAAGCCAAAGAACTTATATGTATGACTCATGAACATGAACTAAGGTGGGGGAATGCTAGTGGGAGGGGGGTGCAGGGCAGAGGAGAACAAAGCGAAGACAAAAATGGGACAACTGTAATAGCATAATCAATACAATATACTTTTTTAAAAAATAATAATTCCTACCATTCTGGTCTCACACCCTTACTCTTTCCATGGCTCCCTCTTAAAAACAGTGAAGTTTTTCCCAGGAGTGCCTCTCCCTCAAATCTCCCTTCATGTCTCATTGCCCAAATTGAAGTATGCACATGTTCTTGGACCAATCTCTGTAGCTAAGGAAATGGTATACTAGTTTAGGCTTGGCCTTCTCAAACAGGCACCAGTGTTGACTTGGGAGTAGGGCTTTACTGTGATTTTCTTAGACTAATTAGGGCCTTTCCTTCTAGCTGAGGTCAATGTCTCAAACCTCTTGCCTCCTGTGAAAGAAATGACTCAACCCCTTTGTCCAATACAAAGTCCAAACCAAACTTCATTAAAGAATAGACAGCCCACAGTGTAAACTAATAAAGATCAACAATAATTTAGAATGTTATAACATGAAGAATGTAACAAGGGATGTTTTTGATAATAGACATTTCCAAAAGAGAAATATTGGCTAAGGAGAATTGGGAGGTTAGACTGTCAGTGTGTCTGAGTCTAGCAGTGACTAAAGAAAATTATGTTGCTATTCTAGAAGATGGATTCCAGTAATTTAGGCAGAAATAACTGTAGGGCAGAGAAGGATTAACTCCAAGTTATATTAGCCTGAGGAGGCTTCCCTTGGGCAAAACCTAATCTCTTTGCTGTAAATCCTATGCTCACCAATCAACCTTCTGAATTATTATTTGTCCTTCTGAGTGACTGACCCCACAGAGAGAGAGTGCCTTGTTAAAGAAATGTTCTTGATTTTAAAAATCAGTTGTTTCCCATTGTAAATGGGCACTGTGGCTTATAAATCATTCTCCTATATTATGTTGGAGAGACTGTATCCTGTAAAGCCTGTTCACACTGACAAAATAATACAAGTGAGAGAGCAAAAGGGAAAAGCTGAGACCCGGGCACAAAACCATAACATCTCCATCAAGGTGTAATCCCCACGAGGACTGGCCTAAATCTGCCAGCTAACTTCACCCTTACATGGGGAGTCTAATATCTGAGCAGCCCAACAGAAAACCCAGGAAGCAGTTCCCTGACCTTTAATTGATCAGAGGGCTCTCAGAGAGGTGCTAAGCAGAAGGGTTATGAGCCAAGTCCTTAGAATCAAAATGTTCAGAGGACAAATCCTGGCTCCTCCTAACAGTTGTTTGACCTTGAGCAAGCCATTTAACCTCCAAGACCCAGTGGCTCCAATTATGAAATGGCAAATATTTCACCAAGTTGTTATAATGATTAAATGAGATGAAGTTCACAAAGTGCCTGTCACATAATTAGTAGGTTTTGTTTTGCTTTTTTAATATTGTGGCCCTGTGTCAATATTATGACTTCTGCATTTGACTAAAAGGTATACCCTAACCTTGCCCAGTACAGTGCTCTGTGAACAAATGAGAACTCATAAATGTCGCCGAGAGAAAATGGAAGCAAAATGTAATGTGAGACACCAGTGGAATTTGTAACATGCCATCTTGATCCGGATTAAATCAGTGTGAAGCCCCAGCATGGGTAAAGTCTGGTCGTTGCCTGTTTCCTAATCAAATGGCATTAAAGTATCATTATACCTGTTATTTATATCTGATTAATTTTTTTAAAACAACTAGAAAATTCTGCAAAACATTAATTTAAAAGATGTAGAGTCTGGGAACTGTGTTATATGAGGAATAATTCTAGAAATTAGCATATATTTAACCTAGAAACAAGAAGCCAGGAGAGAAAAAGTGGGAAAGGTCAGTTGTCTCAATGTTTGAAGGACAGTCATGTAGAAGAAGGACTAGAAAGAGTCTATGTACTTTTTATGTCTTTGTTCCCCCCACCCTAGCAAATGACTTGAGGGAAAAGAATGGGTCTTATCCTTCACTGTATTCTCAGAGATTGTTTTAGTGCTGGGAACATAATAGATACTCAATAAATGTGTTGATTGGATGAGATGGATGGATGGATGGATAGATGGATGGATAGGTGGATGGATGGATAGGTGGATGGATGGATGAATGGATGGCTGGAGGGAGGGTGTATGGGATGGACAGTTAATATGAATGGTTGATGGAATGGAAAGAGTAACTGATGGATAGGTACCATTTCAATTGGTGTAGGATATTATTGCTAGAGGGAACATTAAAAAGGATGAAGCTAAGGTTCTAAAACAGTGAAGTAGTTCTTATGTTCACTCAGCTGGTGCGTGTGAATGTTGACTAGCCCCCATCAGCCATGACATCTAGTTCAATATTCTTCTTACTACTTTCCTTTTATTAAAACCTGATAAAATTGAGAGTATCATGATGAAACTATAATCCTGGTGGGGGAGCTCTCTGATGGGCTGAGATATGACCCTGAGCAAAGTTCGTATGTTCAAATCCAAACCCCCAGTACATTAAAATGCAACTTTACTTGAAGATAGGGCCTTTAAAGAGGTCATTAAGTTAAAAGGATGTCGCTAGGGTTGACCTTAATCCACTGTGAGTGGTGTCCTTATAAGTAAAGGGAATAGAACACACACACATGTGGAGGGAAGGCCATGTGAAGAAACGTATAAACCAACAAGACAGGTCTTCAGACACAGGCTGGGTGTAACAGGGGAAGATGGTGAAAAGGTACAAACTTACAATTACATTAAAAAACATAAGTTCCGGAGATATAATGTACAGCACGGTTGCTATAATTTACATTACTATACGGTATATTTAAACTTTGCTAAAAGAGCAAATCTTAAAAGTTCTCATCACAAGAAAAAAAATTGTAAGTATATGTGGTGATGGGTGTTAACTAGACTTCTTATAGTGATCATTTTGTAACATATGGACATATCAAACCACTATGTTATATACCTAAAGTTAATACAATGTTATATGTCAATTATGTCTTATTAAACTGAGGGAGGGAGAAATAGTTTTGTCACATACCCATCAGTGATTCTTTCATCCTGATTCCCTTTGCCTAAACACATCTAGACACACATACGCACACAGCAATTTCCAGGCAATCATGATAAATCTTTTAAAAATAAACGAATAGCTGATTGATGACTCTGTTCCATCCCAGAGTCATCAGACTTGAGGAAATGTTTTATTTTTCTCATGGGTGCAAGTTTGTTTACACTCTCAGTAAGGCCACTAAAATGTGTTGTCCCCCAAAGAAAAACTGATATTTGAATTATAAGGCAGAAGTTTGATCTCTATAATTAATTTTTAGCATCCACATCATTTGCTTCCTAAATGAAAAAGAGAGAAAGAGGTCCTCAGAAGAAAAAACCCTGTTGACACCTTGATCTTGGACTTCTAGCCACCAGAACTGTGAAGAAATAAACTTCTGTTTTAAGCTGTCCAGTCCATGGTACTTAGGGAAGCCCTAGCAAACCTATGCAGGCTCAGAACAGTTCACCCATGTAATGTTTGCTTAATCTATTTAACTTAGCAGCTCTGTATAGAGCACTGAAGAAGACACTTCTCTTGGTTTGCATTTAGAGGCCTATAGCTACTGCTGCGTGAAATTATAGACACTTTGGTTATGTTCTCATTACAACACTGCATCTTGGTCGCTTGAATTTCAAAATAACCATGTAACCTCAGTAAGATACTTAGGAAGTTAAGGCTTAGGTTGATTTAGTGACCCCCTTAAAGACACAAAACCAGTAAGTGGTGGAGCCACACAGTTTGAAACAAAGTTTCTGAACCCTCTCACTCTCTAAGAATAGCAGCAAATGTTTATTGAGCACATACTATGTGCCAGCACTGTGCCATGTGCTTTACATGCATTACTTTAGTTAGTTCCCACAACAACATCAGTCTTCATTTGGTATATAAGGAAACTGAGAATTCTCCTAAGTAACTTCCCCATGATCATAGAGTAAGTGGTGACTTCAGACTTTGAAACCAAGCCACCTCCCTCCAGAGCCTGCATATTTAACTGCTGCACCTTTATCACCTCTAATTCATCTCAGTCTTCTCTTCATGAACCTTCTCCACATGTCAGCCTGGCATAACGTTCGTGCTCTTCAGCAAATGCTCCAGCTGTTGCTAAAGAATCCATCCTCCACATCTCCCGCTTTGCAGAGCAGGTGCACAGAACCCACCTGTGGAGTAAGGAACTTCCTGTCCTCTAAATGCAGGGGTGACCTGGGGCTTGACATTTGATGTCAATGACTGACAGTCTCTGATTAAACCATTTCAGAGGCAGAAAGAGATTGATACTACCGTATTTTTTCACTCTGAACATTCGGTGGTTCCCTCCCTGATTCAGGATCACAGCCAACGTGGAAACTGAAATCCTTTCTGACAACGTTTGCTGAATTGCCACAGTGAATTAGTCCAGATCCCCGTGGACTGCCTTTCTCTTTGTGCCAGCTTGTCACAGCAGCAGCAGCAAGGAGGGTGACCTAGTGCTTTCAGTCTAGACATATAGTCATCAGAGGCCCTCAGGTCTCTGGGCAAATTTACAAGCTTTTGAGAGAAGGGCTTGTCTGATAACAAAACCAACACCTGATAATTGACACCCTAAAGATAGAGAGCTCTGCAAAGAAATGCAGAACTGACGGTACTCGGCATGGCATGCTGTACTGTTTCAGCGCGTCTGCTTTTGTTTGGCCTGACGATGTCAGCTTCACATCCGGAGCCCTCTGCCTAAAAGACTAAATTTTTCAGCTCCAGAGGTGCCCTCTCAGAGCCCTCCTCCAAATATGGAGAAGGTGCACTCCCTTCCTCCTTCCCTCCACTGCCTTTCAAAGTCCAGGGCTGTAGCAGATCTCATCAGAAACCCCCGCAAGGTAGGAGGGAAAGTCCTGCAGCTCCCACCACCAAGGCCCACCATACTCAAAACAAACGTGTCTAGGAAAAGGCCTGCAAAAGAAGCCAGCAGGCGGATGTGGCCGTTGTTACTGAGATGTCTGTGTCCAGGTTTTTATTCAGGGGTAGAGGGGGCTGCTATGAAGAGGAACTGACTGAATAGGGAGGGCATGCCTCTGCATAGCAACCCTGTTTAAGACTGTGGATGGTGAAGAGTACCTGTCCCTGAATTTTAAGAAGCACTCTACCCCCCAGAATAAGTAAAGTTAAGCTAAATGAGGGTCAAGAATCCTTCTCTCTGTGTCTCTCTGTGTCTCTGTGTGTGTGTGTGTGTGTGTGTCTCTCTCTCACACACACACACAGACATACATGTACAAACAAACACACACACACGGCCTCTGAAACCATTCATTTCATTTATGGAGTTCTTAGGACTCTGGATAATGCGGCAAGATGTGAATTCCTTATAAAATGCAAGCAGCATGTGCAGGAAAGAGTTGCAGACCATTGTACTCAGTCACTTTGGCTGCACTGCAAGCCCAGCCTTGAGAACTAAAAATCTATCTCAGATAATTGACATTTATTTGATTGAAACAGCAGGGTGCCCTCCATCACCATGGGAGGAGACCATATGGAAGAACAGTGCGAGTAGAGATAATGTTTGTCTACTGAGTGTGCCAATGTGTTTAGAGATTATTCACAGGGCTCTGGGGACTCCAGTATGATAATGTTTCAGCCAAATTAGAATCAGATTAATTGCTCTAATCTAATGGAAAGACAATGTTTATCAAATTATTGCTCTTTTCACCACATGATATTGCAGTGTCATTATTCTTTGGGTTTAAGAAAGGAAATGAAAAGACTCTTGTAGCACATCTGCTGAAGAATTATATGACAGTGCTTTCCCCACTACACACGGGACTGTAATGCAGTTGGCAATTCTGTGAAGTAACCAATAAATTAAAGTAAAAGATCTGTAGTGGATAAATCTGCTGGAGTCCTATGATATCAGTTCTTATTTTGATAAGGTAATCTAAAGTCAATTAGTTTTTTCCAGATTTGAGAGGCTTTTTTCTTCATATTATGTAGGGAGTGTTTTCCTCTATAAACAGGGAAGTGCTTTCTTGAAAAACCTTAAGTGACTCTTATAATGAAATTCTAATACTCCTTTTCAAAATATCAAAATCAGCCCACTTTTTCAACACCCATAGAGGAAATGGGGCTCTTGTCAATTCATAGCTCATAACCCTCTGTGGATTTAGGCTAGAGGGTGTGATCACCCTCCCCACAGGGCACAGAACACGGGACCGTTAGCTCCTCAGCACTGGTTGCTTATCTCGCTGCCACCCTCTGGCCCATCATTTGCAGCCCTGAGAATCCTCAGAGGCTTCGAACACCAACCGGAGGTCACTTCAGAGAGAAAGAGAAAGTCACATCCGAGCTAGTGGCCTCACAGAAGGGTGTTGGTGATCAGTCAGTGCTTCCCAGCACCTACTAGGCTGTATGCCCAGCTCCAACAGAGAATTTGGGAGGAAGTTAGAGAAGGATTTTTCTGACATCCACATCTCCATGGGGTGCCCTGTTGGTCCCCGCAGAGCAGGGAGGAAGGATCTAGTGACACAATTTGTACATTCATTCTTGTGCGCACACCAATTACTTCAAAATAACAGCAGTGCAAAGCCCTCAAATGTTCACAGAGGCTGTGGGGAGGTAACTGTCAGGTTTCTGCTGGGCCATGTGCCAAATCCAATCCATCGCCTTTTTGTTAACAGTGGGAAATTGTAACCCACCCCACTATTCTTTTGACATTGTTTCTGTAAGCACTAACTCTAACTAATATGTAGCTTGTAAATGAACAGCACGTTTCTATAAGAATCCCAGGAACTAATTTCAAAAGATAGACTCTGACCTTCAGGCATCACAGCTCCAGGAGATTTGCTGTCCTTCCACCATGGATCCAGGATGACAGGAAGCAGGGATGACGTGAAGCCAGGATGACTAAACCAGGATGACGCACAGCAGACCATCACTTGCCTTAACGGAAGGGCGTGCTCATCTGCATGTAGAGAAATTTTCAAACTTCTCCCTTGATCTCTTTGTTCTGTTCCCCTCTCCCTCCTTGTAAAAACCTCTGCCTACACTGAGATGTGGAGAGGGGCTTTGAGTCCTGAGTCCCCCATCCTCCAGGTGGCTGGCACCTGAAAATAAACCACTTTCCTTTACATCAGCACCTGCCTCTTGAGTATTGGCTTTCATAGCAGCAGGCAGCCGGACCTGCGTTTGGTTACATTTTCTTTCAGATCTAGTGCCCTATGCAGAAGGACTGTAGCAAATGGGACCAGAAGAAAGCTGGAAATTATTTGCTTTATCATTAATTCTACATTGATGTGATACTTCTGACAGGAGGCAGAAATCAACCACTCCCTTTTATCTTTGACTCTTCATATTTAGTGCTTATAAAACATTGATATCATTAAGGTTTAGTTACCTAAGCTCCGTCTCCCTCCCACAAAATGTTTGTAACATCCTCCAGTTCAAAATAGCAAACACATACAATCACACAGGCTGAACAAAGAATCAAGTCAAGAATATACATTTTAACTTACACTATCGCTAACTTTTCTTTGCTGGTGCCTTAAAGTCACTCTTAGGGCTTGAAATTTTTTTAAGAGGCATGATTATACTATCATTACTGCGTTGGTCTAAACAATGTAACGTATGTCATTATAGGCCATGTTTATGAGCGTTGAGACAAAGTTAAACATATGTGAATAGTTGATTGCTCTCTGATCTCTCCAAGCTCAAATCCTGCTGTGATTTTCATGTTGCTGCCTCAACAATGGGCTCCCCTGTGTTAAAAAGAGTCATTCCTGAGAAGTAAATGAAGAATATCGCAGCTCTATTGATGCCTATGAAAACCATGTATGTTTTCCAAGACAAAGCACAGAGCTGTAGATCTTCATTAATTATAATACACTGGAACAAAAGCAAATGCAACCACTATAATTAATGATGCAATGCCTATAACCCCCATCTAAATGCTTTCATTTCACTGTAATTTAACAGTAAGAGCCTGAGGAATTATTTTAATCCTTATTTTTGCTATTCACTTTGGAAAGGTTGTGTGACTCAGTCTGAGGCATATTCACACATTCATTTACATTTTTATTTTAAATGCCTTCATTGTTGAGCTTCTTTAAACCTTACCCTATTATTTAGAACTGAATTTCAAAACTTTTATTGTAAACCAAGTATTTGTAGTAACATCAGTGGAATTCATACAAATATTGTGAATATGATGGGCATATATTTTACCTCTTCAGGTTGGAAAAATAAATCCATTTTTTAACTGAATCAAGGAATAACTTCAGCAATATATTAAAGTAGTTTTCAACTTGAGTCAATTTATAATAAACATAGAGGAACAAGTTGCCAATCCACAAATATTTATCTAATGCTTATAATATATAAATGTTAAAGGAGTATAAGATGTCACCCTGGACCACAAGTTAGAGAGGCTAAATAAAGAGTAATGAAAAATTTAGAGAACAATATATGCTGATTTAAGTGGTTCTGACTGTAATTACAATAGCAATTCAAGAGAGAGAAATTGGTGCTGGATGAAGTGAAATACCTTTATAGAGAAAGTAGGATTTATGTTGTCCTTGAGAGCTAAATGTGATTTCAATAGATGAAGAGAAGGGTAAAAGGAATGGCAAAAGCAGACGAGTACAAGGAAGGGTGAGAGAAAAAGGCCCACATGCTGACTGAGAGAATCGTTAGACCAATCAGGAATTACACTGGAAAGGCAGTGAGAGGGAATAGTCCAAAAGAAATGTCAAAAACAAGCCAACAGACCTAACTCGGTGCAGCAGGTGATGATGGAAGCCCTGAGGGAGAGTGACAGCTATGCGAAGAGTTGTGTCTCTGGGAAGTTGGGAGATGAATAGGTTGGAAAAGGACGCCCAGGAAGAAAAGAGAAGAGACAGAGAGTTCAGATTTAGACTTCAGCAAGGATAGTGGCATTGGGTTTTTACACAAGCAAAGCAGGTAACCGTACATGCTGCTTATTTTACGAGGTCCCTCTTCAGGGTGGATGACATCTAAGATTTAGAGCCTCCATTGTTTCAATGCAAAACTTGGTCCTGCTTTACAGATCCTTAAGTTGTAGTAAGAGGACTTGGCAATATGATAAACTGTAATCAGATATTCCTACCTCAAGGGCAGTTGATTTGAAGGTTTTTGTGCTTTTGTTTTTTAAGAGAGAAAATGTTGGTCAAAGGAAGGAAAATAGACAGTTGGTACTGTAAATCTGAGGGAGCAGGAAACAGACATCACTGGGGCCGCTTAGGGACGAGAACTGTGTGAGTGAGGGTCTCAGAAACAAACTTCATTGGCTTCAGTTTTACCCAGGTTACGGTGTGGAGAACATGAACATACAGCCAATGTGAACTATATTTTGAAATAAAAGGACAAAACTAATGGATTGCATAAAGGAGATAGGGAATGTAAAACACAACTTCGAAGTTACTTAGTTACTTAAAGACTCTAATATTACTGGAACCACAAACAGAAACAAAATGGTTATAAAAAAAGGGAACCCACTGTAGAGATAAGCGAAAGCCCTCAGATTCCTTTCCAAGGACATTTATGCCATAAACATTTGGAAATGCATAATTGAGGCAAAGGCATACACAAGATTTCTAATGCAGATTTGGAAGTTGTTCAACATAGAAGCAATAGCTGAAGTCAAAAGAGGTACATGTGGGAAACAAAGAGCAGAGAATATGGCTTTGGCTTTGAAAAACGGAAAAAGAAACAGGATTATGGGTGGCATAGGAGCTAGCAACGACATAGAAAAAGAGCAGAGGAAGTAAATAGGAAAACACATTGCTGTAGAAGTCAATGAAAAGGGAATGTTTTTTATTGAATTTATTGGGGTGACACTGAATCACAAAACCATCCAGGTTTCAAGTGTACAACTCAACAAAACATCATCCACACGCTGCAACGTGTGCCTATCACCCCAAGAAAAATCTCTTTCCATCCCCTTTCCCCCTCCCCCCGCCCACCTCTACTCACTTTCACTTAACCCCACCCCGCCTTCTCTCTGGTTATCACCACACTGTTGCCTGTGTCTATGTGATATATGTATATCTGTGTATATGTGTACACACACATATATATATATACATATATGTTTTGTACTTAATCCCTGTACTTTCTTTCATCCATCTCACCAATTCCCCTCCACTGGCAGCTGTCAACCTGTGCCATGTATCCATGCACCTGTTTCTATCTTGTTTATTAGTTTATTTTATTAATTAGAGTCCACATATAAGTGAGATAGTAAGAGAATGCCTTTTTTAAATGGAGAGTCAGAGTCAACCAATGTCTAAAGGTGTCAAAGTGGATAAAAACTAAGGAAGTTCATTAGACCTGGAAAGAAAAAATCATTAGTAATCTCTGAGAAACTCAATACACTGGGGTAATGCAAACATAAAACAGGCATCAAGTGATTAAGTGTTAAGATGTCAGAGAAGAGAATGGTTTGGGCAGAAAACGGACAGAGAGAAATGGTAAGAAATGTTTTCCCAGACTATAAGGGAGGTCCTTGAAGCTGAAGGATGGAATGAAGGGAAGGAGGATGAACAATATGCTAAAGTGCAAGCAAAAGATATAAAAATCTTAGGGTTGGCCTCACATTGAACACCTTGCCTTCCCGTCACTGTATCATTTTCATTACTCCTCAGTCCCCTGTGTAAAATCCATATGATGCAATGGAAGGTTGGGATCTTAAGAGAGAAGAAGAAAATAAATCTCATAAAGTATGCTTTGGATCTATGAGAGATGAAAAGGGCTGACAAGCATAGGAGAGCCAGATTAAAGTTGGACCTCATATATCTGCCACCATCTGGATGTGCGTGGCTTAGTGTGTCCTCCAGCAGTGCCTGGAGACTTGCCAAAGGGCAAAAGAGAGTGCCTGAGGGAACGGCGTGGGGCAGAATTCACTCACTGTAGTATTAAGCATGCAAGTGAGGAAATAAAAGATGCCGGAGTGCACAGGACTGCTGTAGCTTACTGGCCACCTGTCTGGTGTGGAGGTGCCCAATATATTATCCTAAAGAAGGCAATATAGAATCATGGATAATAGCATGGGCTTCGGGGGAAGTCAGAACTAGTTGTAGAGTCTAGCTTTACCAATGAAAAAAGTTCATGAAAATTGTTTAACCTCTCTGAAACTGGGTGAAAAACGTTCCTAGATTACAATGATGTTGTAGGATCAAGTGCTTTCAAAAAAAAATACCCGGTATACAGTAAGAACTCAGGAAGCAATAGCTGGGATTGTCATGGATGAATTCAGGGTAAGTGTATTTAGGGGAGGAAATAAGTAGCAGATGAGAATGCTATTGTCAGAAATGAGAACCTAAAGTTCAAAATCTCAGTGGCATCAATTTGGTGAAGTTGATCAGGGGTCACAGTGGAGTCCTGAGAAGTGAACAATAATAGAAAACATGAGAACTGCAGAAATAGGTGAGAATTTGACCCTCGTGTTTCCTTGAGCTCATTGGCTGTGTCAAATGCAGGCCCACGCCTGTGCCAGTGGTATGCCCCTGTCTATGAAGAAGCACAGAATGGGGCAGTGGCTACAAGGAGGCTCCCCAGTATCTCCCTCCAGCCTTTACAAGTTATTCTCAGTAGCACAGACAAAAGTCCCCCCCCGCTGATATACACCACACAGCTGTTCGATGCCCCCTATTTAAAGGATAACCTCAAAGGAGCAAATATTCTGGCTTGGGAAATTTACAGGAACATTCTGGAGAGCTGGCAGGGCTGAGGGAATGAATAAGGAACTACTTCTCACAGTGTGTGTGAGGGTATCAAACAACCTGACACTCACAGTCTGTGGGTTCTAAAACCTTGCTGACAAGGGCCAAATTGGGGGGAAGATCAGAATAAAAATAAACTGTTAGCTGTTGACTATCCTAGGCCAACATTTCCAGAAGAGGATTCTGTTGAAAGCTAGTTCAGTATGACATTAATATAAATCTCACAAAAGAAAAGGTTCCAAGGTCAGGTAGTTTTGAGAACCACTGAATTAGATGAAGTTAAATAGGCTTCTTTACTGCAGAATTTCCCAGAGCCTTTAACATGCTAACGTTGTATTGTAAATCTCCAAGACAGAGTCTTCATTTCTTAGACCTCTGTAACCATAAAACACATTTTCTTATGGAACACCTACAGGGGACAGTGGGGAAGTCCATAGCTGAACCCACTGAAAAGAATTGGTGTCTGCAGTCCCAGAGGTAGTACTCTCATCTACTCTTGAGGGGTAAAATTCAGTGGGCATAAATCCAATACAGTCAATGGAGACTTTTTCTTTACTCTTGGGATAGATAGGGTAGAACCTGAGGACCTGCCAAGATATATCAGACCTACTGACCACCGTAAACTCTTACTGATCAATGAGGGGATGAAGGATGGTGACAGAAAAGACCCAGGAAGCATCCTTGGGGCAGAGAGCAACTACAAATACTCATCTAGCACTAAAAATTCAATCCTCACACAATCTTAGGCTTGTTCAAGATAGGAATTACTACTCCTATTTATATGCATAGATTTTTAAAAAATGAGGTTCACAGAGTTAAGGTGGTTTTCCAAGATCATTAAGCTTCTACTTGGAAAAACCAAGACTCAAACCAAAGTCTTAATTTTGACAGTGTTTTTTCCACAGCACTAAGAAAAACAAATAGCTTGAGGATACGATAGTGTTTTTACATTTTTTACAAGTGACAGTAAGGATTTGAGAAGGAGGGGAACTTTTCTTTGCAGATGGTCGCAAAGTATAGACAGGGCTTTTATCCCTAGGTTCTGGTATCAGATCCCAGATGGCTTTTCCTTGGCTACTGACAGGTATTTTCTCTAGGAGAGGAAAGAATATATTTTCAGAGACTGAAAGACTATGGACTAAAAATAAAGGTGAAAAATAAATTCCATGTAAAATAATAAATAGTTATGTTGAAGAAAAGAGCACATTAAAAAAGGAAAACAAGAAAATGGAACAATGCCAGAATTGACCAGTAATTTACATGGGAAAATAATATGTAAATATATACTGGAAACAAGATATATATCTTCTTTGTCTAAAATGCAAGGTCGAGGGTACTGGATAATAAAGTATTTCTCAGTGAGCAATTTAAAGGTTTACACATTTGTGGAAGACAAAAACTTTGAATCACAATCTAAGAAGCTCTTGAGAAGCCGGAAAATGATTACTACATCTAAAATATAAGATCTAATAGGAAAAAATGTAATATTGTACACTTATGTCCAAAAGAATCAGCAAATTCATGGTAGAGTTATATAAGTAGCAATGATTTTAGCTTTCCACACACTCTTTGTGAGTCAACAGCACAATATGGACACAGAAAAAGCTCTTAGAGATTGTATTTACCACAGTAATTAACACTGTATACTGTTAAAGATCATAGCATTTAAAATAATAAAATCATGTTTTGCAATTATGCCAAGTCTGGTGAAGGGTTGAACAGCTCTTCTGCACAGTTTTCCACCACAGGGTAACTTAGGACCCAGAACTGCTTCCACTTTGTGGCTACGTCTTTCGGAGCACGCAGCTCACAGGGTGGCCATGGAGAACTCCTTGGGATGTTCTTATGAATCAGACCTGCAGGTGGCATCATTTCCATCTGTACCCCATTGGCAAGAATTAGTCACATGACCCCTCTTACATGCACTGGGCAAGGAAATGTTGATAAATGTATATTTATTGCATGAGTACTAACAATCTCTGCCACATAAGCTCTAAAAATATTTAGCCACATGTAGCATTTAGAATAAATAAGGTGATAGCCATTTTTCTCTGGGACCCTAGTCAGAGCTCACCTGGCACTCAGATATTCAGCATTTGTCATGGGTCTCATACTCTAAGAAAGATATGAAACACCAAAATGTTCTGAGGAGAACAACAGGAACAGGGAGGGCAGTTAAAGTATCGTCATATGGGAAATAGCTACAGGTAATGGAGATGCTTAATCTACTGATGAGTCCAAGGAGACACGGCTGCTGTCTTCTAGCATATGAATGACTGCCATTTGAAAGAAACATGGAAGTTCTTATTCAAGTCCCCAGGGGTTAGAATTTGGTAAGTTTGGTAAAAATGAGCTTGGCCAAGGACAGAATGAGCTGCGTCTAAATGTCATTCTCCCTTTACTGGAGATAGTCAAACAGAACGTGGATCAATAATAGTTGCTGGTCACCGACATACAGTGGACTCTCCTCATTCATGGATTCCATATTTGCAGATTTGCCCACTCACTAAAAACTATTTGAACCCCAAAATCAATATTCTTGTGCCTCCTGGTCATTCTTGGACATGAGCAGAGTAGTGAAAAATTTGAGTTGCCCAACATTGCATGTTCCCATCCGAGGTCAAATGAGCTGACATGTCTGTCTTTTTGTTTCAGCTGTCAGACTGTAAACAAATGTGCTTTTTGCAGTCTATTTAGTGTGTTGGTTTCCTAATTTTTGTGTTTTTTCTTGATGATTTCACTGCTTAAAATAGCTTCCCAAATGTATACATAGTGTGAAAGTGCTCTCTTGTGTTCCTAGACAAAAGAATGTGCCTTTGCAGAGAAAATAGGTATTTTAGATAATCTCCATTCAGGCATGAGTTTCGGTGCTGCTATATATGAGTTCAATGTTAATGACTCAATAATATATATTAAATAAGGTGTCTCTAAACAGAAACACATATAAAACAAAGTTATGTATTGATCAGTTGATTAAATACTATGACCAGAGGCTCACAGGGACCTTACCCTTTATTCCCCCTGGGAGCAATGATTCAGTATTTGCTAATTCAATGTTCATGGCGACTTTATACAACTACACTGAATGGTGAAAATCAACTCTAAAGATTAGGAAAACAATAATAATCTTAGGTGACAATTACTGCACATTTATCAACTACCAGGAACTATAGCAGGGGCCTGTGGGTAATCCTTTCTTTACTTTCTATAATAATCCCATGAGTCCAATAGTTTTGCCCTTTTACAAATGAGCAAACGGAGGCTCAGACCTGCCTGAGATCCCAGGATTCAAACTCTGACAGCCTGGCTCCCAAGCCGGCAGTCTTAGTCTCTGCACTGCTAGAGCCTCACTAGTTTTCCCACTCTGAACTGGTAAGATGTTGTAACTTCCCCTGCCTCACAAGCAACCTCTGCATGAATCTCTCAGTATGTGTTACCTTGTTTCTTCACCTCATCATGAAAAAAAGAAAAAAGACATCACATACTCAATAATATTGTGAGAATATTATCTTTGCACTAGACATATTTAAAGCAGGGAAGGAATATATATTGCATTGCTTTCCAAGCCTCAGATGCCAACACTCACCAGTCCTTTAATAGTTCAGTGATGAGACCAGATGCTGCTGAATAGCCCTCTTTGCAGACCAAAAACAAAAAAACAAAAAAAAATTTTTTTTTAAATGGCACTCTCTGCTTGCTACACAACATTATTTCCCTCTGCCCCCAGCCCTGCCACTGAAGCCAGCGGGAAAGGGAAAGCTTTTCCTCCAGGTCCCTGGATCACCGAGGACAGTGCTCTCATTATGTCCTGTTGCTTCTTTGTTCTATGGGCCCTGCACTAAAGGATGGCTCTGTAACTAGGATGTTGAATAAGCAGAACTCATGAGGTATAATCAGCAAATAACTTTATTTTTGTCTCCCACTATACTTTTAAAATGTATTCAGTGCAGGAAAGTTCTCCCACCCCCCCAGATACAACCTTTAGCAATAGCACACTTTTTCAGCTCACTGTCAGAGTACAACATGTTCCCCATCACACCAGGTCACAAACACAAGCTCAATCTGGTAATTAGATCACCTTGTCCACTCTTTACCCTCCTGACCCTGTCTTTTTTTTAGATCACATTTTATTGTTTATGCTGTTACAGTTGTCCCAGTCTTTCCCTCTTTGCCCCCTCTACCAGGCTCTCCAACTCCCTCAGGCAGTCCCCACACCATTGTCTGTGTCCATGGGTCATGAATACATGTTTTTTGGCTACTCTATTCTCTACACTGTACTTTACATCGCCATGACTATTCTGTAACTACCAATTTGTACTTCTTGATCACTTCATCTTTTTTGCCCATTCCAAACAAGATGGGTGCAAAGAGGCCTACTCTAAGACAACCTCCTACCCATCTGGCAACCATCAAAACGTTCTCTGTATCTATGATTCTGTTTCTGTTCTGCTTGTTTGTTTATTTTGTTTTTAGAATCAATTGTTGATAGATACATATTTATTGACATTTTACTGTTCATATTTTTTATCTTCCTCTTCTTAAATAAGACTCTTTAACATTTCATATAATATTGGTTTTGTGGTGGTGAATTCCTATAGTGTTTTCTTGGTTGGGAAGCTCTTTATCTATCCTTCAATTTTAAATGATAGCTTTACTGGGTAGAGTAATCTTGGCCTTAAGGTTGCTTTTCATCACCTGGATATTTTTTGCCAATCCCTTCTAGCCTGCAAAGTTTCTTTTCAGAAATCGGCTAACAGTCTTACGGGAATTCCCCTGTGGGTAACTAACTGCTCTTCTCTTGCTGTTTTTAAGATTCTCCCTTTATCTTTAACCTTTGGCATTTTAATTATGATGTGTCTTGGAGTAGGTCTCTTTGCACCCATCTTGTTTGGGACTCTCTATGCTTCCTGGACATTTATGTCTCTTTCCTTCACCAAGTTAAGAAAGTTTTCTGTCATTATTTTTTCAAATAGGTTTCCAATTTCTTGCTCTCTCTCTTCTCCTTCTGGCACCCTCATGATGCAAATATTGGTATGCTTGAAGTCGTTCCAGAGGTTTCTTACGCTATTGTCATTTTTCTTTATTCTTTTTTGTTCTTGCTGTTCTAATTGGTTGTGTTTTGCTTCCTTATATTCCAAATCACTGATTTGATTTTTGGCTTCGTCCATTCTACTGTTGATTCCCTATAAATTGATCTTTGTTTCAATTCATATATCCTTCATTTCTGACTAGATATTTTTTAGGCTCTTGAGGTCCTCACTAATATTCTTGAGCATCCTTATAACCAGTGTTTTGAACTCCGCATTTATGCTGAGTTATTTATGCTGGGCTTGGAGGTGCCCAGGTGAGTCCAAGCTGTGACTCAAGGCTGGTTGCTGCTAATGTCTGGCCTGGGGCAAGATGCTGCTTGTTTGAGAGAGTTTAGGAAAATCTGAAGTATGGGCCAAGATAAGCCATTCATATGGAAAAGTCAATGGAAACTTAAAACAGGGAGGTCCGGAATTCCAAGTGAAACTCACCCAAGTTCACCCTTTGTAAAACGAGGAGCCAGTGGGTCACAGTGGGCCCCTGCTGATACTCAGCATGAGTCTGGGTCTGGAAGATGGCGCTGGGTAGGCTTCTTTGGAATCCTGTAATCTCTTTAGACCAGGGGTCAGAAACTCACATGCCTGAAGGGTCCCATCAGGTATATACATGAGTGAGCTAACCCTGTCTTAGGCTTCCAAAACCTCATCCCCTTCTTACAGTCTGCCACTGCTATGTGGGGAAAGGTAAGAGAGGGAAGGGAGGAATTTTTGTTTGATTGGTAACATTGCAAGACAGCTGCGTGCTCACTAAGCCTGTCAAGTATTTAAAATCCTTATTTTTGAGGCACCTTTGAGAGCTTGGAAATTCTCAAGCATTGTAATCCTCTGTTGCCACTTCTTGGATTCAGGTAGCATGTCTCCAATCCAACTGGTCATCCAATTCCTTCTGCAGCTGCTAGGACTCCATCAGTGACCTAAAGCTCTCCCTGCCTGCTGGGGTACCAATATCCCTGTAAACAGTGCCATTGAAGAGGATCAAAGGCAACCACCACATCAATTCTCTTTCATGCATAATTCACACCTATCATGAGAAATATGCACAAATTCTTTATCTGAACAAATTTAGGGGCTAAAGACTAATCCCAATGTATCAGATATAATTCATTCCTTCAGGGCCACGGCAGTCCATCCCTCATATTCCAGATCACCCATGCAGAAGACACATGTGCCTGGCTACCTGCAGGGTCACGTTTCACTGTCTCCAACTAGTCTCACTGAAGTCCAAAAGAAAGAGGGCAGGCATCCACTAGTTCTTTCTCCCTTGCAGAGAAGGCAAAACTTACAACTCATCCAGCACCTTTCTCCAAAGAAATCCTTTTCGGTTTCTCTGTCCACAAATATTCACCCTCTCAACCTGTTTCTGCACTCAAAGTCAGTAGAGGATTAAAGAGTCAGAAAACCAGGCTTTAAGCACCTACTTTGAAATTCCAAACAGATGCTCTGTCTCACAACTCATTCTGGTGTCTGGTATTGATCATGTCTTGGTGCCTTGGTTAAGATTCCAATTTAACACTTTGTATATCTATATATTACTTTTCCTAAGACATAATTTGCATTTTATAACCACTCAAAAATTTGGAAGTCATGGGTCTATGTGCATGCCACTTGCTGTAAGCCATTTGCAGCTCTACGAAGTCATCTTTAATTTTTTTAATTTATTTTGTCTTCTAAACTCACACAATTACAGCAACTGAAAAAATTATGAAATGAAACAATAAATTTTTACATAACTATTTCCTAAAGAGATAATGAAAATTCTTCTCTTCAAAATAAACCTGCAGGCTTAACAAAGGATAAGGTCCCTCGCCTACTGGGTACACAATCTGCAAAATAAACTAGCACAGCTGTTTTATCCAAAATGGCTATTAAATTTCACCTAGGTAGGTAGTGTTTTGACAACTTCTATTTCTCAGGGGCCAACTCCATTTTTTTCTCCTTGTTTCAAGGTCAGAGGTTGTTTCTTAATCTTCATATGCTTATACTTTTTTAAAAAAAACAAGAATTTTTCATTAAGACTTAAAAAGGGCATAGCTCCTCAAGCAATTTTTAACCTAAAGTCATTTCTCATTTTTGTAATTACTCTTCATTTTTTTAATATGCA
This sequence comes from Mormoops blainvillei, assembly GCA_004026545.1. Classification (NCBI taxonomy): domain Eukaryota; kingdom Metazoa; phylum Chordata; class Mammalia; order Chiroptera; family Mormoopidae; genus Mormoops; species Mormoops blainvillei. Next base: position 39,685 of record PVJD01000772.1, read on the forward strand.
GTCAGAGGTAATAATTCTTTCTCTTAAATCCTCAGTTTTAATAGGGTCACAAAAAAGCATTTGCCCTGACTCTTACAAAACACAGTTATTCTTCTTTCCACACTGAGGTGCTTAAGTCATCTCAGTCATCTCCTTGTACCCAAAGCACATTATTCTCCAACCTAAAGGGCAAAGCCCTGGAGTTATCAGAAAACTTCAGGGCTGTCAAGAGACTAATGAGGTTGGACAAGCATTTGGGAGGCTCAGAGTGGTTGCCTATTCTGAAGATGTTTGGATAATATTATTTAAAACCAGCTAACTTATTTATTTAAATATATATACAGTGATAACCTTAGGGGGATACTTAAAGTGTCTAGACACAAAGCCACAAAATATAATCCCAAAGACAAATTGAATTTGAATCTAATCATGTCACCTGCCTCCCATTTAGTAATTTGTGGTTTGCTTTCCAATATTCAGAGCAGCAGTCTCTGAAATAAGGTACGGGTACCCAAGGGATGAACAAGATAAGTCATTGGAGTATGGGAGTAGAAAGTTAAACTTCTATTTTTAGATATCTAAAATATAACAAAGTAGTTAAGGATTTCTAGTATTTAAAATAAGCACTGAGTTCAAGGATTTGACAGTGGAGCCCTCGGTCACTCATTTTTTCTTGAGCACAAGTTCAGGTTACATGTTCCAAGTGAAACCGATTTACAGGTTATATTACAGGTTATATTGAACACTTTTCACTCAACTAACCATCAGAAAATGTACAAATGGCTTAAAGAGGTCTTTCAGAGAAGCGGTGAATTAAAGAAAATACTAACAATGCCTATAAATAAAAAGAAAATGGCAGGACAAACATTTCTGCCATTCCCAGTTTGAACTCAATCAACCACAAGAGGAGGTGAAAGCAACAGCGAGATAATCAGGCTTCTCAGTGAGATGCATTTGCTTAAAAAAATAAATAAAACTTCTCAGGAAAAACCTGTGTTTTGAAGAAAACATTTCAAAAACCAATGCTTAGAAACATTTCCCTTGTTATATGATTTTTGTTGCTGGAAATGGTATGTACCATATTTAAGAACCAAATCTCAGACCCTAAACTTACAATTTTCTTACCTGTTTAAAAATTTCCAAGGAGCAGTTTCAGTGGCTGGGACACACTGAGAACAGCACATCGTGTAAAATACAAAAACAAAGCATTTTCTAATTCATTTGCATATTGACAAGCAATTAACATTAGGGAAGATGTAAACATACCAGATAAATTAAAACAAAAACTTTGGTATAACTGGTAGGTAGTTTTGAAAAATAATTATCATAATTCATAAGCGAAACCAACAATGTACTTCTTTCACTTGAATCCATGTATTCTTGTGAGTTATACTCCACTGCAATATCATTAAAACCACATATTAAAGAAAACAAATCTTGGAATAATACCTTCAAACAGTCACACCAGTGTTAAGTCAAGATTTTCAAAAATAATTAAGAATATGAATTAGTATTACTCTCATTAAACATCATCATTAGAAGGCAGCCAAAAGGCACTGTGAACCATTCATAACTAAAATAAAAATTATTTTAAATATTCATTTTACCTTCAGTTTATCTATTTTAAATTTCTATAGTTGTACATTTTATAATGTATACAAATAGTACTAATATAATGTTATGTGTAGATAATTTATGAAAAATAAATATATTTGGAACCAATGATCAAATTATTTTACTGAGGAAGATGTACAAGCAAAGCATAGATCACAGGCTTGGAAGCTCGAGTTCAGGCTTTCTGGTCTGGGACAGTTTCCTCTCCTTCCAGCAACCTCTTTTCCTGTCAGTTTCCCTTCACTGCCCCTTGACCACAAGCACCATGTTTTGGTCAGTCTGACAAGCTATCCCCTAAACACTCCAAGCTCTCTCATACCTCAGTGTCTCAGCCTAGAAGGTTCTGTCCTCTTTTATCCATTGCAGAATTCCAACTTTTCCTTTAAGACCTAGACCAAATGCTGCCTCCCCTGTGGAAATTTGGTCCACTCCCCTAAACATGTCACCAAGTAAATATATAGGAAAAGTTGATATTAGGAGGTGTGATGGCTTTGGATTTTTCTTATATTATGTTTTTTAGAGTATATTTTATTGATTATGCTATTACAGTTGTCCCACATTTTTTCTTCCCTTTACTCCCCTCCACCTTGCACCGCCCCCTCCCACCAGCACTCCCCATCCCTAAGTTCATGTCCATGGGTCATATACACAGGTTCTTTGGTTTCTCCATTTCCTATACTATTCTTAACCTCCCCTGTCTATTTTGTACCTAACATTTATGCTTATTCCTTGTACCTTTCCCCCATTAGGCCCCTCCCCTCTCCGCTGATAGCCCTCCATGTGATCTTCATATCTGTGACTCTATTGCTCTTCTAGTTGTTTGATTAGTTTGTTTTTGTTTTTGTTTGTTGTTTTGTTTTTTAGGTTCAGTTGTTGATAGTTATGATTTTATTGTCATTTTACGGTTCATAGTTTTGATCTCCTTTTTCTTAGATAAGTCCCTTAAACATTTCTTATAATAAAGTCTTGGTGATGATTCTCCTTCAACTTTACCTTATCTGGGAAGCACTTTATCTACCCTTCCATTCTAAATGATAGCTTTGCTGGATAGCGTAATCTTGGATGTAGGTCCTTGCCTTTCATGACTTTGAATACTTCTTTCCAGCCCCTTCTTGCCTGTAAGGTTTCTTTTGAGAAATCAGCTGATAGTCTTATGGGAACTCCTTTGCCGGTAACTCTCTCCTTTTCTCTTTCTGCTTTTAAGATTCTCTCCTTATCTTTAATCTTGGGTAATGTAATTATGAGGTGCCTCTGTGTGTGTTTCCTTGGGTCCAACTTGTCTGAGACTCTCTGAGCTTCCTGGACTTCCTGGAAGTCTATTTCCTTTGCCAGATTAGGGGAGTGCACTTTCATTAGTTTTCCAAAGTAAGTTTTCAATTTACTGCTCTTCTTCTTCTCCTCCTACCTCCCCTATGATTTGGACATTGGAACATTTAAAGCTCCAGAGGTTTCTAAGCCTCTCCTCATTTTTTGTTGAATTCTTGTTTCTTCTTTCTGTTCCAGGTGAATGTTTCTTCCTTTTGTTCCAAATCATTCATTTGAGTTCGGCTTCCTTCCCTTCACTGTTGGATTCCTGTGTATTTTTCTTTATTTCACTTTGCATAGTCTTTACTTTTTCCTCTATTTTGTGACCATACTCAACCATTTCTGTGAGCATCTTGATTACCAGTATTTTGAACTCTGTATTGATAGGATCGCTATCTCTTCATCGTTTAGTTGTATTTTTTTTTTCTGAAGTTTTGATCTGTTCTTTCATTTGGGTCGTATTTCTTTGTCTTGGCACTCCTGTTATGTTGTAAGGGGAAGAGCCCTAGGTATTCACCAGGGCAAGGCAACTCATATCGCTGCAATGTGGCACAGTCTGGATGAATGTTTCTTCTTTAACTTCTTGGTTGTTAGACTTCCATACAGTTCAGTTTTGTGGCAGTTCTGTTTGTTTTTTATTTTTTTAATTTGTTGTTGTCCTTCTTTTGGTTGTGCAAGGAGGCAAAGTGTATCTACCTACACCTCCATCTTGCCCAGGAACAGGAGGTGTGATGGTTTTGAATCTCAGTTCTGCTACTTGAAATCTAGATATGAGGAAGTCATTGAAATCTGTTGATTTTCAGTTTTCTCTTCTGTGAAATGGAGATTCTGCAGTGCCTTATAGCAGAGGTTGACAGATTTTTTTTGTTTCCGTAAATGTCCAGATAGTCAGTTATGCAGGCATAAGGGTCTCTCTTATAACTATTCTCCATTCTGCTTTTGTAGCACAAAAGTTGCAATAGATAAACAAATTGGTGTGGCTGTGTTCTAATAAAATCTTATTGACAAAAATGATTAATGAGCTGGATTTGGCCTATGGATCACAGTTTGCTAATTTCTGTCTATAGAATTGCAGCAAAGATGGAAATAACACACACAACATAAAGTATCTCACATACAGTGGGTACTTAGTTTACTATGTTCTAATAATAATAAGAGAAGCATCAGTATACAAAAAAAGCATAAATTGGGGAGATGGATATTAAATGATCACACAAATCATATAAATAAACCCACCTCACCTCCCACTAAACCTTACATACTCAGAGTTGAACTGATCATTGTCATCTCAGGTTCATAAAAGCCTCTTATGCTGCCTTCTGGTATCTTCCATGGTTCTATGAAGAAAATATAGACAGTGTTATGAGAGTGCCTAGCAATGTCCTATGGGAATGACACTGCAACCTGAGGAATGAGGTAATCACATGAAGAAAGTGAAGAGAGAGGGAGGTGTGTTCCATGTAGAGACCAACATGTGCAAAGGCCTTGAGGAAGAAAACTGTTTGGCAAGAGGAACAAAACAAGAGGAAGCCAGTGTTTGGGGGTTGGGGAGAGAGTCTGAAGATCAGGCTGGATCAGTAAGGGGTGGTCAGGGGGTCTCATAGGACATGCGAAGGATTTGGATTTGATTGTAAGTCCCAAAAGGAAGGCTCGAATATTTTTCAATGATCTCATGTCCAACATATAAAAGTTAGTGTTAATTATTGTTTTTATATAATTATTATAATAAAGTAGAAAAAATATTTCATGAACCATTAATAACTAATAACATCTTTGAAAATAATCCCTCCTTCAAACTCTCCTCAGGGCCCCTTTTGATTGTGCCCTCTCTTTCCTTTTGGAACTGTCTAGTGCAGGCCACTCAGACAGTTGCCTCAGTCCTAGAGTGAAACGTATGGCCCACATGGGGTATGGAACACTCTTCCTACTTCTGAGTAGGATGCACCATAGCAGCAAACAGTGGGACAAAGCATCATCACTCAGGCTTAGTGAGGACCCACCATCTCCAGAGCATGAGAAGCTGACCCAGGCGCAGGGGTCAATGTGGCCACTGACAGCATGAGCAGCAGTGGTGGTGGCATTCTGTCCCACACGACTTCTTCAGAAGCAAGCAATGGAGCTCAAGGAGAGCTCAGCTCATGGAGCACATGGTGTTGCATGTCCTCTCACATAAGGCGCTACCCTGCCCTCTCCAAATCATGTATTTACAGAACTAATTGGCTAGACCCTTGGCGTGTAGAGCAAAGGGTCTTGTGGAAGCAGGTGAAATGCAAGTCATGAAACTGGTTAATAGAACCACTGTACTTTAGTTCCATTAGCAAGAAAATACAAACATTGGGAGTAAGGGACAGAAAGAGGGTAAAGAAAGAAAAGCAAAGAAAAAGATGAGGAGAGAAAGAGAAAGGCTTGAAGAGACACAAAGGAGAGGAATACTGTGGTCCTCTCTGCTAGAGTGTCACTAAGGAGGGGAAAATAACAAAGATGTGCTATTGTGATTCACAGTAAGAAGTATATATTTGGTCTTTATCCCTATTCCTGGCACAGAGCTCCCAAAACCCTTGGATTTTCTTAAGTTATGAGAACAATAAAGTTGTCTTTTGTTGTCAACAAAGTGACTTTTGAAAAGCCCATAGGTAACCTAAAGAAAAGCCAGTTGCCAGTGGAACCCATCACAAACAAAGGATTGGGACTTTCGGTCCCACCTACCTGATTTCTGTTGAGCAGAGAGGAGCTGGAGGTTGAATCAATCACCAGTGGCCAATAATTTAATCAATCATCAAGTAATGAAGCACAGGAGACAACCTAGGCTTGAAATTAGCATCTGAATTAGAGGGCAGTCTTATGGGACTGAGCCCCTAACCTGTGGAATCTGATGCTATCTTTGGTAGACAGTGTCAGAATTGAGTTGAATGGTAGGATACCCAATTGTCTGATGTCAGACGATTGCTGGTGGTGTGAGAGAAACCCCCATTTATTGGAATTGGGTGCAGAACCCCTTAAAAGGAAAAATAGAGTGACATGGAATACCAAGAAACAAAACCCAAAGAGGAGACAAAAGCAGAAGCCAAAAGGGGCAGATGAAGATAGACAGAGCTTGAGGGAGACAAAATAAGCTCTATAGATTTCTGAAGTACATTTATCAAGATAAATTGCTTTTGTCACATTCTGTTGTTTGTGAACAAGAGTATGTTGTTGCTTGTTATCACTGACCTTTACAATTCTGATTAGCCACTCAGCAATTAACCAGTATTCCCCAGAGAGCCTTAACCACGCACTAGAGGAAATAGCCACAGAAGGTCCCTGGGTTGGAGGAAGAGGGGACAGGACCTGCTGAGGAGGAAATTATCTCACTGGCTGTAGAACAATGATGCTTCATAGGGTTCTTGCCTATGGTTTAAAAAATAATAATCATACCATACACTTATTAAATTTAAGAAATACTTTCTGTTATTTGCGACAGAGCAACTGCTTTCCTACATTGGCTGTACTGCAAGTGTAAGACAGAGCTGGGTTAAGTTACACGCCAAACATCACACAGGCTACAGGGACACAGAGGTAGAAGGTGAACGCCTACCCCTTGGCCTCGAGCCAAGGGCCCTTTCTCGCCCACCTCATCTCCTCAGTAGCCAGGCGGAAAGCAGACACTGCTGGACATCAGCTGGAAATGTTTGTTCTTCTGGACCTTCATTCCAGAGCACCTTCCTTGACTCTGGTTTTAGGCAATGAGATTAGCAGATAGTTTCTTCAACACAAAGATCTTGGCAACCGTTTTAAGCACATTGCCCCTCACCTCCCTCCCAACACACAAATATGCACAAAAGCAAGACAAATTTAAGGCAGAGAACTATAGAAAAAGCTTCAACCCAGGAGCTAACACGGAGATCTTCAGTACTCACTCAGCGCTCCTCCTCCTCTGGCTCTATCAGACTTAAAATATCCAATAACAAGCCCACAGGCCACCGTCCTCCTCACCCCTCAGAGACTGAACCAGTTCCACTCTATGAGAAAAGTGGAGTTCCAGGGTAATGATGCATTAATGTCCTAAATATGGAGTCATCACATAATTATCCTAATTATTAATTGAGATGAATTATACATTTATCCTATCAATAACAAGGGAAACTTGCGTTTTTGTCCTTACCCTGATAGACACACCATAGTGCCTTCGTGTAAGTTTCTTTAAGGATAAAAAAATGTAAAGAAATACAGAAATTAAGGCTAGAGACAGTATTTGTTCATGTCCAAGAACAATACTAATACAATAGCTCTGAGCCTGGGATAGCTGGAGGATGGATTTCACAGAACTGCAGTAGAAAATGTGAATGAACTTAGAGTTCAAGTGAGAAGCATGTTGGTAGAAGCTGACCCCAGAGCATCAAATGAGATTACTGCCCCTCTTTACAGACATCATTCTGAAACAGGTGAGCCAAGTGCAATTTTATTACTAAGTCCTCATGGAATGCATGGAAATTGGATCAGCACTCAATCTGGAAGAGGAGACCCCCCCCCCCAAAAAAAAGAAAAGAAAAGTCATTGGTCACTATTTATCATACCTGAAAAGTAAATAAAATCTTGTGCTTGATCTCATTTTCATATTAGTGGGGATGCAAATGACTTCATGTAAATAAGAACTGGACTCGGCAAAGCCAGGTTGAGCCAGGAGGCTGAATCACTGGCCCTCACCATCAGGTACCAAAGCCATGCCCCCAACAAACACAAGGGACTAAAGATACCACAAGGCACATTCTTGCCCTCTTAATCTAGTATCCCAGGTAGAAATGAAACCTGTCAGAAGCTAGAGATGGAAACATCAATAGAAAAACATAAAAGGTCCTTAAGATGTGGGACAAAAGGGAGGTATGTTTATGGAGGGGGTAGGGCAAACATAGTTCTTACATATCTGTTATCTTAAACACAGCTTGGGGATACTTCACCCAGCTTCCTACAGCAAAATGTGGCCAGTTGGATCATTCTATCCTGGACCCAGTCATAAGTAGAAAGGAGGTTACAGAAATGAGTGGTGTCAGGCCTTCTCCCTTCTGCAGTGGAGGGCCATAGGACTTATACTTTAGCTTATTTACTCCTCGTAACAGCTTTACGAAGTAAGTACTATTAATAGCTCCATTGTACAGAATGGAAAAGCTGGGCTTCCAGAGGTTAAGCAGCTTACCCAGGATGTCATGCAGCTAGGAAGTGATAGGTAGCAGACCAAAATGTAGATGTGTCTAATTCCAAACCATGTTTCGTAATTTCTGTCTACACTGTCACACAACAACCTTCCTCCAGTGAAGGAACAGAAATGAGGGTACATTTGATCACTGAGCGTTGACGAGTATGAGGCCCATTGTATTTCCTGATTACAATGACACGACTAGATTTTGTTGTAACAATGGATTGCTTTTTCTTTGTTTCTAAAAGGCAAAACTCTCTCGCTTTCCTCTACATACCTCACCACTTCTGACACTAAATATGTGGACCTTCTATACCAAGCAATTCTGACACTGTCTGGAGTTAGCACAGACCCCACAGATTAAGGGCTCAGTCCCATAAAACTATCCCCTTCAGCCCCCTCCTGCCAATTGTAAACCCCAGTTGTCACCTGAGCTTCTGACTGGCCTGCTATAAATTGGAGGTACCCAGGCCCCCTGCCCCCTCAGGTTTGCCAGTTTTCTAGAGCAGCTCACAGAACTCAGGAACATACTTTACTTACTATCACACGTTTGCTATAGAAGATACATCTCAAGAACAGTCAAATAGAAAAAATACCTAAACAAGGAAGTGAGGGATAGGGTCTTGGTGTGTGCACAGATCTTCTATGTTCTCTGGGCGCTCCCATGTTCTCTGGGTACACAGAGAACACCAGCATCTTCATGTGTTCACCAATCTGGAGGCCCTCCAAACACCTTTAGTTAGAGTTTTTATGGAGGTTTTATTACATAGTTATAATTAATTAAATCATAGAACACTGGTGATTAACTCAGCTTCCAGTTTCTCTCCCCTCCCTAGATAGAGGTGGAGGGGCATGGGGGGAAAACTGAAAGTTCCAAACTTTTAATAACATGGTTGGTTCCCCAGGAAACCAGCTCACATGCATGCCACATGCTGAGGTTATATAGAAGTCCCCCAGCCACCAGCCATCTTATTACCATACAAAAAGACACTTGTCACTTCAGAGGTTCCAAGAGTTTTAGTAGCTATAGGTCAGAAAATTGGGGGAAGAAACCAAATACATATTTCTTGTTATGTTAAAGTTTTTTTGCTTGTTTTGCCAAAAATCTATGGTGTTGGGCTAAGTTAATGTACATTGAATTGTCTTTAATAATCAAGTCCATGACCTCAAAGAGCCTCATGTTAATACACAATGGATCTAGGCTGGGAGTTTTCTCATGATTAAGATTCCCCTTGCAAGAAACTAAGTCAGAACATGGACATCTCTGTTGGTGAAAGTCACATTGTGAACAGTTTTATGAGGCCTCTGGAAACGATCGAGTTGACTTAGAAAATAAAGATTTGCCAGACAGATGTCCTTGGCAATTCACGGCACCTTGAAGAGTATCCTTTTCCAGTATCATTGGTATAACCTTCGCTTTAACAGTCCAAGTATATGGTTTCTATTCACAATTACAGACTCTCAGACACCCATGTACTCCACATCTATGTCTCTGGAAGAAAAAAAAAACTTCCTCTTAAATTGATTTGCCCTTTGTCATTGTCACAGATATGTCTTCCCTATTTTGACAGGTAGTTGTAATTCTATTAGCAGCCAATCGACTTCCCTGTGAAATCGATCTGTGCTGGGCTGGCAGGGTCTTCTTAAACTGGCTGATTTATTGCTTCTGCGTGTTTTTAGAAAGAGAAAGCACGTGCATGCTCACAAGTGAGCTAAAGAGTCAAGGGGTGGGAGAGGAAAAGAGACACTCCTCTGTCACCACGGAGGATAAAGTATCTAAACAATGTTTGAAAACAAATTATTTTTAGCCTCACTGTTGACTGTCTCCGTGACAGGTGAGCTGTGACCTTTTGTCAGCAGCCTAGCTGAGATGCCTGCTGATGCCAGTGGTATAAATGACTGTCAATGTTCCTCATTAATTTATCTTGCTGTCTCATGTATAAACTAGAACTTGCTCACCTCAAATGTCCTCGATGTCAACCTATCATGTTTGCCCAATTTTGCTCTCGCACGTCGCGTCTTCCATTAACTGGAGCATGAGTAGCTGCTTCCAGGTGCCCCACTCTTGCCCACTGAAAGTAAAGTACCCAAGCCAGTTTGCAGAAGATCACAGTTTGCCAGAGGTCAGAGACAGAAATCACCACTGTATTTTGTTTAAGGAACCACATCAGGAAAGAAGAAGGAAGGGAAGGGAAGGGAAAAAGAGAGAGAGAGAAACATCAATGTGTGGTTGCCTCTAGAGTGCCCCCTACTGCGGACCTGGCCCACAACCCAGGCATGTGCCCCGACTAGGAACTGAACCAGTGACCCTTTGGTTCATAGGCTGGTACTCAATCCACTGAGCCCCACCAGCCAGGGTCATCCCAAGATTTATAATGGAATTAATTAACACTAAATTAAAATAGTGTGTGTAAAGACCAGGCAAGCTAAAAATAAATTGATCTTCCAGGTACTAAAGAACAAATCATCACACAGTCACATACCTTTTAAGACTGAAAATTATTCTAAATATTCTCATGTTAACTCCATGAACATAAATATGAATATTAACATCTCACGAGTACCATTTGTAACTTTCTCCTTCATCAGTATAGTGGAGAGGCTAATTTTAAGCAGAATTATTACTACAAAATACAGTTAAGTAGGTCTATTCCATTTTTGGACACTATGTCTTTAGGGGTTTCCACCAAGCTACTCAGTTCATCCTTACCTTCTAGCATAACACTGGAGCTTTCTCTGTCTTCTCTACCCAAAGTTTTTTGGGTGTTAGGCCAGTAAACTGGTAAAGTAAGGTTTATATAAATGATGGACTAACAAAATTTAAGGTATTAACTCTCCCTGTAAGGTTATGCATTTTAACTGGGAATTTTTATAGACATAATACTTTAACCCAAAAAGAGATAAATGGTGAGAACTCTGGGCACCACTGAAGACAGATCAGTGGATGGGGTGGATGTTTCTAGCAGGTGTACCTTTCGACAACACTCAAATGATACTCCTAATATGGCGCTGGTTCTAAACCACAAACAATAATTCTACTGTCCTATAGAGTCCTGTGAAAACTGACAGCCCTTTGGTGTGCCATGTTGTGTTAATGTCAACTTTGTTAAAAACTAAGAGTCCTTAAGGTTCTAGTTTTAAGTTGTCCAGAAGGAGGATTTGTGTAAGATTTGGGAAACAGATGTGAAGCATCTTTACCCTTGGAAGGTGGTCATTCACACATGGTAGCCTGGAGGGTTCCAGCTCATCCTCAATATCCTCTGTTCTCTGTCCAGCTCTTCTTGACAAGTGATAGCTCTACTGGTCAACAGTGGGCCCAGGAACACCACCAGCTACTTAGCTGTGGACCCTATGAGGTGGTAGTTACACAGAAGCATCAGTTTCTCAAAGACTTTCCACGGCCCCACTTTGGAACTGGATGAGCTTGGCTTCTCAGGTCAGGCAATGCAGGCTTCCCTGCAAGCTCTGACTTGTTCATCGTGGCCAGTACTTCAGGTATCCCGGTTAGTAACTCCTTCTCGGACCCTCCAGCTCCTGTTCAGGGCTTTATTTCCCTAGTTCCCCCCACATTTGTGTCTGGTCTCATTCCTGTAAGAAATCTTCTATTTCCATAATACTTATAGTACTACCTCCTAACTAAGCCCTGACTGATGCAGCCTGCAGACAACCTTTGTAGAGGCCAATCCTGCACAACAAAGGGCTGTACATGTGTGCATCGTGCACAGCCATAAGCAATTGCCTGTTACAAAGTATCATAATCAAACTTAAACCTACACTATCTGTCTGAGCCTCTGATTTGTGTTGTGGTAGATGTAATTTACAATTCGTTTTTTAAAATTGTTTATCATTTGAGAGCTGACACTGATTTTCAACATGGGCTCTCTATGCATTAGCTAAATTAATGAGGTATGCAGATTCAAGTTTCAAAAAACAAATTACTAATGAAGAAATCATCAACAACCATCTTGAAACCCCAAGCTGAATAGATCATGTTGTACCTTATATCCTCTTAAGTAAGGGTACTAGGTCATGAATATTTATAGTTTCTGGTCAATATTAGTCCTAAGTCAGAGATTTCAATGTTCTAGATATCAGTACACAGGGCACGAAGGACCAATGCAGACAACAAGGTGTCTCCTACCTGAGGTTTCAAACAACTTGTGGCAGGGAGTGGGGAGGTGAATAAATGGAAGAGGTGATTGCTTTGCTTTGCTTTCTTGTGGTAAGAACACGTAACATAAGATCTACCCTCTTAACAGGTTTTCAAGTATACAATGCAGTATTGTTATCTATAGGCACAAAGTTATACAGATGATCTCTAGAACTTATTTATCTTGAATAACTGAGAAGCACAGGCCACTCAGGTCTGGTCACACCCCCACTAAAACTAGTGTTGAATATACAGCCTCCAGGTGTTATGATTACACAGTTTAATCAATCAGGTATTGACACTGATACTGATTAGAATTAAGTATATCATTTTCAGTTGTTCCATTCTAAGTCCACTAAAATCATGTCTTGCCTAAGTCCACTAAAATCATGTCTTGCCTAAGTCCACTAAAATCATGTCTTGAAATTCTACCATATATAAGTATATTTAGCCTGCTAGGGCTGCCATAACAAAATACCAGAGACTGGGTGACTTTAACAACAGAAATGTATTTTCTCACAGTTCTGGGGGCTGGAAGACAAAAAGCAAGGTGCTAGCAGCATTGGTTTCTGTTGAGTCCTCTCTCTATGGCTCACAGTGTCCTTGCCTTCTCATTGTGTCCTCACAAGACCTTTCTTTGTGTGCAAGTGTACCTGATGTCTCTTCCTCTTCTTACAAGAAACACCACCAACCACATTGGATTAGGGTCTCACCCTATAACCTCTTTAAAGGTCCTATCTCCAATACAGTCACATTGGGGGTTAGAGCTTCAACATTTGAATTTGGGAGGATAGAGAAGGGAAGACACAATTCAATCCATAATAATAAGGAGCACTGACAAAAAGAATATTGATTTGACTCATTTTTAAGATGTCCATGACTCATTAGAGTCATATCTAATATGTATATGCCAAGCAGAGATGTTATCCATTTGTAATTGCTATACAGTCACAAATTAAAATTTGATATGACACCATAGATACTGATTTCTAATTATTTATTTTAAACTTGGGTATGTTTGCAATGGAGAAAAAAAGGGGCTTAAGAAAAGAAGACGATGGAGACTGATATAGTAAGAACCAAATGGGAGATCTGAAAAAAAAAAGTAGAAAATCAGGCACCGGGTAGGAAGTAGATGGAATGGGGGTACCAACAAACAGATAATAAGGAAAGCCTGGGGGTTTAGAAAAAGAAAGAAATAGGGTGGGGATGCCTATGTGTGTGGGCATGCTGGTTATGAAGCATAAGGGCCAGGGGAATTGGGAGGCTAACATTGAAAGGGAGAACCTGGTTAGTGTATAAACGCTGCCTCTTGGTCTGGTGCTCACAACTGGGACAATCGGATTTGGGCAGGGCCAATTCCACATATCACCATGGAAAGGTGACCACTCAGAAAAAAAGCTATGAAGGTGACAGGTGCTCTAACAACTCTCTAAAAGGGACACCTGTTTCTGGCACTTAACATGCATGATAACTAATTGGGACTCCAGAAGGGAAAAACTCCAGAAGGGATAAGCTTCTTTCATGAATTTTATACCATTTACTGTACTAATTGAAGAAAAAAAATCAAAGAAATGCATCAATATATACCATAGTCTGAAAACTCCAGCTACAATATCTTCTTTAGAGTGGACTTTTAAAATCCCATCTTTAAAATTTTTGAAGCCATAAAATAACTCTAACATGTACAGCTTTTCTTGTTTGTCATTAATACCAGCTGTTGCTAGAATGCTCAAAATTGCACAAGCCATATAATTAAGCACAATATCTGCCTTTGAAAAGGCAAAAGCATTTTTTAGAACAGAACTAAATAGAACAAATAAAAGAAGGAGATTTCTCTGAAGTTACTCAGGTGTCAGATTACATCTGCAAAATCAAAATTACATCACAATATTCTTGTCTGATTTTTAATTTGCTTTAAGCCAAATAAACATGAATAATGAGAAAGAAATCTCAACCTAGAAGCTGATAACATCATAAACCATATACAGGACACTTGATTGCTTTCAGTCATAAAATTCCACCATAAAATCACACCTGCATGAAAAAAGTTTTTGCCAGTTTCTGTCTTTCCCCTCAAAATAGCCATCCTGGCCAAAGGACATTCGGTTCAATGCCTGGGACTATCACTTATTAGGGCTTGTCACAAGTCAGAAATCATTCAAATATATTTCTTGTACCCTTCCAAAACTATAAATAAAAATTTTACACTAGCATCTACTGAACAAAAGAATTTGGGCTTAAATGGCAGCAGTCAGGATTTAGGTTAAAAATAATATTTTGTGATGAGGGAAGTTAAGATATAGGAAAGGGTCATATGAGAAAAACTAGAGCCCCCCTCTCTGAAACTATTTGAAAACAAGATGTCTTTTTCTCCAACATCCCATAAATCAAGAGCTCAGGTAACTGTAGGGCTCTGTATATAGCAACAACAACAAAAATTGAATCTATTCATTGCTCTATTGATTATCAAATCCAATTCAACAATTAAAAAATCAACCTAAGGAGGCTCAGTCCTCATTCTCATTCTTCCATGAAATATGAACACTTTCACACCTTTATCACCATTTTCCTATTAAATAAAGTCACTTATGAATGTGATAATTAACAAGTTTGGTAATAGAAATCCAAGAATAGTAGAAGTCTGGACTTTGGGTCAAGGGACTTGGACTCCACTTCCAACACCATTCTATTATCTGCGTGATCTTAAAAAAAATAAAAATTGGCACACAGCACACTTGGGGGCCAAGGGCAGTGGTTGCTGGAAGCAGAGGCCCCTCGAGGAGGTGGCACCAAATGGGGAAGCAACAGCAGCCCTGCAGCCCCAAGCCCCCAGAGGAGTACGCCCAAGGCTCATCTCTCCAAGCTGCCTCCCTCGTCAGTGCAAGCCTTAGTTAAGGCAGATCCCAAGATATGGAACTTTCTGTGGAGACTGTTTGCAAAAGATGCCTACTGCTGTGCTCAACAAGGAAAGAAGAAAATCCCTCCATAGGAGAGATTTAGATAATGCAGTAGAAGCTGTGGAAGAATTTGCTTTTTTGGAAGGTGCTTTGAATTGATTGCCGAGGTGCGCACTTTTATGAACCTTCTCCTGCATTCTCCAGCTAGTCCTTTGCAGGCCTCAGCTTTGAAGGACAGAGCCCTTGGAAAGTCACACTGATATACTTTTCCTGTTCTAACTTCACCTAAACTGGGATAAGCAGAGATCTTACCTGTTTTGTTCTGTTTTTTCCTCTAGCAGGTCTTCCAATGCTGTGTCTTCCGCTTCCTGCCTGGATGCAGCTGTTGCTGCTTGAGGAAGAGATAAAGGAAATCATTTGTGTAGGCTGCTTAATGAATGACAGTGACCAGAACAGAGGTCTGTGATCAACTAGTTTGGTTCATAGTCTTGCCTTTGTTCTTGCCGCCATGACTGGAGAACTACCACGCCCAGTCACAGGCCTTCCTGATCTTCCCAGACAACCATTCTAAATCTCAGTTTTTATTCATTTATTTGTTCTTCATTTTTCCAGCATGTCATCAGAATCTGTTTCCAGAATTTACTGGATGCCACTTAAGGTCTTCATAAGTTCAAATAAATGTGACCCTAGATTTAAAACAAATTAAAAATTTTAACAGCTTTATTGAGATATAATTCACGTACCATACTATTCACCCACTTAAAGTGTGTATTTTGATAGTTTTTAGTGTATTTATAGATATGTACAAATATCAGCAAAATTATAGAACATTTTCATATTACTGGAATCGTAATATGCAGTATTTTGTGTCTGGCTTCTTTCACGTAAATAATGTTTTCAAGATTTATCTATGTGATAGCATGTATCAGTACCAATTCCTTTATTTTTATTTTTTAATTGTAAAATGCACATAACGTTATAAACCATTAAAAAAATCAATTAACTGCTCTTAGCTTCAAATTATTCATGAGTAAAAGAACTTCTGCCCTGCCTACATCACAAGCTTGTCATAAGGATTGCCTATAATAATGTCTATGAAAGTGTTTTGTAAACTTTAAAACATAAATCATACAATGGTGTCACTATCATTACAGTAGTGTCTTTTTATCCACAATTTCAATTTCCACAATTTCAGTTACCCATAGTCAACCACGATTTGAAAATATTTAAAGAAAAATTCCATAAATTAGCAATTCATAAGTTTCAAATTGTGCATCATTCTCAGTACTTCACTCTGTCTCATCATATAAGCATTGTGTCATCTCACATCATCACAAGAAGAAACAGGGTGAGCACAAGACAATAAGATATTTTGAGAAAGAGATAGAGAGACCACATTCACATAACCATTAGTATGATATACTTTTATAATTGTTCTATTTTATTTTGAGTGATTGTTCTTAGTCTCTTACTGTGCTTGATTTATAAACTGAACTTTAACATAGGTCTGTATGCAGTTTCAGGTATCCACTGGGGAGGTCTTGGAACATATCCCCTGTGGATAAGAGAGAGCTACTGTATATGACAAGTAACTATACAATCACATCCATATCACAGAAATACAGATTGCACTCGGTTAATAAAAATATATAATGCAAATGCAGTGAATAGTAAGCAAACACCAGCAGGATGAGGGCATGAAATGAATACCAACTGAAATGTTTACCCAAGTTGTTTTTGAACAGTTGGAAACCACAAGGTCCCAGCCATACCTCATATTCCCTGGGTCTCCCATGTTTTAGGACACAGCTTTGGCCCTTCAGCTTTTCAATCCATGATGTGGTTTTCAACTACTTTTGCTACACTGAGAATCACTGTGTTAAAGTCTGCTGACATCCAGCTCTTGGGGGTCTAGATATTTGTGCAACCTCATGCAACATAGAATATGAATCATGATTCTCTTTGGTATCTGGTGTTGGGCCACCTAAATTCTGACTATAGTTGAGCCTGTCTTTGCTCTAGGGTTCATTGTTAATCTGGGGGACTTGAAACTTTTTGAAAGCAGTGGCATGGCAAAATAAACTTTCTTATAAGCAGGAGATAGCCAAAAACCCAGAGATACCAGAAAAATTTCATATAGAAATTCATATAGAATCACAGTATTTCTATAACACACTTACAATAATTAAAATTACTTCAAGGTGCCTTGCAATATTTGAAAGTACTAAATAATAATTGCAAAACCAGGTAAGTGCTTGATGACAGTTATAAAGAAAAGATGAAGTGTCACAGATAAGTTCTCTTTTATTTTAAAATTTAATGAAATAGAAATAAATTATGAAGTCCAAAGGGGCATACACATTCCAAAACTCTGCTAAGTATTACCTAGAGGCATAACCAAGTACTCTATGGCTTATTTTGTGGCTGTTTTCTTCACAAAATTCATGTGATCTATTTTAACTCTGAACTGTTAAAACAATATGTAACTTGAAACTGCATTAAATTTCCCCAGTAGTTAAAAGTGGTATCCTTAAAACCAAAATGTTTTTATGATAGTGCTGATGACTCAATTCCTAAATGCACAATTTCTAATGATGATACCTAAACACATAATGCCCAAATTGGTAGTTGCATGTAAACACCAAAAATAATTCAAGAGTTAATTTTCTATTTAATAGACTATTTAAGCTCTTCAATTACCCATGTCCGTGCTGGTGTATGATTTTTTAATCATCTTACAGGTGCTATCCCTCCAACGGAGCTCTGCCTTTGTTATTCTGTTTTGCTATTTCAAACACTGAGGTTATAGTCTGTTCCTTACTTTGAGAAATGTATGTGCTCCTGAAAGCTAATATACCAATATGTATTTATGGTGCGTTAGGTTTTGTACTCTGTTAGGCTGTGGCAAACACAGAAGATGGTTCCCACACAAGAATCAGTCAAAAATCAAGTCCATGACTGACTAAATTGTGATACAGAATACAAATGCTCTTGGAAATCTAAGGAAGAGAGAATACTAAGGAATAAAATAGTTCAGTATAATCTCCCTGGAGGAGAGGACTGGAGTTGATTTTTGAAAGACGGTTTAGGATTCAGAAGGAAAGGTACTAGATTTTCAAGTGGGGAAAAAATCATGATCAAATTCTTTGAAGAAATCAGTCAGAAGTCTAAACTGAGTGGAGATAAGGGACGATATTATAAGGTAATGAGAGAGAAGCTTGGCTAAGTAGAAATCATTTTGTAAAATCTTGATACTTAATGCAATCAGCAGAAGGGAGTCATTAGGCTAATATCAAACAAGGATATAACATGAAAGATTAGTGTTTAAGGAAGCTTCAGGTGACAGTTAAATGCATGGATTGCATGGGAATGACACCAATAGCTGTGACACCAGTTGAGGGGCAGTTCAATCTAAATGGTAGTATCAGAGTCAAAAATAAAAGGTAGCAGACAGACTACCTGGAAGATAAGCCACTGGCTATCTAATTCAAAGCCTTCCTTTTTTTCAGGTATAAAAACTAAGGTTTTGGAAGGTTGTATGGCTTGTACAAGTCAATCATCTTCCCAGTTAGCAGCAAAGTCAGGACTAAAACCTAGATTTCTGGAGAAATTTTGAAGAAAGAATTTGCAGGATTTGATAATAAGCAACTTTGGCAATCTCAATAAAGATAAAAAGCATAAAGCTTATTTCTGTGACTTAGAGTCTAGAGGTGAGTGGTTTAACAGTGCCATATTAACCATGAAGGAGTTGAGAAAACTAGGTTGGGGGGAAACCTGATGAGTTAGAATTTGACTTTGATGAATTTCAGGTGATGGCAGAATATCTCGATAGGCATGTCCTACTTGGAAATAAAGAACAGCTCAGAGCTGACCACATAGTTCTACAGCTCCTGCCCAAACCTCTCTCCAGACATCTAGTTTCATCATATATCCAATCATTCACCTGACACTGGTACCAACTTAAAGCAGCCAAAACAAATTAATTATCCTAATTCTCTATCTGCATCAGTACTATTGTCCATGCTGTTCATTCACTGGGCAAATATTTATTGTCACTGAAGTAACAAACATGTGACTCATCTTCATCTCCTTCTTCTGCTTCACTGGCTGCAGCCAATCAGTGACCAAATCCTAGTTGGTTTTTCCATCTTCCTATCTATCCATTCTTATTACTGCCATCTTGGTTTAGACCCCTGTCATCTCATGCCTAGTTTATAGAAATAGTTTCCTACCTTTGCCCTAGATCCTTTTTTAGCCATCCTTCATATTTCTACCCCTATTTCAAAACTGAACTCAAAAATGACATGCTCTATATAAACTTTTCTGATCTTCTCTCATCCAATAGAACTAATGAGCCTCTGCTGTGTTTCTTCTTTGTACAGAACTCATATTACTCTATTGCAAGTATACTTGGATGCCTATATCTTCTCCTAGACTGGATGGCCTTTGAAAGTAGCAGCCATATCCTATTCACTATTGTATCTCCTAAAAGAGTGCAAAATTCCCAAAGGGCTTGCTTCAGAGACCTAGGTGACAGTTAAGGTTCAAGAACAGATAAAGAGGCCATTAAAAAAATGATAAAGACAAAGAAGGACTATGACAAGTACTTTCAAAAGAGCCAAGGAAGAAAAGAGTTTTAAGAAGAAATGGGGAGAAGTCATTCAAAGGGAGTAAAAAAATTAAGATATGTATAATACCATTACTCTAACAGTGAAAAACTGAAAAAAATCCAAGTCTCCTAAATAGAACACATTCTGACATATACTATATGATGCCTACAAAGGGTTAAATACAAAATATAGACAGATCAATGCTCATGTAAAACAATGCTAAATGAAAAAGTAGAAGATAATGTTGTATAAGCCATTGATTACGACCTTATAAAAATATATGACCTTAGGACTTGCAGCCAAGATGGAGGAATGGGTAGATAACATTTTGTTTCCTTGCATAACCATAAGAAGGATGACAACCAATCTAAAAACAGAAAAACAAAGAGAACTTCCAGAAAATTGAACTGTATGGGAGTCTGACATCCAAGAAGTTAAAAAAGAAATATTCATCCAGACAGGTAGGAGGGGCGGAGACAGGCAGCTGGGGTGGAGAGGATGCATGGTGTGGTGAGGCAAGGCAGCTGGTGGAATGGGCAATCCCACATTCATCTGCAGACAAAAACCAGGAGGGACTACTGGGGAGTGAACAATTCCAGCACCAGGACAGACCACGCAACCCAGGATTCTAGCACCAGGAAAATAAAGCCTTATGACCTCTGACTATAAAATGCTGTGGGGGTTGTGGTGGTGAGAAAAACTGCTGGTCTCTCAGGAGAGTCTATCTGAGGGTCCCATGGTATCCTAGGATGTTCACAAGCCTACCCGCTCGGGGAATCAGAACCAAGAAAGCTGTTGGAAGGATGCCAATCACTTGCGGAAAGTGGAGGAAGTGACTGCAGCAGGGTGAGAGCTGAGCAAGTGGCATTTTTCCCTCTCTAACCCTTCCCCAATATACAGCACCAAAATACAACAAAGCAGGTTTCCCTGCCCTGGTGAATACCTAAAGTTCCACCCATCACAATGTAGCAGGTGGGCCAACAAATTGAGAAGACAAAGATACATAGCCCAAACGAAAGAAAGAACAGATCAAAACTCCAAAAAAGAACTAAGTGACAAGGAGATAGCCGACATATCAGATGCAGAGTTCAAAACACTGGTGATCAGGATGCTCAGAGAAATTATTGAGTATGGTCACAAAATAAAGGAAGAAGTGAAGGTTATACAAAGTGAAATAAAGAAAAATATACAGGAAACCAACCAGGAAGGGAAGGAAGCCAGAACTCAAATGAATGATTTGGAACAAAAGGAAGAAATAAACATTCACCTGGAACAGAAAGAAGAAACAAGAATTAAAAAAAAAAAAAATGAGGAGAGGCTTAGGAACCTCTGGGACCACTTTAAATGTCCCAATATCTGAATTATAGAGATGCCAGAGGGAGAAGAGGAGGAGCAAGAAATTGAAAACTTACTTGAAAAAATAATGAAAGAAAACTTCCCCAACTTGGTGAAGGAAATAGACATACAAGTCCAGGGAGCTCAGAGAATCCTAAACAAGTTGGACCCAAAGAGGGCCACACCAAGACACATCATAATTAAAATGCCAAAAGTTAAAGATAAAGAGAGTTACCTACAAAGGATTTCCCATAAGACTGTCAGCTGATTTAAGAGGCTAGCAAGAAGTATTCAAAGTCATGAAAATCAAGTACATCCAAGATTACTCTCCAGCAAAACTATCATTTAGAATGGAAGGGCAGATACAGTGCTTCCCAGACAAGGTAAAGTTAGAGGAGTTCATATCACAAAGCCCTTATTATATGAAATGTTAAAGGAACTTATCTAAGAAAAAGAAGATCAAGACTATGAACAGTAAAATGACAATAAACTCACAACTATCAACAATTGAACCTAAAAAAGAAACAAAAATAAACTGAGCAAACAGCTAGAAGAGGAACAGAATTACAAAAATGGAGATCACATGGAAGGTTATCAGCAAGGAAGGGGAAGGGGAGAATGAGGGAAAAGGTACAGCAAATAAGAAGCAAATTAAGTAGGTACAAAATAGACAGGGGGAGGTTAAAAATAGTATAGAAAATGGAGAAGCCAAAGAACTTATATGTATGACCCATGGACATGAACTAAGGGGGAGGGATTGCTGGAGAGAATGGGGGTACCAGGCAGAAGGAAACAAAAGAGGGGAAAAATGGGAAAACTGTAATAGCATAATCAATAAAATATGCTTTAAAAAATATGACCTTAGATTTAAAAGCTGAAGATGAATGAATTTAGTTACTATACTAAAACAAAGGAATTAAATACTTTTTCCTGAAAAATTTATGTTTTATTAAAATGTTGACTTTTTAAAATGCTGGATATTAGCACTAAACTCAATTTTAAAAGGCCAAACAGTTATAGTCATGACTTACCTGGGCTTGATAGTTACTACTCAAAAGTCTATAGCACTGATGCCTTTTATTGAGGAACTAAACAGTGCATAACAAAAGCTATCAAGTCATAAAGTTGTGGCTTAATAAGTTCAAATCTTTGTTTTGTGGGTTTATTAAACAAGATATCCCAGCACCGATTTGCCTAAGTGTTATTTTATGTTGGTGGTAGCCCACTCTTTAAAATGCAGATAATTGAGCTATGACTTTACAGGTTCCATTTCCTGGATTAAAGTTTCCAAAAGTTATTTATAAGTCAATTGTGTGCTAAGTCAACCAATAAACATATATGGAAGACTTAATTTTAGGAGTAAATGTGTTCAGAATACCAAGTCCCTTTCTAACAAGACACCTACCCAGCACCATCATTACTTCCTTGGGATATCATAAGATAAGGTAAGGTTTGGGCATAGATAACAGGTTGAAATAGGAGAGCCAAATTAAAATGCCACAGGCAGGTGAAGTAAATTAATGAATCAAATCAACCTTGAGAGCACATGCCTGTCCATTAGAGAGAAGAGTCTACTCAATTCCATGACAGGTTGCTCTAAAGAAATGTCAGCTCCATGTTACTACAACTTCACATTAAGCAAGAGAAGGAAGAAATCCAGATTTATCTCTGAAATCTTCCAATTTTAAATGTCTGTTGAATGAATGATGGGACTAGAGAATAATTGGGGTCTATAGTCCCAGCTGGGCCTAGTTACACCAGGTCACACATTGAATTTCATAGCTTGCAGATAGGTTTTATTTCATTTATGCAGTGTTTTTGAAAACGTTGAGCTTCCGCTTCATTCCAGTTAGGAAAAATATTAGTAAGAGTATTAAGGATACATCCCTGTGATCACCCCCCTGAATAAAGTTCACAGAGGAAACCTGGGAGGCCTTGTCAGACAAGCAAAAGGACTCATGTGTGCCATGGCTTAGAAGTCAAGGTATGACAGAATTCCAGTGATATAACGACAGGACAATATTGTTAGAATTGAAAACTAGGAAGTTATAGGTGACTTCAAGGGAGATATTTTGGTAAGTGCTAGGGACATAGGTATAAGAGCATAAAGAGAAACATAAATGGGAGAAGAGGAATTAAAGGCAGCAAATATGGACCAATCTTTTCAGAAGTTTAAATAATGAGAGGAAATAGATTGTATAATAGTATAGCATAACATGAGGGGAAAATTTTATTTTAAGAATTTTTGAGAATGATAAAAGCTAGAATAGGTTTTCAGTCTAAGAAGTAGCCCATCAGAAGACCTTTTCCCTGGAAAAGGAACTAGGGAATCACATACCTATTTGAAATAGTTTATTTTAAAATATCTTCTGAGATAAAGACTTCCAACTTTAGAGGATAATGACAGTTACCTGAATCCAAGTCTCTCCACATATGCTCTTTAAAAAAAAAACAAACCCAAATAAATAAATAAATAACATAAATCAATAAGGAACACAAATAAAACCACACAGGACCCTTCAACATGACTAAGAGGCAGAATAGTCTGAATTTCAAATTACCATAAATAGAGAAAAAAAACACAACGTACCACACAAAACTCCCAGAATTACTGCAAGCTTGTGGAATTAAAGAAGGGGAAAAAGGGGGCATCAGAGACTCAGTGAAAAAGAGGAGAAGAGAATAGAGGATAATGATTGGACACAAACCAAATTAACCCCAGAAGAAGAAATTCTAACACAAAGTGCCAAAATCCTACAAACCAGACTGGTAGTTCACAGCACCAGCTATAGGGAAGGGGCTAAAAATGAAAAATAGAAAGTAACAACCTCCAAGAATTGTTTCTGGGGAAGAATCATATTAAATAAAGAATGGTACCTCTGGGAGGCATGGCACCTTATTTCTTAGAGTGAAATAAAGAAAATTTTTATGATAAATTTTTAAGATAAATAAGTGCTGGGTTTTTTCTGCATCTATTTATATAATCATGTAATTTTTAACCTCCATTTTGTTTATGTGACATTTATTGATTTGCAAATATTGTACCAACCTTGCATCCTTGGAATAAATTCTACTTGATTAAGGTATATGATCTTTTTAATGTATTGCTTAATCTGGTTTGCTAACATTTTCTTGAGGATTTTAGCATCTGTGTTCATGAAGAATACTGGCCTATAATTTTCATTCTCTGTAGTGTCTTTACCTGGCTTTGGATTTAGTATGATGCTGGCCTCAAAAAAAGAGCTTGGAAGTCTTCCCTCTTCTTGAATATTTTTGGAATAGTTTGAGAAGGATAAATGTTAGTTCTTTGAATATTTGTAAAATTCACCTATGAAACCATCTGGTCCAGGACTTTTGTTGGCTGGAAGTTTCTTGATTACTGCTTCAATTTCAATAGTTGTGATCAGTCTATTCCAGTTTTCTGATTCTTCCTGATTCAGTTTTGGAAGATTGTATGTTTCTAAGAATTTATCCATTTCATCCAGGTTGTCCAATTAGTTGGCATATAGTTGTTCATAGGATTTTCTTACAATCATTTGTATTTCTGTGGTATTAGTTGTTACCTCTCTTTCATTTCTAATTTTATTTATTTGGGTCCTCTATTTTTCTTGATGAGACTGGTTAAAGATTTGTCAATCTGGTTTATCTTTTCAAAGAACCAGCTCTTGGATTCATTAATCTTTTGCATTTTTTTTTTAGTCTTGCACCCATCAATAATAAAAACTCTCAGCAAAGTGGGAATAGAGGGACCATACATCAACATAATAAAGGCCATATATGACAAACCCACAGTCAATATCATACTCAATGGGCAAAAGCTCAAAGCATTTCCCTTAAAGTAAAGAACAAGATGGAAATGTCTGCTTTCAGACACTCTTATTCAATGTAGTACTGGATGTCCTAGTCATAGCAATCAGACAAAAAGAAGAAATAAAAGGCATTAGAACTGGAAAGAAAGAAGTAAAACTGTCACTATACCCAGATGACATAATACTGTACATACAAAACCCAAAGACTTCACCAAAAAAACACTAGATCTAATAAATGAATTTGACAAAATTAGCAGGATACAAAATTAATATTCAGAAATCAGTGGCATTCTTACATACCAATAATAAACTCTCGGAAAGAGAATTTTAAAAAAACAAAAAATAAGGTACCTAGAAATAAATTTAAACAAGAAGGTAAAACACCAATACTTGAAAAAATATAGGATACTAAAGAAAGAAATTGAGAAATATACAAATAAGTGGAAGCATACACCATGTTCATGGATTGGAAGGATAAACATCATTAAAATGTCCTTACTACGCAAAGCTATCTATAGATTTTCTTGAGGATAGGATGCAATTCCTATTACAATACCAATGGCATATTTCACAGACCTAGAACAAATACACCAAAAATGTATATGGAACAAAAATGACCCTAAATAGCATCATCAGTCTTGAGACAGAAGAACAAAGAGGTATCACAATACCTGATATCAAACTGTACTACAAGGTCATTGTAATCAAAACAGCCTGATACTGGCATAAGCACAGGCATATCGATGAATGGAACAAAACAGAGACCCCAAAAATAAACCCATGCCTTTATGGTCAATGAATATTTGACAAAGGAGGCAGATACAATGGAGTAAAAACAGTCCTTCAAAAAATTGTCAGATTGGGCAGATTGGATAGGTACATGCAAAAAAATAGAACTAGACCAACTTACAATACACACAAGAATAAACTCAAAATGCGTCAAAGACTTAAAGTCATGAAACCATAAAAATGATAGGCACTAAAGTCTCAGACATCTCTTACAGTGATTTTTTTGCTAATATATCTCCATGGGCAAAAGAAACAAAGGAAAAAATAAACAAATTGTACCATATCAAACTAAAAAGTTTTGCATAGCAAAAGTAACTATTAACAAAATTAAAAGGCAACCCACTGCATGGGAGAACATATTTGCCAATGACACATCTGATAAGGGGTTAATTTCCAAAATATATAAATAACTTATACAACTCAACACCAGGAAGACAAATAACCCAATCAAAAATGGGCAAAGGACCAGAACAGACACTTCTCGAAAGAGGGCATACAGATGACCAATAGCATATAAAAAGGTGTTCAGTGTCAGTAATCATCAAAGAGACGCAAATTAAAACCACAATGAGATATCACCTCACACCTGTCAGAATGGCTATCATCAGTAAATCAACAAGTGTTGGTGACAATGTGAAGAAAAAGGAACCCTCATGCACTGTTGGTGGATGCTGGTAAGCTGAGGCAGTCACTGTGGAAAACAGTAGGGAGTTTCCTCAAAAAATTAAAAATGAAACTACCTTTTGACCCAGTGATCCCACTTCTGGGAATCCTAAAAAACCCAAAGCACTAACTCGAAAGAATACATGTACCCCTATGTTCATTGCAGCATTATTTATAATAGCCGAGATCTGGAAACAGCCCAAGTAGCCATCAGTAGATGAATGGATAAAAAAGCTCTGGTACATTTACACAATGGAATACTACTCAGCTGTAAAAAAATAAAAAGAAGGAGGAGAAGGGGGAGAGGGAGGAGGAGTAGAAAAAGAAAGCTTTCCTTTTGCAACAACAGGCATGGACCTGGAGATTATTATGTTAAATGAAATAAGCTAGTCAAGGAAAGACAAATACCACATGATCTCAATTATATGTGAAATCTAATTAGCAAAATAAACTGACTAACAAAATGGAAACAAAGGCATGGGCACAGGGAACAGACTGACAGCTGTCAGGAGGGGATTTGAGGGACTGGGTGAAAGGAAGTAAACGAATTAAGAAAAAAAAATTATGTATTATATATTATATATTACATATATAATATGTGTGTAATATATTATAGGTGGTATTACTATATGTAATGTATGTGTAATGTGTAGTATGTGTGTGATGTATGTAGTATATATTATATGTGTAATATGTAGTGTTATATATTACATTTATAATACAACACATTATATATATAATACAAGACACAGACAACATAGTGGTGATAACCAGAGAAAAAGGGGAGTGGCAGGTAGATGGAGGTGAGCAAAGGGGCAAAAAATAGGGACAGAAAGAAACTTTGGGGCAATAGGCAAACAATGCAGTGTGCAGACAATGTTTTATTGAGTTATACACTTGAAACCAGCATTATTTTGTGAACCAATGTCACCTCAACAATTCAATTCTTTTTTTTTAAAGAAATTTTTAAAGTTCTATAAAAACAAAAGAAAAAAAGAAGAAAGACCAACTCCTCCACCTGCGCCAGCTCTAGCAATATCATTGATTGAAAAGACCGAACTTCATTATACTTCAGGAAACAGTGCTCTTAAATTAGAAACTGTATCCAAAAAAAATGCCTAGAAGTAGAAAAAGAAAGCTTCTTATAAAGCTACTATACAGAGAAAAGAATAATTGCATTTCAGTTAATGAAAATTTTTTCTCTCCCTCAAAATAAAAAGCCATGAGGCAGAAGAAAACTACTGTTTTCTCCTAAGTGAATTAAATAGTAGCAAAAGAACATTTTGAAAATTAAAAGAAAATTAGATTTAGAAATTCAAAAATTAAGAATTAAAAAAGCTGAAAAATAAGCAGGGGAGTTGATTAAATGAAGAAATTGGTATAAAGGACAAACCATCACAGAAAGTAAGAATAAATTATAAGCTATTCAAATAAATATTTAATAGCAAATGCCAAAAAGGCAGAATAACAACCAAGAGAATTAAAATAAGAAAAAGAAAAAGACAAGGAGATCAGAAAAAAATGCTTAAAATGGAAAACAGGAAAAGAAGGTCCAAAATACTTGTAGTAATTGGAATCCCAATAGAATAAACACAAAATAATACACCAGAACTAAAATTTAATCACAGAAAAATTTCTGGTAGTGAGAGATAACAAATTTTACGTATTTAAAGGTATCATTGTATACATGGCAAACCTAGATAAAACAATCCTAGTAAAACTACTGGATTTCATAAACAAAGAAAAAATTCTCAGTACTTGCAAACAAAAATAATTACTTATAAAGTAAGAAAATTTGACTGGTATGAAACATCTCAAGAGCAATATATAAAGGAAAGCAACAGTGGGACAGCATTCTAAAGAAACTCAATAAAATAAACAGTGAATTTTTTAACTACCCCAGCTGTCCTTTAAAGCTATAGAAAGAAGTTTTAAATCTGCAAAAACTCAGAGAACATGGTACACCTGTGCCCCTCTTAAGTAACAAAATAGAGGCCCAATAATGAATTAGGGAAACTTCAGCGAAAGCACTGTGGTAAATATTTATCATACCGAATTATAGAGCTAAAACTAAAGGAGTGGAGACACTGGTCAAAAAAAGAACTTGTGGCCCTGGCTGGTGTAGTTCAGTGGATTGAGTGAGGGCCTGAGAACCAAAGGGTCACCGGTTCGATTCCCAGTCAGGGTACATGCCTGGGTTGCAGACCAGGTCTCCAGTTGGGAGCAGGCAAGAGAGGAAACCTATCTATGTTATCTTTCACACATTGCTGTTTCTCTTCCTCTCTTTCTCCCTCCCTTCCCCTCTCTCTAAAAATACATAAATAAAATCTTTAAAAAGAAAAAAAATAACTTGTGAACATTGTATATTGTAACAAAGTAAAATGAATGCAATTAAATAATGGAGGAATAAATTTTTTAAAATAAAGATTTTTTTAAAGTCACTATAGAGGTAATAAGTGGGAGTGAAAAGATACCATTTAAAATTGACAAATGATTCAGGGCTCTTAGGGTATAGATCCAGCAATGGGATCACTGGATAGAAAGACAGTTCCATCTTTGGTTTTTTGAGGAAATTCCATACTGTTTTCCACAGTGACTGCACCAGTCTCCGCTCCTACCAACAGTGCACTGGGGTTCCCTTTTCTTCACAACCTCACCAGCACTTGGTTTTTGCTGATTTATTAATGATTGCCATTCTGACCAATGCAAAGTGGTATCTCATTGTGGTTTTAATTTGCATCTCTCTACTGTCTAGTGATGATGAGCATTTTTTCATGCATCTATGGACCCTCTGTATGTCCTCCTTTGAGTAATGTCTGTTCAGGCCCTTTGCCCTAAGAATCCTGAATCACCAATTCAAAAGAACCTATGCACCCCAATGTTCATAGCAGCATTATTTACAATAGCCAAGTGCTGGAAACAGCCTAAGTGCCCATTAGCAAATGAGTGGATCAAAAAAAGTACATTTATGCAATGGGATACTGCATACCAGAAAGAAAGAAGGAACTCCCGCCCTTCTCGATGGGCATAAATGGATCTAGAGAGCATCATGCTAAGTGAAATAAGTCAGGCAGTGAAAGACAAATATCATATGATCTCACTTATAAGTGGAACCTAATCAACAAAACAAACAAATGAGCGAAACAGAACCAGAGACTTGGAAATAAAGAACAAACTGACAGTGACCAAGGGGACAGGAATAACCAGGGAAAGAAGAGGAAGAGGCAAGCAAAGGCACGCGAACAGAGGACTCAGGGACTCAGGCGATGGCAGGAACCAGCCATGTAGACATTAATGACACTGTGGGAGTGGGAGGAGAAGGGGCAGAGGAGAGCAATAGGGAAAAATGCGGGACAGCTGTAACTGAACAACAATTTTTAAAAAGCTTCTGAAAAGAAACAGAAAAATACACGTATACCATTCAAAAAAAAATGGCAAATGAGATTACAAATTGTTAAAAGGTGAATTAAAAGAACTATAAAAAGTACAAATTTTCCTAAATAAATACCAAAGAAACTTTTTAAAAAGTAGCAGACACTCACAAGTTAGAGAAAGAAATAGAGTAAATATAATATAATAGGCACAATTATGTATGTAATTACAACATAAAATAATGTGACAGCACAAAATGTCATATCACTATGACATTTTGGTATGTCATATCAATAAATGTAAATTGGCTTACCTTGCCTATAAAAAGAAAAATATTTTCAAAGTAGTACGTCAGACAAAACCTAACTTTGCTGTATATAAGAAAAACATCTAAAGTAGTGATACTAAAAGGCCAAACATAAAGATATGGTAATAGATACACAAAGCAAATGGAAACAATAAGGACTATGTTGTAATCCTAACATAAAGCACAATTTGTATCAGAAAGCAATATTTAAGAAAAATAAAAACACTTTTTAATGCTAAAAACCAGAATTCTCAGGGAAAATAGAACAGCTATAAATATCTATGCCCCAAGTAACACTAAAAACACATATGCAAATCAAAGAACTCAATGCAAAGAGAAAGAGATGGAAACACAAATAATAGAAAAACTTAATACTTAGCACACCGCTCTCAGTACAAAACCTATCGACTGGAAAAATATAAATAAGAATACGGAAGGTCTAAACAATATAATTCATAGAATATATCTTTTTCTTAATTTTTATTTATTTATTTATTTTTAGAGAGAGGTGAAGGAAGGTAGAAAGACAGGGAGAGAAACATCAATGTGAGAAACATCGATCAGTTGCCTCCCGTACACACCCCAACCGGAGACCAAATGCACAACCAAGCACGTGCCCTGACTGGGAATGGAACAGCTGACCTTGCACTTCGTGGGACAATGCCCAGCCAACTGAGCCACACTGGTCAGGGCAGAATACATCTTATAAATATGTATGAAATACAACAGTAGCCCTGAAAATTTTTTAAAAATACATTCTTTCAGGGTGTACATGAAAAGTTCACCAAAATCGATAATATATTAGATGACAGAGAAAACATCAAGTTGCATAAAGAAGAAACATTATGAACAACACAGACTGATCAGAATGAATAAAATTAGAATTGAAAAATGCAATCCAATATCGAAAAGGCCTCCCAACCTGGAATTTATTTTTTATTTTATTAAACAACTCTTCAAAAAATGAAAGAAAATATAAACAGAAATTAGCAAATTTCTGAATAATATTAAAAATAAAAATACTACATGTCAGAGAGTCTGTTGAATATACTATAGGCCCCCTTACTTGCAGAGCATATGTTCAGGACCCCCAAGTGATGCCTAAAACCATGGATAGACTGAAGTTTATATATACTATTTTTTATTATGCATACATATCTGTAATAAAGTTTGATTTGTAAATTAGCCACAGTAAGAAATTAATAACAGTAACTAATTGTAAAGTAGAGCAATTATAATAATATACTATAATAAAAGTTATATGAACAAGGCTTCTCTCTTTTTCAAAATATCCTACAGTAGTCCCCAATCCCATCCTAGATCTCACATTTCACAGTTTCAGTCACCTGCAGTCAACCATGGTCCAAAAATATCTAATGAAAAATTCCAGAAGTAAACAATTTATGAATTTTAAATTGCACGCCATTCTGATTAGCATGATGAAATCTCATGCCTTCCCACTCTGTCCCACCCAGGACATGAACCATCTCCTCTTCCAGCCTACCTAGTGTGTACATGCTATCTGCCCACTCAGTAGTTGTCTTGGTCATTAGAATTAACTGTTGGTAGTATTACAGTACTAGTGTTCAAGTAACCTTTATTTTACCTGATAACAGCCCCAAAATACAAGAGTTGTGATGCTGGCAATTCAGATGTGCCAAAGAGTAGCTACAAAGTGCTTCCTATAAGTGAAAAAGTGAAAGTTCTTGACTTAATAAGAAAAAAAATCATATACTGAAGTTAAGATCTATGTTAAAACAAATCTTCTATCTGTAAAATTGTGAAGAAGGAAAGAGAAATTCATGCTAATTTTTCTGTTGCATTTCAAACTGCAAAAGTTATGGCCTCAGTGTGTGATAAGTGCTTAGTTAAGATGGAAAAGGCATTAAATTTGTGCGTGGAAACCATGAACCTAAAATGTATCCCGATTGACATGAACATGTTGCATCAGAAAGCACCGAGCCCATAGGAAGATTTCAGCAAGGGATCCCTGGAATCAAGTGACACCTAGCCATTTATTGCAAGTAAGGGATAATTACACAACCTCTGAAACGGGTTGGATCTGAAAAATATAAAAATTACTGTAGAGCTGGTGTCCGCTGATGAAGAAGGAAGAAGCTGCTGCTGCATTTCTGGCAGAGATGAAGAACGTAAGGAGGAAGGATATCATACAAGCAAGTCTTCGATTGTGACAAAACTGGACCCGTATGGCATACAAATCTACATTCATATAAGTGCAAAACAAGCACCAAGGCATAAAATGTGGAAGGAAAGATTAACTCCGGTACTAGTGACAACACTGCAGGGCATATGATAAAGCCAGCCATAGTATATAGAGCGAAGAACCTACACTCTCAAAAACAAAAATGATTTGCCATGTTCTGGCAACATAATAAAAAAAGAAAAAATCTGAGTGACAGTCATCTTGTTTATGAAACAGTTTCACCAATTCTTCATCCAGAGTGAAAAAATACTTAAAAGAGGAAGGGTTGGAATTTAAAGTACTATTAATAATACACAATGCACCTAACCATCCTGAATCTCTGCTATGAAACTGAAAATGTTGAAGTTATATTTTTACCCCAAAATACAACCTCATTGCTTCAGCTCCTCCAACAGGGCATCATTTGGTTTATCAAGGCCACATACACCCACCTGGTTTGTTTGTTTGTTTGTTTGTTTGTTTTATCTTATTTGACCAGCAATTGATACACATCCAAAAATGGACACCATGCAGTGCTGGAAATTATTCACTATCGCTAACTCGATAACGTGCATAAAAGCTGCAGTGGATAAACTGAAACCAGAAATTATAAATGCCTTCTGGAAGAATTTAAGAAGTCAAGTTGTGAGTGATCTTAAAGGCTTCCAAGGATCAATGGAGAAGTTAGGAAAATCATTCACACAGCAAGATATGGTGGAGAAAGATTTGCCAACATGCTTAAAGAAGTGAAAGAACATACTGAAAGCTATTCAGAAGTGCTAACAATGAGGAATTGGAAGAATTTAAGTCATCTACAAAGGAAGATGAAGAAACTGAAGCAGAACCAGCAAGATAAACATTACGAAAATTTATCAAAGTGTTTTGAATTTCACAAACATTAAAGGACAAAATTATGGCCCTGGTCAGCATGGTTCAGTTGGTTGGAGCATCATCCTGTAAAATGAAGGGTCATGGGTTCAATTCCCAATCAGGGTACATGCCTGTTATAGGTTCAGTCCAAGTTGTGGCGCACGCAGGAGGCAACTGATTGATGTTTCTCTCTCGCATTGATGCTCTTCTCACTCTCTCTCTCCCTCCCTTACCCTCTCTTTAAAATCAATAAGCATGTCCTCAGATGAGGAAAAGGAAAAAAAAAGACAAAATTATGGAATACAATCCTCAAATGGGGTGCAGTATTAAAGTGACCTATATGATCACCAAAGGATCACAACCTCTGCAGCAAGAGTTTAATGACTCCAAAAGAGACAACTTGTGATTACAATGTTCTTCCAAAATTTTTTGGCAAAAAAATCTTCAGTTACTGAGGATCTTCAACTATTCACATCATCTTCTGCTGTCATCCAGTACATCATCAGGGCCCTATAATCCAGGATCCCCCAAGCAGATGGTCCTTCTGACAAAACATCAGAAGGTGAATAGTTGCCTAATACTACATCACAATGCTGATATCATCACCTCACTTCATCTCATCGATCATCTCACATCATCACAGTACAAGATATTTTGAGAAAAAGAGAGATCCCATTCACATAACTTTTCCTACAATGCATTGTTATAATTGTTCTATTTTATTATTAGTTGTTGTTACTAACTTCTTACTGCAACTAATTTATAAATTAAACTTTATCATAGGTATGTATAGGAAAAAACAGTATACCTAAGGCTCAGTTTCAGCTCTTGGAACATATCTACTGAGAATAAGGGGGAAGTGTATTAATGTTCTATGTATTCAAAAAACAAAAGTAAATCAAGAAAGATGAGGGAAAACCTAAACTTAAATGCAAACAGAAACAAAAGATCCAATCTGGGACAAATAAAGACCTAATAAAGTTACTTCTGAACACCACCTAATGAGTAAAAGAATTGGAGACAAATCTAGAACTCATCCTAATAGGTTTATTTTTGTGGTGGTAAAGGTATATGAATTCTTAACCTATTTTATGAGCATTGAAGGAATAAGCAAATGAGGATATGTGTTTATGTTTTTTGAAGCCAGAGTTCTCACTGCAGAAGATGAGACATGTAAATATGGAATGGAGAAAGGCAAAAGCAGTTATTATTCCTAATTTGTCAGTTTCCTTTTAATGAACTTTTATTTTTAAAAACTTTTTCACAGTACATACACATTAATAAAAATACTGTGTTATATTCCCTAAAACATATTCCTGAATTTTTCTTCACAAAAATAAAAATTTTTTTAAAAATGTACTCCAAATCCCTAAGAGGTACTACTAATGCCAAAATGGAAGCAGAAAGGAAAGTGACAGAAAAGAGGGGGGCGAACTGTGAGAATTAATGAGAGAGGAGTCATATCCCCTCTGTTGTGCTTTAAACACACAACTGAAATAGGAAAGGACAACAGAAGACAAAAATATGATCGTCTTCCACAGAGAAATTAATTACTTTCTTAGATTTGAAACCTTTCCAATGGAAAATATTTCCTGTTGCCCAGAAGCACCTTTCTAATTAATGATCTTTAGTTTCTCAGGTAAGCTTATGCTGCACAAATCTTTTCTCAGTTTATAAGGAAAGAGGCATTTAAGGCGTGAAAGGCAGGCTGAAAGAACCGGAGAGTTATACACAGGAAATGAACTGACAGCTGGAGCCCATGTGTCCCACTCTTACACTCAGGACCAATGAGAGGCTAACAAGGATCTTTGCTCCCTGGGTTAGCTGGGGGGAGTGTGTGTTGGCTCAAGGCTCTAGCGCATTCTTTAAAAGTCACTGCACAGTTAACTTTTAAATTACTGAGAACAATTGTAGAGATCAATAGAAAACACCAACCTCTAAAATCACTTCCTACAGCATAATTTGAAGACGTAGGATACATGAAGCAGTGAGCCACAGAAAATCAGTTCTTAGCACTAATTAGAAAATTTTCTAAGCTTTCTCTCTCAAGAAAAGCAGTTCGTCAGTTAAAGGACCAATTTGAAATGTGGTTGGTCTGCAAATTTTCATTTGGGTTGAAAAAAATTATAGCCAGATATATTTAAACCAACATTCTAAGTAAAATTGTGAGACCGATTAATTACTTACTGTTAATAAAATTGTAATGGAAAATTGATTATTCATTAGTGGTTAAAAACTGTTTTCCACATGTCAGAATTAAGACAGCCTATGAAGCAGAAAAAAAATAAAACTCCCATCAAAGTACCTCATGTAATCAGAAAAAGAAGAAAGAAGCTTAATACCGAGTCCCCTGAAACATAGCTTCCTCCCTTACACTGTGATTTTATAGCATTTATTTGCAACAACTCATTAAGTGCTTACCTCATAATTAGCTATTAATCTGACAAGCAAAACAATTTTTTTATAGTTTGATCCTGTTTAACCAAGATTAGAGATGCCACAAAGCACTATATTTTGTGTAACAGTGTATGTGTATGTGTTTCAAGTGAATTGTTTAGAAGCCATTTCTACTCTTCCTAACAATGGAAATTCCTACTTAACCTTCGCTCAGATCCACTCACCTCATTTGATTTTTGTATGTGTGTTTCAACTATTCACACTGATGTGATGTCTGAGTTACAGTGCCCTGAGCTAAAAGCTATTCTTTTAAATAAAAACAAGAAAATAAACTCTCCTGGAGAAAATCTATTGGAACATGATTTTTTCTCACTCAAAGGGATACAACTTGATAGAAAAAGGTAGCCAGGGTGCTAGCCAACCTATCATCTTTCTTTAAAGGAAAGTCAACTTCTGATCAAGATAGAGGCATAGGTAAACATGCATCACCTCCTCGCACAACCACATCAAAATTGCAACTAAAGTGTAGAACAACTGTCATTTAGAACCGTCAGAAACTGGACGGAATGGAAGTCCTACAGCTATAGAATTAAAGAAGAAATCACATTGAGAATGGTAGGAGAGGTGGAGATGTAGAATGGGTTGGCCCCATACTTACATGTGGTAGATAAAAATCAGGAGGAATATCTCAGAAACAAGGGGTCCTCAGCCCACAGCAGCACCCCTGCCCAGGGTTCCAGTGCCAGGAAGATAAGTCTACTTGACTTCTGGCTATAAAAACCAGCAGGGATTGAGGGTGTGGAAGATAGAAACTGCTGGAATTCTTGGCAGTTCCTCTTAAAGGGCCCATGAGTGGATTTACTCAGACTTGCACCCTATGAGCTCCAGTGCTGGGTCAGCAGATTGAAAGGCATCAGGGCCATGGCTTGTGTGGCTCAGTGAATTGAGCACTGACCTCCAAAATGAAAGGCTGCCAGTTTAATTCCCAGTCAGGGCACATGACTGGGTTGTGGGCCAGGTCCCCACCTGGGGGTGTGCAAGAGAGGAAACTGATCAATGTTGTCTTTCACACAATGCTGTTTCTCTTCCTCTCTTTCTCCCTTCCTTCCCCTCCCTCTAAAAGTAAATAAATAAAATCTTTTTTGAAAAAAGAAAGAAAGAAAGGCATCAGAGACATATGGGGAGGTACAGAATTGTACAACATCAGGGAGAAAGCTGGGGTAAAGCTCTCTCCCAGGCAGAAGTGCCAGCAGAGCCCATTGTCCCTTTTCTGAGTACTGCCCCCACAGAGTCAGCAGGCTGGTGCTATATCTGAGACTCCATCAACCTGGCTCCTACTGTTTGCCCAACCTTGGTGATTCCCTGAAACCCTGCCCCACCCAGTTTTCAGGCCCACACAAGCTGTTCCAGTGGCTTTTCCATACAAATGGCTTGTCTTCACCCATACTTCCAATTTTCCTAAATTCTCTCAAACAAGCAGCATCTGGCTTCAGCAAGCCCCATACCTCTTGCAAAGTTGCCCCAGGCCCAGCACTAGTAGCAGCCAGCTCTGGTTCGCGGCTTGGCCTGTCTTGGGCACCTCTGAGCTCAGTACAAGTAGCCACCATCTGCAGACTGTTTTGTAGCTAATGCTATGTGACTCCAGACAGAACACAGGCAGTGGCTGACCTTGCATGAGCCAACATCAATCAAGGTTCAACTATAAGAGGAGGGTGTACACAGACCACATGGTGAGTGCACCTTCAGTACCCAGCTTGGGCAATACATGAGGCTGTACCACTGGACTCTACAGGACACCTACCATATTAAGTCACTCTATCAAGCCTGGGAGATGTAGTAGCTCTACCTAATATATAAAAACAAACACAGAGAGGCTGCCAAAATGAGGAGACAAAAAGCATAGCCCAAATGAAAGAACAGAACAAAACTCCAGAAAAAGAACTAAGCAAAACTCTAGAAATAAACCTAAACAAAAAAGATAAATGCAATCTATCAGATGCACAGTTCAAAACACTGGTTCTAAGGATGCTCAAGGAACTTAGTGAGGACCTGAACAGCATTAAAAAGATCTAATCAGAAACAAAAGACACACTAATTGAAATAAAGAACAATTTACGGGGAATCAGCAGTAGAGTGGATGAAACCGAGAATCAGATCAGAGATTTGGAATATAAGGAAGCAAAACACATCCAATCAGAACAGCAAGAAGAAAAAAGAATCCAAAAAAATGATGATGATGTAAGAAGGCTCTTGGACACATTTTAAGTGTACCAACATTCACATCACAGGGGTGCCAGAAGGAGAAGAGAAGGAGCAAGAAATTGGAAACCAGTTTGGAAAAATAATGATGGAAAACTTCCCTAACTTGGTGAAATAAATAAACATACAAGTTCAGGAAGCACATAGAGTCCCAGACAAGATGGATGCATAGAGACCCACTCCAAGACACATCATAATTAAAATGCCAAAGGTTAATACAATAGAGAATCTTAAAAGCAGCAAAAGAAAAGCAGTTAGTTATCTACAAGGGGCTCCCCATAAGACTGACAGCTAATGTCTCAACAGAAACTTTGCCGTCTAGGAGCGATTGACAAGAAATACTCAAAGCGATGAAAAGCATTAGCTTACAACCAAGGTTGTTCTACCCAGCAAAGTTATCATTTAGAATCAAAGGACAGATAAAAAGCTTCCCAAACAAGAAAAAGCTAAAAGAGTTTATCATCACCAAACCAGTATTATATGAAATGTTAAAGGATATTCTTTAAGAAGAAGACATCAAAAATATGAACAATAAAATGGTAATAAATACATATCTATCAACAACTGATTCTAAAAAACAAAATAAACAAACAGGCAGAACAGAATCATAGGTACAGAGAACAATTTGATGATTGGCAGATGGGAAGGGGTTGGGGGGAATGGGTGAAAAAGGTGAAGTGATTAGGAAGCACAAATTGGTAGTTCAGAATAGTCTTGAGATGTAAAGTACAGCATAGGGAATAGAGTAGCCAAAGAACATATATGCATGACCCATGAACATGGACAATGGTGTGGGGATTGCCTGAGGGAGGGAGGGAATTGGGTGGAGGGGGACAAGGGGAGACAATTGGGACAACTGTATTAGCATAAATGATAAAATATAATGTATAAATAAATAAATATACACATACATACATACATACATAAAAATAATACCTTCTGTCCTGAGTGATTGGTTTGACCAATCATCACCAATAGTTTTATCATTTTCCTTCCCATGTACAGACACAAAATGTGGTATAATTTGGATCAATTTCTTTTTACTTCATTCTTCCTATATTTCTAGGTCACAGCCTATGCATAATTTCTTCATATTATCTTAAATATTTGCATCTATTTTTGCAAAGTTAAAATTCAGACCCCATTGCTCCGAATTTTATTCATCCTATTTCTGAATTTACTTCAGTTTCTCATTTATATGAGACAAATTAGGTATTCTTTAGGTTACATTTTGCTAAAGTTTAATACTTGTTATAATTAAATATGTAAAAACAAACACAGAGAAAAAATTGCATAAATAAGAATTGTAAATTTAAGTTAGGACCAACTAAATATCATCAAGAGTACATAGTTGTATTCTAAAGTCATGAAGATTTTTCTGCTACCCAAACTGGAATAGAATGTCCTATTTATTACATAATTAAATATATTTGTTGTAGAAAAATTAGGAAAACACAGATATGCCTATTGAAAATTAAAATCTCCCTGACCAGTGCAGCTCAGTTGGTGGGGCATTGTCCTGCAAAGTGAAGAGTTGCTGGTTCCATTCCCAGTCACGCCTGGGTTGCAGGTTCAGTCCCTGATCAGAGCAAGTACAAGGGGCAATGATCGATGTTTCTCTCTCACATCGATGTTTCTCCCCCTCTCTTTCTCCCACCCTTCCTCTCTAAAAATAAATAAATAAAATATTTTATTAAAAAAAGAATATTAAAATCTCCCATAATTCCAGTGCCTGAGATAACTTAGTCCTTTCCTATTTTAACTATGTTCTTTTTACTTTTTTCCCATATACCATTTTTTTCTCACCATAGTTAGCTTCCTACTGCATAGCCTGTTTTATAATGTACTTTCCTTGTCAATAAATATACATCTAAAACATCATTCTTTATGGCAGCATTTTATGAATTTTATTAATGTTCTATTTTGATTATATACATCTCAGAAGATTTTCAGATACTATACCTGAAGCCATTGTTTGCACATAATTTTGACTTAATGATTGCTTTGTAAAAGTTAATACATACTGACCAGGCTCCGCTTATGGTCTGCTATTGTATGAATACTTCAGCAATAATGTTTAGAGGAAACCATGCATAATAATGTGAAATCCAGCTAAATACATTTTTTATTGAACTACAGCATTTACTTCCTCAGTCTCATCTGCTATCAATTAAAGCGATAAGCAGGAGCTCAAAAGCTAGCTTTTCAATTACGTTTTCTACCTTTCAGCTGAAATGTTCCTGTCATTGCGTATCGTGTACTAATTTTGAAAAGGCTTCATCTTAGCAACCAAGTGATAACTTTAAAATCAAGTCTCTGAACCAATTAATTCCTAACATTAATTACTTCTTTTAAAACAAAAGGCACTTTAAAGTGACTGCAAATATACTTTTTATCCCACTAACAACCCTTATCTCTTTTTCCCTCCAGTTCACAATTCTGTTGACAACTCATGCTCAGGTTCAAATCATCACCCAAATCATAATTAAAGCATAATTCTGAACTCTCTTTGTACATACTAATTCCACAACCACGAGATGTAAAAGCCAAACAAAAATTCCTATAGAGTATTATTAGCTTGCAAGAAGCAGAATTAAAATGCATAAAGGTATCTCCTATACCAAGTAAATATTTTGGTTTTAATTACATTATTACCTTGTTTTATGCTACTAATTACTACAATTTATTGTATAATTGACTCTCCGGAAAAAAGATATTACCAGAGCAGCTCTGCAGTCTTAAACTGGAGATTATATATACTAATGATTTCGCCTAACCCCTCAGTTTCCTTAAAAGTATAATGTAAAATATATTTTGTAATAGGTTTGATAAATCTTGTTTCTGTTCTCCCATTAATATATAAAGGTATCATATACCAAAGTTATATGCTGATTTACTTCTCTGTAAATCACAGGGAAATTTTAAAACTTGTATTTTCAAGCCAAAAACAATGTATTAATCCATCTCTACTCCATAGCACCCAGTCCAGAATTTGAAACTTAGTAGGTGTTCAATTAATTTTATTAAATAATGAATTAATCCTTTAAAGTAGTCCCTTAAATTAACCAAAGCATTATGGTTAAATACTAGCTAGTATCTATTTCAGTCTTTGCAGATTAAAAACCTACAGCCTTTAGAGCAAAAGACTGAACATTAGAAATAATAACAGTTTGCCATAGATTGTTAACAAATGAAGTAATTCTGAGACTCGGTAGTCGTTCATAAACCACTTGAGCTGCCCGACCTCTTGCAGTGAATGACCTCAGACAAACCTTTCTCGTGAAATAAAGCTTGTGTTCACTATGGGGCCATCTATTGTTCTTTGTAATTTGTACCAAATTTTAAAGGTTATAAATACTTGCAGTGAAGTATAATTACTTAGCTGCATTCATTCACACATAGGTGCCTTTTTCTTTTAATTACAAGACCAGGGACTGGCATTTACTTACTTCATAAAAATCATACATACCTTTGAACTCAGGATGTTCTTCAAATGCCATGATTTATGTCCTCCTTGGTCACATAATAGTCAGCCTCATCAAAATCAACCTAGGCCAACCTCGTTCTCCTAGGAGCAGTAGCTAGCAATAAAAAGTGGAGAATTATTTCTTAATAAAACTATATACACTTGAATTCTTTTCAAATAAAAAAACTCTGATAAATTATGTTGCAAATGACAATAAATTGAGTGAAAATAAGCATAATTAAATACATAAATCTTCTCTCCCTGCCTCTTCTAAGCCTATTATTTCCTTTTTGCTGCTGTGCTTTTTCTTTAATTTTTCTTGAACTAATGTGCCCTCTTATGGTTAAAATAAAAATATAATCAGAAACATAAAAAGAAGTGCTAGCATATTAACTGCCATAAATATTTTTATTTAAAAGGTATTTCTGGACCCAAACCTATGTCTTCAATATTAAAATGGGTGTGTTTTAATAAATAACAAGAAGAATATGAATTTTATCTATTCTGTATGATAGACAATGCTAATAAGGTACAACAAACAGACCTTTGTCAAATAGATTTGTGTTAGTTCTTATTTTTAAAAGTGCCAAATGTTTTGTTATTAATGGTGTCTATAGTTAAGTCTTGCATTTACTGAAGATGAAATATAGATTGGGGCTATGCCTATTCTAATATTATAATTTAACCATTTAACTTTAAAAAGCTATTACTACAAAATAAATTATTTTGATTCTTCCTTCATTTTTATTTCTTCAACCTGAAATGAAAGTCTACCCCAACCTCTAAAAAATATAAACATTTATTTACAAAAAAAATTAAATAACTATACTACTTAATATCACAATTTACCCTCAGTGTTCATGCTTTCTTATTTTTGGTTCAGTTGTAATATCAGAAAGTAAAGGAGATTCATAAATTACCCAGTTAATGTGACCTATACTAATAGTCCACTGAGCTAAGGCAGGGGTTTGGGAAGAAATTGCATGGATGTTTTAGCTTGGCTTACTATGTCCAGTAAAGTTATTGTAGTTCTACAATACAATATTTCTCTTTTTTTTTAAGATTTTATTTATTTATTTTTATAGAGGGGAAGAGAGGGAGAGAGAGAGTGGGAGAAACATCAATGTGTGGTTGCCTCTCAAGCTCCCCCTACTGGGGACCTGGCCTGCAACCCAGGCATGTGCCCTGACTGGGCATTGAACCAGTGATTCTTTGGCTCAAAGGTCGGCACTCAATCCACTGAGCCACATCAGCTACAGCTACAGTACAATATTTCTAACAAGAATTCGATTAAGAAAGGAAAACTTATATACAGAAAATATAGTTAATTCGGTTTCTCTAGAAAAGTAGAAT
This sequence comes from Mormoops blainvillei, assembly GCA_004026545.1. NCBI lineage: Eukaryota > Metazoa > Chordata > Mammalia > Chiroptera > Mormoopidae > Mormoops > Mormoops blainvillei. The sequence goes on from PVJD01000772.1 coordinate 82,236, forward strand.
TGAAATCAAAGACATAAATAGAAAATACACGTAAAGATTTTCTGCCTTATTTAACCATTATTGTTAGTACTTTGTATAATAATTTGGTTCTTATCAAACATGATAGTATGTACATAACATGGAATTTTCTAGTCCCTTTCCATTGTTGATTCATTCTTTTAAAAAAGACACAGCCCTTTCCCAGCTTTGAAAAGTCAAGACATTATTTTCCCTATTATACATATGGGTCGACCATCATTGAAGTGAACTGACCTATCAAATGCTGCACAGAAACAGTGACGGAAGCAAGATTAGAATTTAGAACTGTTTCTGCAGTGTGCTGATTTGGGTGGGTGCTTTGTGTGCATCACAGGAGTTATTTTGTTAGAGAAAAAAAATTCACTTTCTCAAATTAGATTTCTGCCTATATCTTTCAGCACTAGTTTCATAGAATACAGTCTGCATTCAATATATATGATATTAATTTTTTATTTTAAGTGAATACAAAGTATCGAAAGGGCTGCAGGCTGGGGACTGGAACCTGGATTCCAGTTCTGTTTGTAGTCCCAAACAAGCTTGAGCAAACCGGGAAAGATTCTGATTCTCTGTTGCTCACTCTGTGAAGGAGGAGAGTGAATGAGAGAACTTCTGATCTCCTTTCTAATTTTAAACTAGAAGGGTTTTTTAACAGTACATATGGATAGATATAGATAAGATATAGATATAGATGGTATAGATATAGATATTTTATAAATGTAATCTAAAATTACAAGTTGTTAGCTTTTTTAAGAGAATACAATTATTTTTTAGATTTTTAACATTTTATTTGACCATTTTTCAAAAATACTCGATAATATTCAAACAACTTAGGGTAGTAGAAAATGTCTGGTAAATACACTTTTAAACTATAATAACTGAGAATTAATATATAAGTAATTCCTATTATCATTTTCCCATTATTTATGTTACCATTGATTAAATTATTTATCTTTTATTTTGTTTTGATTTTTGGTGTATGCTTCTACCAGAATACTTTGAAGATGGGAATTATTTCCTCCCCATGGTACCACCATTCAATAAAAATGTCCTCAAGTATAATTTAGACTGACCAGCATAATTAAGATTGAGATTGCCAGTTAATAAATCTAAACTGAGACCCAGCTTATAAAGGTCTTCTTAAAGGAAAACTTAGGCACCATATGTCAAAGGGTTTCAAAGTACATGTTATAAATATATGTTTATACCAAAGTCAATCTAATGATAAATGATTGTAGCTAGAGCTATCTTGGTTGACAAGGATGACTGCGTAAAAGACCAACAGAACTCACATTAGAACTGGCAGTATATTGCTCCCAGTTTTTGAATCCCATAATTCCCCATTATAAAGAGAGCTAAAGGTCAAGAAACAATCAGTCTAATGGTTCCTCTGTGATTTCTCAGCACAACCTCAGCATGGTGGAACCTCTGCTGAAGTCTCTGGCAGGTTGGTGGTAGCCAGGATTGGAGACTGTGCAAAGGAGACTCTGTGCATTAACTGAAAAACCTCCTTTTGTCCCTGTTTCCACCAGTTCATTTTCATACTATTATTCCCTGGAAGCAAGAGCAAGGCTCTCCGTTTTAGCAACAAGAACTGAAGCCAAGGCAGTGTATACAGCTCATGAGTAGATCAGATAAATGGTCAGGTACCTCCATTCCCTACCTTTACTCTTCACCTCCAACAGATGCTCCTTTTGCCTCTGACTGCTCATCCTGGGCGTACCACATGGTTATCATTCCTTGAAGCCATAAGGTGTAAGACTACACTTTATGAAGCACACTGAGGGGTATCCATAAGTGCTTCATTCTTTACTTTCTGATTTATAATACCAGATATTTTGCATTGGGCTAAGCATCTACTTCACAACCTCCTACCCTGAACTTCCAATTTTTTATGGCCTCTAAACCTCTATGATTGCAAACTTCTGCTCTATTCTAGCTTTGGGACTTTGGACAAGAAATTTAACCTCTCTAAACCTCAGTTTCCTCATTTATAAATGAGGAATGTATAGATGTTATCTTATCCCAATAAGATAACAACTTACAGAGTTATCATGATGATTAATCATGTTTTTACAAATAAAACACTCAGAATAATGACTTGTACACAATAAGTAATCCAAAGTTGTTAGCTATTATTAGAATGGCCAATTTAACTTTTTCACTCTGTCATAATGGCAGAAAACTAAAAAAGCAATTAAATTAATTTTAATGACTCAACCACCTGGTAATCTTAGCTTCTATTTTGTAAAATTAAGGTGTTCATAAATCCTAGTTTCCCAGTTTAACCCTGTTGTCCTGGGGTAATTATTATAGCAACCTATTTTATTCTCAGTGTCCATATTTGGACAATAAAGTATGTAATCACCCTAATTATAATATAAAGTACTCAGTTATTCTACCATAAACTTAAGAGAACAAATTAGATGGACTCTGAAATCATGTAAAACATAAGGATTTTTGTTAAAATATGTAGTATTTTGTTAAAGTACAAATGGAAAGAAGAAATATTTGAACATTTTGTAAATATAGTCTACAATATTATAAAGTGCTATTAGCTTTGGTTAAGATGACATAATTTGATGGCTTTTTTGTTTTTAAATAAGAAGAGTATGAACTTACATGTGGAGATCTTTAACTTCCACTTGTTCAAAATGCATGAGAATCTCTTTAGAACTCTGCCCTCACTCTCCTTCAGTTCTTCCTCTCCTCTTTCCTACTTGTTTTCACTCCCTCTTCTCTCCACTAGATGAGAGGGTGAGTGAGGGATGAGCAAGAAAAAGAGCACCTCTTCCCTCTTCTTAAACTCAGCCGTCAAATCAGGGTTCCCAAAAAAGCCGGCGAGTATCCAGTCCTAGCCTGGAGAGCAATCACTTTTAAACAAATATTAACTGAACTTCCTAAGTCTAGGGAAGAAGAAAGTAGATTTTTGTAAGAGTCCTCTGTCACCGCATGATATCTACAGAATGACAATAATGAACCTGAGAAGTACTAACATCTTCATTTAGATCATTATTAACATTTTAAAGTACTTAAAGCCAGAAATAGCTTCTGGAGGATGACAGAAATTTTTAAAGATTAGATTCAAATATACCACTTGAGAACTGTTTTTATTTCATATCTCTTTTTTATCATACGGTTTTTCCAATTTGCATATTATACTATTTATGTCCATATTCAAGTCAATCACATTGTTTTATTATAAAATCATAGATTGATAAAACATAATGTTTAGGTCAAATAGATATTACTTATAAAGCATATATTGCAATCAATGCTACTTACTTAAAAAGTTGATTAATTATATAAACATAGTTCACAATTATGAAAAAATAGAGACTTTTATATACCTCATTAGACATGCAAAATTTAATCTTAAATACGAATCACACTATAATTGCTTGATTGTTGCAATGAGATCAAAGGAAGAAAAAAACAAGGATCCTGCAGAGAGCAAGAAATTGTGAAAGCAATCATAGAGGGGAATAATTGTTACATTTATGATTTTTTCAATTATGGATTATGGAGACAACTTCTCCGCCACCTCTTCGGTTTCAAGACAGCATGATGTTTTATAAAATAAGGCTCTGAATAAAGCAACTATTATCAATAGTGTTTACAACTTAATTGGCTACCTTTGAAGTTAAAAAGGTCTTTTGCTTTCTAACTTTGATTCATAGCTGAATTTTAAGACACTGGCATTCTGTCCTGCTGTTTAACCTCCATTTATTTTCTTAAGAGTCTCTGGAGGATAGTGCATATATGTTTTACTAGAGTTGAGCAACATTTTCACAAGGAAGGAGTAAGTGCAGATTCTATTAAAATCTGTAAGTTTATGTGTTTATGCAACATGTCTACACTGCACATCTATCTTTTTATAATTACATTTAACATTAAAAGGAACATCATCGTAAACTACAAGTAGAATTGAGTCAAGTTCTCAACCAAGGCTAGCCTCTAATGCCTGGCATATTGACCATAAATAGTGCTAAGAAGGAAACATTTCCTGTTTAAATGTTTATCTGGAAGAAGCCTTGCCTTGCACAGCCTAGTGAAGGTTGATGTTCTCAAAGGTATCTACACCAACAAAAAATACCAGTGCATGAGGATGGCTGCTTGAGTAATGAGTATCACTGCCTTGGTTTAACCGCCCCAAAAAAGGGGAGGCTTACTAACATAATACTGTAAAGAGAAGAGAAAAGAGTGTAAAAATGTACACCTCACTATTAAAAGAGGAGATCAAAAATTATGTGACCTAAAAATGTTGGAAGATTAAATTGCGGGGAGGGAAACATGCATCTCATGCTAATCTCAATGATCCATTTCATTTGATTTTCCTGTAGTAAGGTCTCAACTATGATGTGAAAATATCCTCTTTAATTACTGTCATAGAAAAGAAGTGTTCATCTGATGTCTATTAAGTGTCATTTGATCAGTAACACCAACACAGAAAGTGTGAGATACAACAATAATGAAAGAGTAGTACACTGATTCACAAAACGAACTTTCCCACCATGATATCACCTTAGGGGTCTTGGTGTTTGGACTGGTTTCACTTAGAATATTTCAGTTTTTCCTGGATGATCTACACTTATATAAAACTATTTGGAAGGAAGTAAATGCAATTCTGGGCAGCGAGGTGGCAGTCCTAGATCCGACCTCATCGGTGCCTGCAGGGAAGCAGCCTTTCTATCCCTCAGCCAGTTCCTCCGGCTGCTGGCCGTGAACAAAGATATGTTATAATTTAAGAGACATTGAAAGGTTCCCAAAATACCTCACCATGAAATCCAATACTGATAAATTCCCCCTTTTATGGCTTTTCCTACAGCTCAAAGGATTGATTCCAAAAAGCCTTTATTAAAATACAAATGTTATAGGAAGGCCTAACAGTTTATCACCCACTGTGATAGCAACACCAAATTTGTAATTTCCTAAGCTCTTTGTTAGAAAAGGCACTAAAAATAAGGTTAGTTTTCATTCATTCAAACATATATTTTCAGTGAACCACAGCAAGACTAATAGCTGAGAATCTCAAGATAAATAAAAGCATCCCTACCCTCAGGGAGTTTATTGTTTGGTGGAAAAGATGGACATATATACAATCATTTTATTCCATGTACTAGATGAGTCTTAATAAGGAATCATTTAAAAACAAGAAACAGAAACTCTTGGGCAACCTAGACAAAATGGATAAATTCCTAGAAGCATACAGTCTTTCAAAACTGATCAGAAAATCAGAAAATCTGAACAGATCAATTGAAACAAGTGAAATTCAAGGAGTAATCAAAAAATTCCCAGCAAACAAAAATCCTGGATCAGATTACTTCACAGCCAAATTTTACCAAGCATTCAAGGAAGAACTAACAGTTATCCTATCCAAAAAATTCTAGAGGAGGGACCACTCCGAAGCTCATTTTATGAGATCAGCATTATCTTAATTCTAAAACCAGATAAGGACACTACAAAGAAAGAAAAACATAGGTCAATATCCCTGATGCAAAAATCCTCAATAAAATATTAGCAGACCAGATCCAGCAATACATTAAAAAGATCACACACCACAATCAAGTGGGATTTATTCCAAGGATGCAAGGTTGGTAAAATACTCATGAATCAATAAATGTAACATACTACATAAACAAAATGAAGGATAAAAACAACATGATCCTATCAATAGATGCAGGAAAAACATTTGATAAAATCCAGCACCTATTTATGATAACAACTCCTAGCGAAGTGGGAACAGAGGGAACATACCTCAATATAATAAAGGCCATATATGACAAACCCACAGTCATCATCATACTCAATGAGAAAAAAATAAAGTGCTTCCCTTAAGATCAGGAACAAGACAGGGATGTCCATTTTCATCACTCTTATTCAACATAGTACTGGAAGTTCTAGCCATAGCAATCAGACAAGGAAAAGAAATAAAAGGAATCCAAACTGGAAAGGAAAAAGTAAAGATGCCATTATTTGCAGATGACATGATACTGTATATAGGAAACCTTAAAGACTCCACCAGGAAACTACTAGAATTGATAAAATACCTCAGTAAAGTAGCAGGATACAGAATTAATACTCAGAAATCAGTGGTTTTTTTATATACTAATAATGAACTATTGGAAAGAGAAACTAAGAAAACAATCCCATTTACAGATGCATCAAAAAAAAAAAAATAGGTACCTAGGAATAAATTTAATCAAGAAGGGAAAAGACCTACACTCAGAAAATTTTAAGATACCGAAGAAAGAAATTGAGGAAGATACAAATGAGTGAAAGCATATACAGTATTCATGGATAGAGAGAATTAATATCATTAAAATGACCATAGTACCCAAAACAATCTATAGATTCAACACAATTCCTATCAAAATACCAATGGCATATTTCATGGAACAGAAAAAATACTCTAAAAGTTTATGGAACCATAAAAGACCCTGAATCCTCAGCAATCTTCAGTAAAAAAGGACAAAGCTAGAAGTGTCATGCTACCAGGTATCAAACTATACTACAAAGCCATAGTAATGAAAACAGCATGGTACTGGCATAAATTCAGACACATAGATCAATGAAGCAAAGTTGAGAGCCCAGAAGCAAACCCATGCCTTTATGATTAATTAACACTTGACAGAGGAGGCAAGAATATACAGTGGGATAAAGACAGTTTACTCAATAAATGGACAGATACATGCAAAAAATGAAACTAGACCACCTCCTTACTCAACAAGCAAGAATAAACTCAAAATGGATTAAAGATTTCAATAGAAAACTTGAAACCATAAGAATGTAGAAGAAAACATAGGCAGTAAAAAATCTTAGACATTTCTCATAGCAATAATTTTTCTCCTCAGGCAATGGAAGAAAATAAAATAAAATAAACAAATGGGACTACATCAAACTAAAAAATTTTTGCCCAGCAAAGGAAACCATCAACAAAATGAAAAGACAACCCACTGAAGGGGAGAACTTATTCACCAGTGATAGATCTGATAAGGAGTTAATATCCAAAATTTATAAAGAGCTCAAACAACTCAACACCAGAAGACAAACAACCCAATCAAAGATGGGCAAAGGACCAGAATAGGCACTCTCCAACGAGGGCATACAGATGGCTAATAGACATATGAAATGATGCTTAACAATACTTATCATCAGAGAAATCCAAACTAAAACCACAATATCACCTCACACCTGTCAGAATGATTAGTATCAATAAATCCACAAAAGACAAGTATTGGTGAGGATGTGGAGAAAAGGGAACCCTTGTATACTATTGGTAGAAATGAAGCTTCCTCAAAAAATTAAAAATGGAACTTCCTGATGACCCCGAAATTCCACTTCTTGGAATACAAGATCTCTCCAGAAGGAATCCAGCCATGTAGTATGAAAAATAGAGACACTTACTGAAGAAGATACAAGATACAAGAAACATTGTACATAGGACAATGATGCCTCAGTCGCCGTCAAAGTAGGTACTTTGGGACCTCACACAGTTCCCTAATCGCCATCAGTTGCCCCCATTGTATTTTTCTCAATCTCATTGAAGGTCTGAAATCTCTTCCCTTTCAAAGGTGATTTTAGTTTTGGAAAAAGCCAGAAGTCACAGGGCATCAAATATGGGCCGTAGGCAGGCTAAGTCATCTGGGTGATTTGATACTTTGCCAACTGCATGCAAGGTATGATGCATGAGCAGGCGCATTGTTGTGATGAAGCTGCCAATGACCAGTTACCCATAGCTGCAGCCTTCTGAATCATCTGAACAGTTTTCACTGGGGAAAATTCCAGAGGAATTTTCAAGCTTAGAGTCAACTTTGATACAGATTCATTGCTCTACTCGCTCAGACATTTTGAACGTGATGGCCACAAGGTACAATGCTCCTCATCAACATCTACAGCCCCCACTGACCAGTACAGTAAAGTCATCATTGTTTATGCATGTGCATTCCAGTGCACTCTCCTAGATTTACAGGTTAAGCTGATGTGGTGCAAAGCATTCTCATATTAACAATGGTTGGACTTTTTCTGGACAGATGTAAAGAAACCTGAAATACTGATTTGAAAGAATATATGCTTCCCTATGTTCACTGCAGCATTATTTACAATAACCAAGATTAGGATGCAGCCCAAGTGTTCATCAGAAGATGAGTGGATAAAACAGCTATGGTACATTTACACAATGGAATATTATGCAGCTGTAAAAAAGAAAGAAAACTTTACCGTTTGCAACGGCATGGATGGACCTGGAGAACATTATGCTAAGTGAAATAAGCCAGCTAGAGAAAGAGGAGTACCACATGATTTTACTCATACATGGAATCTAATGAACAAACTGAACTAACAAGCAAAATAGAGGCAGACTCATAGATAGAGAGCAGGCTGACAGCTGCGGGTGGAGGTGGGGGTAGAGAGAATGAGAAAAAAAGAAAAATGAGAAATAACTCATGGACATGGACAACAGTGTGGTGATTGGGGGGAGGGGGTGCATGAAGGTTGAAGAGGGTATAGTGGGGATAAGGTAATGGAAAAAATACAATAAAAAATAAAAAATTAAATTTAAAAAGTTGTGGTATATTTACACAATGGAATACTATTAGGCCATAAAAAAATGAAGGAAATCTTATCTTTTACTACAGCATGGATGGACATAGAAGGCATTATACTAAGTGGAATAAGCCAGTCAGAGACAGACAAATACCATATGGTTTCACTCACACATGGAATATAAAGAACAAAATAAACAAACAAAATAGGAACAGACTCAGAGATACAGAGAACAGACTGACAGCCATCAGAGGGAAGGGGATTAGGGGGCTGGGTAAAATAGGTGAAGGGACTAAGCAAAAAAAGTCATGGACACAGACAACATTATGGTGATTATCAGAGGGAATGAGGGTTCTGCCCAGGTGTAAGAGGGTAAATGGCAGATAAGTCATGATGGAAGGAGACTAGACTTTGGATGGTAAGCACACAATGCCATGTGCATATAATGTATTGTAGAATTGTACACTTGAAACCTATATAATTTTATTGACCAATGTAATCCCAATAAATTCAAATTAAAAAATTAGATTACATTAAAAAGAAACAGAACTCAGTTGAACAAGCTAAATAAAGAAGATATTAGCGCAAAGAGTTAAGTGTCCAAAAAGCAATTAGTCTCAAGAGGGACCCAAATAGGAATTGATAAGCCAATGAGAACCAAGATAGCTCTCCATTTGTTCTCTGTTTCTTACTGCATCTCTAATACATTTTTCCTTAAACCTGCCCATTTTCCAACCTTTTCCTACAAATCAGCTCTCTTGCACATAAAACCACATCAGCCATGAGGCCATAAGACCTTACTTATCTGACACCCATAGCCATCTAATTCACTTTCTCTAGCCCCATATCAGTTCCTTTGAAAGAGAATCTGATTTAATTCTACTCTAGTCCAAAGACAGATTGTCTTAAAAGACAGTGTTGGAGTGAGGAGGAAATAATTGCCATTACAATAAAGGTAATTTCAATTGAACCTTGAAGGAAAGGCAGTCATCTTCCAGGGAAACAAAGGGGGGAAATGCAATCCAAGCAGACAAAATGTCATGTTCAATGGTATGGATGAAGCAAAACAGCTCATATAAAGATCCCTGGTCAGGAAGCAATTGTTGCTGGGAAGACAGCCAGGGACCAGATGACAAAGTACTTTTTATGTTTTGCTAAAAAGTATAATTTTTATCCAATAGCTTGTAGAAGTGGGTATCAATTTTTTTTAACTATAGGAGAGACAAAAACAGATCTGTGTTCTAGGGGGGGAAAAACTCTAACAGCAGGGTGAGGGATGAACTACCAGAAGACTAGACTGAATATACCACTCAAGAAGTTGTTGTAGTAATTCAAACAAGAGATGATGCAGTCTCAAAATATGACTGTGACAAAGGGGATATAGAGGACAGGAAGGATTCAAGAATGGTATGAGATCAATCTAAAATACAAAAAAATCATAAGCTTTAATATGGGAAGTAGAAAGAAAGTCTAAACCAAACCCAAGGCAGATGCTAAGGGGTGCACCAGACATAGGAAACAGAACACACTGGAAGAAGTGATGGGCACAGAAGACACACTTGACACTCTTTCCAGTCTTTCACTGGGGTACCTTTTCCTATGGTCTCTGAATACTTTAACCTGAATAAAGTCAGACTCCAACTCTTTAGGATGTGAGCACAAGGGGCAGCTAATTAACTGGTAATCAAAACTTAATCAAAGGTATACTCTAGTTATCCTGTCATTTTATTAAAATGCATATCAACTCAGCCTATCACATGAAAGGACTAGAATTCCTTTCTGGCAAAGCCTTAACTTGCAGGTCCCAGGCCTTATTTCATCATGTATTTAATAAATTATAAGTTTTCACAGTATTGTTTTTCCTTCAATTCCAAGAATAAAAGTTTAAAAAATGAGAAATGCAACTTCTCTGATGATCCTATGACTTTGAAGCCATGTATCTGAATATATGATCTCTTGCTTTTGTATTTAGAAGCCCTGGGGGGGCAACATTATCAGGCTGATTAAGAATGCATATATTTTCATAAAAATATGCAATCTTAGCCAGCCCAGCAGAGGACACTGAAGTGACTAAGTATCAAATTAAAGATTATTCTTTTTTTGTGTGGAATTCACTCCAGCAAGAAATTGAACAAGGGGATTTAAAATCCAAAAACAGTAGGACCACCTCCTGGGACATTATTAATTATTAGTGGACCTCGGTCTTTCAGTTTCTTATCTCCCTATACATCCAATGCTCCCATTGCTTAAAGTTATTATCATTATTTGTTAAATGCCTTCAATGTGTTTGGTACCCTGGTAGGCACAGAAAAAAAGGCATAATACCTACCCAGGGCTTTTTCTACCAAAATTGCACTGATATCATTTAAGTTTGAAAATGGCCCATACTTGTCAGTTACAGACTTTTCTAAAGGTATAGAAGCAATAGACCAAAACTAAATATATGTAAGTTCATCCACTTCACTTTCTCCCCTTGGGTCTTCTTTATATTCCACAGCCTGCTCTACTAACCCAGAAAACAATATCACAGAAATATGCCACAGGTCAGTAATGAGAGGCCGTCAAGAGTTCAGAGAAAATGATCAACACTTAGAAACAATGCTGTAACTGACTTCTCACCCTGCTCCCTGCCGTGCAAGGTGGTGGGTGGGGGACTGTGTTCAGAAGCCGTGCCAAGTGAGTAGAGTTGAGTGAAGGGTAAAGCCCCAGAGCGGACTTCCTCTTATCTGTCCCTACCCTAACCAGTTCAAGCCTTGCTATTGCCAGCAGTACCCACAACCCTGTTCAAATCTTCACTAGTCTCTCAGAAGAGACTAGTCTTCATATATATATATATATATGAAGAACAACTCTTGTGACAAACTCTTGTGACCTAACTCTTGTGACAAATATCTAGAGAAATGGGGTCTGAAACTTAGCCTCTGAGTTAGGTCTTTCTATATATATTTGTGTTTCTGTAAAAATCTAAGTGTATAAAAGAACAGAAAAATTGGAGTAGCTTTTCACCTCTATTTGTTCCCTCCACTCCTGTTATTACTAATAAAAGCAATTCTTTTTTTTTAAGAAGATATATTTACTTTTGTTTGTTTGTTTTTTTACAGAGTGGGGAAGGGAGAAAGAAAGAGAGGGAAACATCAACTGGCTGCCTTCTCTATGGGTCCCCCACCTGCATCTGAACCTGCAACCCAGGCACGTGCCCTGACTGGGAATCGAACCAATGACTTTTCAGTTTGCACAATGATACCCAACCAACTAGGCCACACCAACCAGGGCAACAACTCTTTTTAAAAAACAAAAATCTTGTGTTCTTAGCCCCCATTTCATCTTGAAAACCTTGCCAAATAGCTATGAAAATAAGAATAACCAGGTGGGAAGCATATTTTAAGAACAGGTTAGAAGATTTAAGATGGATCAGTCCTCGGTCTTCTCTTATCTGCCCAGACAAAAGCTAATATATGATTGTCAGACCTGGAATCCATAAATGTCATAAGCACAAAGCTGGATAATCCACAGCAGGGTGGGGTGTGGGGTGCAGGAGGCAGGGGAGAGGCAGAGAGATTACATTTAAAGAAAGCATTTTATAATCATAGATTCTAAATGTTGATTAAAGGAATATTTTAATCTTATTGAAATGCATTTTTTCCTAGTTTCTGTACTGCCTAAATTCTTTCAACCCAAATTACTACTTAGATGTTATTCTTCCCTGCCAGTAAATTTCCTATTTTTTCCTCCATCTTTTCTATAGATCCTTTATTCTTATATTTCTCCAGGTTTTTTCATCATCGCCTTTTCTCCCCTTTTCATTAGTCTATGTAACCTAGTCTTCTCTTAACCAGTTTATTTTTTAACAATTTTTTTATCTGAAATCTGGTTTATATACTATCAGTTCTACAGACAATAGTGGCAGCTAATACAGGCTGCTAAAAACAAGTAGAACGATAGATATTTCATCCTGTTTTTAAATTTTAAAATATCAGATTTTTGTTTTTCTTAGGGAGGATTCTACCTTACTTTCTTTTCATTTTTATAAGCATATTTACTCAGTTAAAAGTATAAGTGTGAATCAATGTTTCCAACAAGAACCCGCTAGAAGTTCAGAGAATTCAAGGTCTAAGAAAACTTGCCAGGCCTCCACTTTTTGATAAGAATAGATTTGGGTCTGGATGAAGTCACCATTGTACCTCTGAAGAAACAAATGTCAGAGCAACCTATTAAAATCAACCCTGAGCTAGGTAGCAACGATGAGCTGGGGATTAGCATTGACAGCTCCCTTAATGTGATTCTTTTGGACAGGGATTAATTTAATGTGTTGCTGTCAAATGAAACAAAAAACGAGATGGATTTACTAATGACTCTATTCTATACCACACACTTTTCCACCCCTGATCTATGTCAGAATGAATCTGACAGCAAAAGAAAATAATTTTTTAAATGAAAAGAAGACACTGCCTCCTCGACTAACTTTCAAGAAGGGAATTTTGCCTGGGCTCACGAGAGGGAGGATGAGCAAAGGATGAGGGGCCACGTTAAGGGAGGCCTTGGGAGCAGTCCCGCTGCTACCACAATAAACATGCAGAGCACCACAGTAGAGGCCTGGTGTCAGGTCCCAAGCTTTGGTACAGACTTCCAAGATGGCTTTAACTTCTCTGGGCCTCCCCTACCTCTGTTGTGAAAGTAAGTTAGTAAGTAGGCTTCTAAATTTCTTTTAACTCCAAATTGCTAATCGCTAAAAGTGGGAGCCCGTAAACCTGTCGGGAGCATTAGCCTTGTTGCAAAGACAACTCAGCAGTGAGTCTGTGACAGAGAGGGGGCGAGTCAAAGAGCGAAGGATGATCTTTAGCAAAACAGTTTGCCAAGTCAAACGCTAAAGCCTCCTTAAAATAATTTGGATTCTTTGTTCTCCCTAACAAAGAAACTTTAATTTGCATTTCTCTGCGAAAAAAGACAATGCAGAAAAGCCATTTTCAGGTGAAAGGTGTCTCGTCAATTAATAATCATTAAGTAATCACTAAGGATTGGCAGGAGCTATTCATCTAATAGAATACTCCTAACATGAAACTGCATCGATTTACAATATAGACTGTATGGGGCATTATTCCTTGATTGTTTTGCTTTTACGTCCTAAGAAGAGCACACGTCCCTGGTCTTATGCATTTGTGTACATTCGTGTAAATTACCGTGAGGTTAGTAAATACTCCCGGCCCCCTGGTGCCTCAGTCTGGTCTCATTGACAGGGACTCCAGGCACTGCAAACGTTATCCCCGCCCGGCGCCTGAGCCCTGAAGTGTGCAGTTAAATCTTAAATCGGCACCCATCAAGTGCAGCCCTCGAGGAGTGTTGTTGAGTCTGGCAGGAGCCAGAGGTGCGGGACCCGAGAGGGGGGCACCCAGCGATGCCGTGCTTGGGAAACCCAAGTGAGGTTCGGGAAGAGCCTGAAAACAACCGGGAACGGAGGGATGGGCGGCTCTCGCCTAGTCCGAGCCCATCGCTGCTCGTCCCTCATTCCTCCGCCTAGACTCGGGCTGAGGAGGAGAGGTTTGAAGAGGACCCGTGTCCGCGCCCCTGAAAAGCACTCTTGCTTGGGAAGGTAATGACCGCTTCCCGCCGGCTGTCTCCACTGCACTCTCCTGGCGCGTAAGCCCCAGCCCTGCGCGTCCATTCCCCGAGCGGGTCACCGTCCTGGAGCTGCGAGAATCCTGGCTCTGACACTTAATTCGGTAACCTTGAGCAGTTACCTAACCCCTTCAAGTCTATGTTTTCCCACATAGTAAGCGGCACCGAAGATGCAGTCTCTGTCTTCGTTGGATTACGTTTCTTTTTTTCCCTATGTTCTACCTTCTCTTTCCTCTGGCTTTTGCTGTCATTTTTGATCCTGTGTTTTCCCTTGATTTTGTCTTCCCAATCTCTCGGAATCCATTTTCTTCTTTCATTTCTCCTTTTCCTCCTATGTTCATTATTGTAGCCAACAAATTCATCAAAGATTTGTTTTCACTTCCTAGAGTCTGAGCTCCCCAAAGCAAATTTTCGTAGTCTCCATCGCCGTCCCACTCCGTGGGTCGTGCTTACTGTGTACACGCTATCTCAAGACACGCATCCCCCCTCCCACTTACAACCATTAAATTTCTATTATGCCGGACCCCTGAGACTGTTGCTGTCCTGAGGGTAAAGGCCGCTGTGGCTTCTTTGTAGCTGTGTCCCCGACACCAGACCCAGAAATCTATGCAAGGTCTCTGCAAACGTCCTCAAGCAACCAGTGGGCAGAACCGGGAAGCTGAAGCTAGAATCCAGTCTTGCAATTACTCGCCTTGATTTCTTAACTACAGAGTAAAACGAACTTAAATATGATGTTCCATACTCATATATGAACACAATTTTTAACCTTCAAATAAGCTGAAATATACAGTGTGAAAAGAAAGAGCACACGAACTGCTCGTGTTTTTTTTTTTAAGTATGTTCTGTAATTTTTACCTCTATAGCTGAGGTTTAAATCAAGTTCTTAATTATTGAGATTGGTTAGAAGAGAGAGGAAATCTAATTGCCTAAAACTTGAATTGCCTAAAATTGAAGAGCTGCGTTTATGCTCACTTTTTGAAACATTTAAAAGATGTCTGATAATGTTATTTCTTTATAATAACAAGAACTACTAATATATACACTATCATGGTATATATAGTATAAAGAGTATAAATAAAATGCTATAAACTATAGCCAAACTTTTGTTTAAAAATTCTTTTTAAGGAAGCAAAAAGCTAAGGGGGAAAAACTCTTAAAGAAGACTAGAGAATTTTTAGTTGCTTGCCAGTTACCTCAAACCTAAAAGTATCAAGTTTCCTTTGAAATTATTTCTCAGTTTTATTAGAATCTCATTGACGATCACCTGTAAAATATTGGGGGAAGGAAGACGTGTAGAAAAATATCAATTCTGTGCTTAGTTTTTGAAAAAGAACCACAGTACCACCTTGTGGAGAAGAGATTTTTTTTCATTTTCTATATTATGGTTTTTTATTCCCTTTTTCTATATACAGTCAGTCAAACAGACCTAAACAAATTTTAAATAAAAATTAATAAACCATTTAAGTTACAGGACAAAAACTTAGGCCTACATGAATAAATGATGATAATATGCCTTCTGTATTATTTTAAACACACTAGCATATTTATATCAAAATAAATTGTATTTTTTATCAGAGTTAAACATAATATATGGTGTTAATAAATTGTGCTTCTAAATTACAAATAATCCCAGTAATTAAATGTTAGCCATGAAACAGTAAAAATAAAATTATGTGCAACTCTTAAAAGAATAATTATTTTTAAAATTGTTTTAAATTTCACTATTAAATAGTATTTATGCTTTTTAAATATGTATTTCTTTGTTCAGTTGCTTGGATCTGGAAAAGGCATATTCTTAAATAAATACAAAGTAATGTTCTATTTTTTAAAGTTGTTTGTCTCATTACCCTTAAGATTGGCAGAACAACCAGAAGCTATATTTGTTACTTTAACACTGTTCTAGTCACTTTGAGGATATAAAAAGTCACTTTGAGGGCACAGATCATAAAGCTTGGATTTTAAGAAGTAGGATTATAAGACCCCCAAAGCCAAGAAATGCAAAATAAAAACTGTATCTCTCCTATGGTACAGCTTGAAATATCTTACGTGACACAAATGTTTCCTGTTCTAAACATGTTTTCTGTAGGGCAAGAGAGAATTCCAGGGTTACCTTTAGGCATTCTTTATTCTCTTTGCTTTAGAATCACAGAGCTTGTATATCCCTCTGACCTTCAGGAAGGACTAAATCAAAAGCATCCCAGGAACAGACCAGTGTATTTTAAATTGTGTTCAGCAGAGCCCTAGGGGCTGTCAAAAGATTATAAGGGGAGAATAACACCGAAAGGCCCCTCACTACCAGCTTCCACCAACTGACTCTGCTTTTATCATTTTCACATATGGAAATTCTGCCTAGGACTGAGTTAAAACAAGTTAAAACAACATGGCTTTAAAAATGTTAGAAAATTACTAATCTCACCTAACCTATTTTGTGTAAGTCTAGTAAAGAACTACTATAAGAAACATCCTGATGCTTCCTGCACATTTATTAACAAATGTACTTTAAGAGCAGCCCACCAGTCTTCTGCATATCGCATTCTTTTTCTTTCCCTTTAAAAAAATAGTTCATTACAAAGTGTATACAAGTTGGTTGTTTAAAAAAATAAGCTCCATTAAAACAGGAGTATATTAAATTAAAAATCTCTGTATCACAACTCCAACCCTCTCATTTCCCAGAAATAACAGTTAATATTTTGGTTTGTACCCTCCCATACACTTTTCCTCTGTGGGCAAAGATACAAGTGTGTGTGAGCACACACACACAGAATATGTGTTTCAAGAAAACAGGATTATATCACTTTAGTTTTCTCCCTCAATAATATCATAAAAATATCTTTCTGTGTCAGTACCTACAGAACCACCTTATTCTTTGTAATGACTCCATAGTACTCAAAATATAATTTATTTAATTGCATATCTATCGTTGAATAATTGGATTTTTGCTTTTATTTCATGTATTTGCAGTTGTTCTTCCTTTTATCAAAAATTCATTTCCTGCACTAATATCTACACACACAAGTTTGTTTTTTATGTTACTTCAAAGTAACCATACTATCAACCTATAAGAAGCAACAATTTCAAAAACTTAAAACATAATTTCTCAATACAATATACCTCTCTACCCAAACATTTAAAACACAATAAACAGGGGTTTTTTTCAGCATATTAATTTCTTCACAAGAAAACAACAAACATATATCCTTTTTAGATTATCCCACTACCTCAATAATGGGATTTATGCTTTTTGGAGAGCAATTTGGCTGTGTCTATCAATATTTAAATCGTGCATATCTTTTAACCTAACACCACAGTAGCTTTTCTATAGGACTATTCATACAAATTCATTATTCCACTCAGCATATTTATTGAACTAATCTAAATGCTAGTCACTTTGCTAGATTCTCATGGAAGGGTGATTACAAGAAAAAAAACTCAGGGATATATTTATCAGTAGGATAAATCTACATGGTATATGTACTGGATAATTACACAGTATATCTGTCATTATTAATTGCAGTAAATAGTAATAGGGAAATTATAAGAAACTATTTTAATATTGGGCTTTCTTTTTAAAGAGCTACAAACGGTTACGTGAGGTCTGTCTGGAAAAAGTCCAGCCATTATTAATATAACCAGAATGGTTTGAGCAACACTGATGTAGCCTGGCAGCCAAAGAGAGTGGACTGGAATGTGCATGTGTGAACAATGACAACTTCATTGTGCTAGTCAATGGGGACTGTAGATGTCATTGAGTGAGCATGTGTACTGTGTGGCTGCCGCACTCAAAATGACTGAGGAGGGTAACAAATCTGCAGTCAATTTTGCGTTAAACTTGAACATTCCTTTGCAGAAGCTATCCTGATGATTCAGAAGGCCGCAGTTCTGGGCAACTGGTGTTTGGCAGCTTCATCATGACAACACACCTGCTCATGCATCATGTCTTGTGCAGTTTTTTGACAAAACATCAAATCCCGCAGGTGACTCAGCCCCCCTACAGCCCAGATTTGGTGCCCTGCGAAGTCTGGCTTTTTCCAAAACTAAAATCACCTTTGAAAGGGAAGAGATTTCAGATCATCGATGAGATTCAGGATAATACAATGGGAGCAGCTGATGGTGATTGGGAGAACTGCGTGAGGTCCCAAGGTGTCCACTTTGAAGGCGACTGAGGCATATTGTCCTATGTACAATGTTTCTTGTATTTTGTATCTTCTCCAATAAATGTCTCTATTTTTCATACTACATGGCTGGATACCTTCTGGACAGACCTTGTACAATCTCTCCATATATTTTCCTTCTTTTTTTTAATCCTCCCCTGAGGATATGTTCATTGATTTTAGAGAGAGAGGAAGGGAAAGAGAGAAAGAAACATCAATGGGAGAGAGAAACATCAATCAGCTGCCTCCCATTGGTGACCCAACCGGGGATGGAACTCGAAACTCAGATATGTAACCTGATCGGGGACAATGCTCCAACCAACTTAGCCACCCAGCCAGGGCTATACTTCACGTTTTAGACCCGATCTTTGATGATATATTTCTAAACTATCCCACATACCTCAACATACAGACAAGCCACTTAAGTCTAATGAAGCTTCGAGACTGACAAATCACTACATTCAGCTCATTTTATAATTTTAGTCTTTGTCCCGAATTCATCATTAAGATACTTAGGCCCTTGTTTCTCACCAGCCCCTTCATTTTTCTATTGTGAGTTAATTTTTCAAATAAGGGTAAAATAAAATATTCAAATATTAAATAAATACTGTGCTTGAAGAAAACCAAGATAGTTGAACCTAAATTTTTGGCTGCCAGTCAGTGCCAATTCTGCACTAGTTCAAAATCATTGCTGATAAGGTGGTTTAGAAGAGTGCAAATTCATTGTACAGAAGATAGTTTGGATGTGTCGATGTTCAAAGTGTACATTTTAATACATAAAAAAGAACGTATGAAAGCTAAAATCCAACATAAAATATAGTGTTTTCCGTTGTATTGGAGGAAAAAGGCCTAGCAAAAAGGTGTGGCCCTTCTCAATGGTTTAGTTGTAAAAGTGTCACTTGTAACAGTAGCAACAGATACCAAGATAAAGCTGGCCGCTAAAGGTCTACTTCTGTAAGAGACCACGGAGGCTCCTGGGAAATAACTCATCTTTAGGTTACCAGGGACTTCCGGAGTGCCAATAAGATGCCAAGTAAGGATAACCAGCTATTATCAATAGAGGGATGATTTTTGGTCATGTTAGCAAGTTCACGTGAGACATGTGAATAATTCCTGAAAACACTGGTAAGAATTTAATAGGCCAGAATGACCTCAGAATGGGCCTAGGTGATTGGAGGGGGGCAAAAGATGGTGGAAATGGAAGGGAGAGGATAACCAGAAAAATATTGGGTTTTTTTCTCTTTTCCTGTTAGTGTGACCCTGTGACCCTTGGCCCTGGTGCACCCTGAGGAAATGTGAATTAATAACACTAGACCCTAACTGGGAAAAGTCATAAGGAAGATGACACTGTGCCAAGTTCTTTCTTTCAAGTTTTGGTTGATGGACAACTGTGTGGTGATTGTTGGGGGTACAGGGAGTATAAGGGCACTAAATGGTAATGCAAAAGAAACACAATAAAGATTAAATAAAAATAAATAAATTTTGGAAACAGAGTTCTTTTCCATTTGAATCATGAGAACAGATTACTGGAGAAAGGTTATTCGAGGACTGATTAATGACACTTACTGATGTAAATCAATGTCTTGAAACTGATGGGGTAAAAAAAAAAAAAACAACGAAAAGAACAGCCCTGGCCTGGCCTCTGGAATTTGGGGCAGGAAGTAACAGGGAAAGGGCATGAGGAAATTTACCAGGATGATGGTAATGTTCTATATCTTGATAGGTTTGAATTATATAGGTGTATTCCTTTGTCAAAACCCAGGAAAACTATACTAAAGAGTTGTGCACTTATTATATGTAAAATTTACCTCAAAAGAAAAAAATGTAATAAATATTGAACTGCTGTTAATTGTATGAATGCTGAAGTTTTTAAGGGAAAATGTACCAATGTCTGCAATTTACTTTCATCTGTGAATACATCAAAAACTAAGATGCATTGATGGATGGATGAAGACTAGAGATTTGATAAAACAAGCAAAGTAAAATATATAATAGAATCTAGGTGGTAAATGTTTGGATGTTTACAGTAAAATTATTTCAAGTTTTCCGTATGTTTGAAAATTTTCATTAATAAAATATCAAGAAGTTCCCTGGATCTAAGATTTTAAGTCTAAAAGGGACCACAGTAGGCTAAGACTTAATCTGTTTACACCTCACCTAAAAACAACAAAGAACCAGAATGGGATGGGAACAGGCAAAATCAGTATGTCAGCTCTCTCACTTCTCCTACCTCTGACTCCCCCGGCAACCCCCAGCACCCCAGATTATATCGATTCTCCATCTGGAGGGTCAATCTTTACCTGGTTATCCAGCCATTCCATGTGTTAGGCAGTCAGTATGGAAACATAAACAGCTAACCACTGTATAACTGCCCCTTACTGACACACACATTGCCCTCCAAACAAACAAGCTTAGAAGTTGACACACTTGCTCACAATCCCAGTCCCATCACTGGCTTCCATGTGGCTGACTGCGCCTCTTCTGCCCACAGTCAGGCTTGAGATTCAGTGCCCTATGATGACCAATGACTTCTGGGATTACCCTGCCCCTTTTAATTTCAGCTCTGGGAAATTCTAGTTGTAAGGGTGGAGTTTCTGTTTTGGTTCCTGTTATCTCATCAAGTTTCTGTGGTCACTCTCCCAGTTTGGTGTCTGAGGCCCAGCCTATCACATAAATAGATGATGACTGCTGTACCAGAATGACCCCAGGACAGGCAGCTAAAGAAGAAGGCTACAAAGGGTCCTTGACTTAGAAGGCATGAGGCTCCAAAAAGGGTTGAGACAGTAAAACCTACATCTAAATAGCCTGAGATCAAGCCTCATAGTTATGCAACAAATATACTTAAATTCCTACAATGTGCTAGGCAGTATGTCAAGCACTGAGTAATTTGGCGGTAAACAAAATATATATAGTCTCTGACCTGAAAGAGCTTATAGTGTTGGAGAGGTAATAAATAAACACTAAAAAAACAAATATATATGTATACACACACACACACACACACACACACACACACACACACACAATGAAAATAGGTTTCTTTGTCAATATTAAAAAAAATCCACTTACACCTGATTGGTGTATCTCAGTGGATTGAGCGCCAGACTGTGAACCAAAGGGTCACAGGTTCAATTCCCAGTCTGGGCACATGCCTGGGTTGCGGGCCAGGTTCCCAGTAGTGGGTGTGTGAGAGGCAACCACACACTGATGTTCCCCTCCCTCTAAAAATAAATAAATAAAATATTTTTTTAAAATAAAAAATGAAAATATCTACTTTAGACTGGGTGGGGAGGTAATATCTCCCTGAAGAAGTATTATTTAGGCTGTGACCATGTGAGGTGTCAGGTGGAAGTAATAATCAAGATGAAGGCAATAAAATACAAAAGTTTGTGAGACAGATTAATGTTAGATGAAAGGGAAAAAAGCTTGTTTGACTGGAGCAGCAAGGGGGTAAAAGTCCTTGGATAAGGTTTCAGACAAGTGAGCATGGGCCAGATCTTTGCAATCCTGGTGAACATGTTAAAGCCTTTGAATTCTACTGAAGTATAATGGGAAACCATTGGATTTTAGATAGAGAAATGAAGTCTTCCTGAGTGTCTCTTGCTCCAGAAATGGCTCCAGTTCTGGGTACCAAGTCTTCTGGAAATATACAAGAATGTCAGCTCCAAATGTCAGGAATTTTTATCTGTATTGCTCACTGCCTAAAATAGTGGAGACTTGGCAAACATTTGTTGGATAAACAGTATATCTCTAAGGACAATAGGCCTCCTATATGATTGTAGATGTAGGTCATACTCAGAGTTTCTATGGCTCTGCTCTCTTTTATGCATATAACTATGGTTTTTAAACCATATACACCTCCTATTGCTTCACAGTAAAGAAAAGCTTAACTCTCTAGCACATACCACAAGAGCAGAAAGTCTTTTAAAACAAAAGCCTATTTATTTGGTGTTTTAGTCACATAAGTCTTACTGGGAAAGGAAGATCAATGGTTTCAAATAGTCTATATAGTAACTTTAGGAAACCTGCAGTGACAAGTGAGAAAAAAATGCAAACTGTGAAGGGGTGGTAGGAGAGTGTTGGTAGAAGAGTTGGAACTCAATGGTTCATGTAAGAACCCAGGGGTGGATATCTAGGCACCACTGGACCTAGATGCTTAGACATTATCAAAGGATGCTATCTCCCTCCATCCACGCTACAATTCCCTTTATAGGCTTTGTTCCCAAGCAAGCTCTTCCTAAATTGTGAAAAAGAGCTGTTAGTGGCTCCAGGTTTGCAGACTAACATCTAGCAACCCTAGTAGAAAGAGAATACCTCTTTCCCACAGAGCTAGCTAAAGTCTATTGGCTCTGATTGCCCTGACTTGGTTTACATATCTACTACTCCTGAACCAATCACTGTGGCCAAAGGGATGTACTATTCTTTACAGTCACACCTAGTTGGTGTTCCCACCACTGAAGTGGGGAATAGTCAATTCACCTGAAACCCAAGTACAGAGAAGAGTCATTTTCCAAAGAAAAGCAAGATGCCTATGCCAGAAGGAAAAGAGTATGTGAGGTGGACAAATAAAAAGCCAACTACAGACTGATAAGAGTCACCTCTATGTGCAAAGAAATATTAAAAGCAGTGAATGGCTAATAAACAATTGTTTTTTCAAAGGAACACACATGTTATATGAGCACGAATCTTCAAATAACAGGTTTTATATATATAAACTTTCTCCTAAGTGTCCTCCAGGTTCAGCTGAGTGCAAACTTTAAGTGAACACTCCAATCCAATGCATGAACATGGAAAAAAAAAACTAGCTCTTAATTTATAAATGTTTACCCTGACATTTGTCAGGAAGGCAGTAACATTTATAAGAATTTATGCATTTCTAAGAAAGTTTTAACTTAATAGTTATAAATTAAGCTGAAAATTACAACATGAAAAGCTAAATGTGTACTTATTTCAAACTGATAGATACTATTTTTTATAGTATTAAGAATTATTTGTGATTTGGATTACTTATTTCCTTAATTAAGAATGTATTCAGTTTTGAGCATTTTTATAGTTACTTAGTCAAAAGCTAAAAATCTTAAGTGTAAATATGGTAGAACCAAATATGAGAACATTGAAAAATACTAATCTCAATGAGACATCACTGGAATAATAAAGTAGACCCTGAAACAAATTCTACAATAACAAAAAGGTATTCTTCAAACAGAATTCTTGAAATAGAAGAATGAAACTGAAGAGAAAAAAAGAAAATAATTAAGTAGACCTACTAGAAATGCAAAATCAGTAATCTACATCAATATGAAAAAGTAAAACAGAGGAAATATATTACAACTCTGAGTCTTGCAATGCAAATGCTGGGAGTAGAAATTAAACACATTGAGTATAAGTAATAACCTATAACAACGATTAACATCTGCAAGAATAGCATAATGCTTTTGCAAGAACATCATGTAAACATAGCTGGAAACAAAATAAGTTCCACTTTAATCTTCCACGACGGCAGAGTGTTAAAACTAAATAATCATTAGTCTTATTCATTGCCATTTCATCAAAGCCTAGAACAGTACTGGACACACAGTAGATGTTCAATAAGTTTTGTCCAATTAAAGCATGGCATATACAATCACTTTACCCTGTTATTTCCACTATTTAAAGTGAAGAATTTGGTGGACTATTAGCTCGCGAAGTGAAACCAGTTAATATAATATAGCATGTATATAAATGTGAATTTACAATAAAATATAATACCCAGTAAGAACCTGCCACTCAAATGTTGAGGTATATAAATTTTTCAGGCCCAAAAAAGAAGCAAAAACCCTACCCACTACCTGTATTTAGTAGAGCTGCACTGTCACAACAAAAATTTTACCTGGATTGTTTGCAGAATACCAAGTTATTAGTTGGGTTTCCCCTAAAGGCAAATCCTGAGACAAGGATAGCGTGCACTTGGTTTATTTGAAACAGTGACTCTGACAGGGAGATGGCAGATAATAGAGAAACGGCAGCCAACAGGGTGCATTATCGAGGGAACTACCTCAATGGATACCAAGGGAAAACTCTGGAATTATTCCAGCAAAGGGGTGAAGAACCTGAGTATTTATACCCCTACCAGGTGTGTCCAGCCTGCGGCCCATAGGCCACAGGCAGCCCGGGATGGCTGTGAGTACATCCAATGCAAAATCATAAATTTACTTAAAACATTATGAGATTTTTTTGTGTGATTACATGTCACAGTGTACTTAAGGTGTGGCCCAAGGCAACTCTTCTTCTTCCAGCGTGGTGCAGAGATGCCAAAAGTTTCACCCCCACCCCGCACAGGTCTCTGGGTTAAGCACCATCACCTAAGGGACATTAATTCTCACACACTTTCAGCCTACCCAAACATATGGACAAAGCAGTTTTTGGAAACGCAAGGTTAGGCCCCAACAAAGATGTAATTCCTGACCCTTGGAAGTCAAGCTAGCGTATGTGGAAAATAGTAAGAGAATCTGAGGGGATATGGGTGAGACACTGATAGTGTCTGCTGCACCAGGCAAGTGACAGCAATTGGTATATAGCAGATGAGGCCCTATAGTAAAAAGAGGGAATATGAAAATAAAATGACTCCATTTTTGTTCTTTTAGTAAGTACCATGTGTCAATTCAAATATGCTATTATTTTTCTTTTCATGAAGATGGCCAATATTGATTAATTAAGTTTTCACTTATCTAGATATATAAGGAGGTATAAAACTTACATTTAGATTGGTCAACTACAACTTTTTAGCACCACGTCAAATAGCCTTTAAGGGCACCATAGTTAGTGGCTACCAGTCTGCACTGAGTAAATCACTGTTGCTTGGTGAAGTAGGGAGTAATTTATAGCTGAGCTAGCCAGGAACAGGTACACCAGAACCCCACACACAATGCAGCCCGCTTGCACTGACCTCTGAATGTTAATCTATTTTTTTAAAATTCACATTAGAGCGCTCACTTCGGCAGCACATATACTAAAATTGGAACAATACAGAGAAGATTAGCATGGCCCCTGTATAAGGATGACACACAAATTCGTGAAGCATTCCATATTTTTAACTGTAACCAGACATTGAAGTGAAGAACAAACTGACAGTGAACAGAGAGTGGGGAGGGGAAGGCAGGGGAAACAGGGGAAGGGTGGTCAGGGAACATGTATGGGGGACTCATGGACAAAGTCAAGGGGTGGTGGGGTCGAGGGTGGAAGGAGGGGTCAGGGTGGGGGTAAATGGACAAAACTGTACATGAACAACAATAAAAAAATTAAAGAAAATAAATTTTCAAATAAATTCATAAATGAGTTAAAAAACCCCTTAAATTTAGCATTAAAAAATAAAATAAAATTCACTTTTGACAACAGGGGATAACTTTGATGCTGGACTTCTTCTTCTGTAAGAGATTGTTATATATTCTGTTTTAGCCATAAAGTATCAATAAAAAAATAATTGATTAAACCCTAACAATTTCCCCCTAATATAAACACAATTATGTAATAAATTAAAAATATAAAGTAAAAAAGCATCTTAAAAATACATCTTGAAAGAAGTACAATTATTTAACTTCCTGTTCTCTATATGTCCTAAATTTCCCACATTATTTCTCAAGATCTAGTGGCATTTCAAAGCTAAATTTTCAATACAGGTTTTACATATTATGATCCTGCAGCTAAACTGTGTTGCTTTCAGAAATCATCTGGTATGCCCCTTCAATATACTTCAATTGGAGATGAATTATCATTTCTGATACCTATTTTTCTTTACAAATTAAGCTAGAGGCACAGGAAATAATGTGTTCTTTGTTTTCCAAATGGGATCACGCTGAGAGTTATTAAAGTTGATAATGAATCCTTTAGAAAAAAGTAGAAATCAATTCTCAGCAGGAAAGTTAAGGTAAGTAATATTATAAGAAATCGAAACCAAAAATGACTCCATTTTTGTTAGTTTAGTAAGTACCATGTGTCAATTCAATACACTATTGATTATCTTTCATGAAGATGGCTTATATTGATTAATTAAATTTTGAATTATCTGGATGTATTAGAAGGTGTAAAGCTTACTCTCATTTAGACTGAGTAAGAATTGCTTAATTTGATTTCAGAATGAAATTTCCCTTTAGGCTATGAACTTCATCCAGTTTGGCTCAGGATAATGACATACCTTAAGCAATTGCCATTTATCAAGGACACCAGAAGTATTTACTAGAATAAATCTCTAAAGAAATTAAGAGATTTAAAATCCTAATACAAACTGAATGATAATATTTGCTATTTTTCATCATCCCCAACTTATCAATTTCTCCTTAATGCCATGCTGCATAACAACGTTACGTTTGATGCACTCGTTACTTTGAGTAAACCAGTAAAATTGAGTTATTGAATTTATTAAACCAAAGATTACAGCCAAGATCAAGTTGTCATCAGCAAGGCGAATTGTCCCACAGACCCTACTGAAAACCCTCTTCAATTTTAGTTAACAGAAATGTATTACAAATCAGAACAGAATCACTAATATCAACTTCCTTCTTTTAAACAACAGGAAAATGAACCCAAGATTAAAACAGTATTAATAATTTTTAGTTCTTCAAAATGAATTAAAATTATTTATTAAATATATACCACTGCCTATATGTGACATTCATGGTACTGAACCCTTGCTAGATATGAAATAGAAACTAAGGCTGCCTCGGTCACACCTTAGACCTACTAGATCACTCTCAAGGAGTAATGCTGACTGATCTGTAGGCTGAGGCAAATGTGTCGCATCAAGTCATCTATTTTTTCTCCTCTATATAGAATTTATTCACATTAACATTTTTAAGCAACACATAGTTTCTAGGCACTGTACCATTCATTTCAATTCCATGTTAAGCTTTAGAGATTGATATTTTAATAGTTTACAGTATTGATGATTCATATCCCTATTAACAATACAGAATATTTTAATGATGATAGGAATATAACATAACTCACATAACAACTCATTTAGCTCAATAGTGACATCACAGTTAGGCTTCAAATATTAAAAATTTACTAGATTATTTCCTTGTTAACAATTCAAGCTAACTACCAGCATGGGTTTAATAATCCATGCTAATATTGTCTTCTGCACTTTAGGTAGGAGATTCCCTTAAAGAATAGTTGTCATAATTCACTTCTTGAATGTCTTCTAATACTTCTAATATTTCTTCATATATCTGAGCACTAAATACTGATATCCCAAACTTACCAAGTGTGATAGGAGAGGTGAATATTGAAGATCGAACTAAAACACCATTTGATGATACTCTGTTTAGACTATTTTCCTTAATGTTCTGAATGCCTTTGGGCATAACTGAAAGGCCCTGATACTTTCCCTATACCATACGTTTATGAGTGTTACATAATTGAGCTGATTAACAATTTTTAGAAGATTAATTAGCATCCCAACAGAAATTTAACAACTTTTCATTAATACCTTAATCTTGATAGTACCAATTTCCCTCTCGGAACACTCTGAATTTCCAGAGATGGCTTCTCAATGTGGAGCCTCTATTTACTTAATGGAGCTTTATACCACTGAGAGTAGCTCTGTGGGGTGCTGGAGAACTCAGAGGAAGATGTGAAATGGGCTGCTTAAGAATAAGAATGCAAAGTAGGCCCTCTCAGCTTTGCAGGTTTCAAGCACTATATATCCCTTACTCTGATTGCAACTTCAGCAGAGTGGAGTGGTTTGTTTATCGAAATAATGAATAGTAGATGGCATCCATTTTAGTGGAAAGTTTTAATTTGTGATTCCCTGAGGCTGTGTGAAATGAAACACCCTTATTTATTCCTGTAAATGAAGCCAAACTGCTTCTGGAATTTCGTCTGAGAAAGACCATTTATTGTAAGAACATCGATTTGACACATTAGTCTTTGAAACAAAACGTTTAATGAATGTGCTTTTGTAGTGAAAAACACTTTTTTGATAAAGACTCCTTTATTCATGGAAAACATTATTGTGTACATAGAAAATCTAAAAGAATAGGCAGATATAGTACTAGAACTAATAAATGAATTTTTTGAGGTCACTGCATACAAGTGGTCCCCCACTCCAAATTCATGTGTTAAAATCTTATCCCCAACGTGGTGGTATTTGGAGGAGGGGCCTTTGAAAGGTGATTAGGACATGAGGGTGGACACCTATGAATGGGATTACTGAAAGGCACTTTTTTTTTTAAATTGTTGTTCAAGTACAGTTGTCTCCATTCACCCGCCACCACTTTCCCCTGCCCCATCCTCCCCCATCTCCCACCCTTAATCGTTCCCCCCTTTGGCTTTGTCCATGGATCTCTTATACATGTTCCTTGATGACACTTCCCCTTCTTTGCCCCCATTATTCCCCTCCACTCTGGATCTGTCCGTTTGTTCTTCATTTCAATGTTGCTGGTTATACTTTGCTTGCTTGTTTTTGTTGATTAGGTTCCACTTATAGGTGAGATCACATGGTATTTGTCTTTCACCACCTGGCTTACTTCACTTAGCATAATGTTCTCCAGTTCCAACCATGCTGTCTGCTATGTAGTATTCCATTGTGTACATGTACCACAGCTTCTTGATCCACTCGTTTACTGATGGGCACCTAGGTTGCTTCCAACACTTGGCTATTGTAAGTTATTCTGCTATGAACATTGGAGTGCATAGGTTCTTTTGAATTGGTGTTTCAGGATTCTTAGGGTATATTCCCAGCAGTGGAATTGCTGGGTCAAAAGGCAGTTCCATTTCTAGTTTTTTGAGGAAATACCGAACTGTTTTCCACAGTGGCTGCATCAGTCTGCATTCCCACCAACAGTGCACTATGGTTCCCTTTTCTGCACAATCTCACCAGCACTTGTTTGTTGATTTGTTTATGATGGTCATTCTGACTAGTGTGAAATGGTATCTCATAGTGGTTTTAATTTGCCTCTCTCTGATGACTAGTGATGCTGAACATCCTTTCACATGTCTCTGGGCCCTGTGTATGTCCTCCTTGGAGAAGTGTCTGTTCAGGTCCTTTGTTCATTTTTTAATTGGATTGTTTTTTTCCCTAGAGTGGAGTCATGTGAGCTCTTTATATATTTTGGAGATCAAAACCCTTGGTGAAGAGCACTATTTTTATCAAGATTACTTTCATTCCTGAAATATGTTCTCAACTGATTAAGTTTCTGCTTTTAAAAACTGATGCTAAGTACATTGTGTTAAGTTTGCCTTAGAAACTCAGAAAATAGAAATATTCTGTCTGACTTTACATGTATCTTAGTAAAAATACCAGTTATTTCTGGAAGCAATCATTAGTGCCACAATAACGTTTTATTATTAAACTTCAATGAAAAAACAAGTCAAATGGATTAAATAGTAGTGCATGTTTAGAAAGAAGAACAACTAAAATTTACCCTGCCAAATCTTGAAAGAGAAATATCCTAAATATTAGTAATTTTAAGAATGGAGAGATTTAAATTGCCCAGGAGAACAAAACATTTTCAAAACTCTCAAATACTTAAGAAATCTCCATGATATATAACTGGTATGCTACTTGTATATCAGTTTGGCTATTTATTCAATCTTCCCTCGATGATATTATAGAAAATATTTGGTTAACCCATTCCTTACACCCAAAATAAATTAAATAGCACTTACTTTAAAATGTACATACATATTTACATTACAGAAAATTACTGTGGTTGCTAGTTTCAGGTGCTGTTCTAAATCCTGAGGAGACAGTAGTGAACACAATGCTTATGATTCGTGTCCCAGTGGAACTAACGTTTAATGGTCAGGAGTGGAGAGCAGATGGGAGGACAAAAAATAAATAAGGCAGCAAATAATTAAAGAAGATAATGTCAGGTAGGTAAAGGGCTAGAAATAAAACTGAGCAATGAATAGACAGAGAAGGGGTGGAGCACTAAAGAAGTTAAAGAAGCTAATGTGATTACCTCTGGGGTGCTGATTGAGCTGAGACCTAAGTGATAAGATAGAGACACCTATGGGAAATTTGGAAAATTGCAAATTAAAGCTGGGAATAGCTTACCTGTAGGCCACTAGTACATAGGAATAAAAATCTAACACTTGTAAAAATAGGCCTTCTCCTAGCTTTTGTGGGGCCGAGAGCAAGAACACAAATAGGGGCTCACACACTACGTGTTTACACATTTACCAGTTCTAACTCAAAATAACAAACTGGTAAATATATTCCATCCTCTTGCTTTGACATTACCTTCACCAGGATGTAGTGGTATGAACAAAGCTAGCCTTCATCTCCCAACCTATACCCTCTCCTTCTACTCTGGACTAAATTCTACATTGCGAGAAAGCTTACACACCCACGTATGGACACCTCAACCTCAAGACGCAAGACCCAAGTCCAATGGACACTGTTGAGTTTTTCTCATATTTAACTTCTTGGAAGAATTCAATAGTGAAATGCCTTTTATCTTGGTTTCCATACATAATTTTTAGTTTTCCACAAATCTTTTGGTAATTCCTCCACCTCCACCCATGCCTTAAAACTTTTATTCCTTAAGGCCGTTTTAAGTCCTATTCTTTCTCACTCTACACATCTTCCCTAGGTAATCTCATTCATTTCCATGACAACTTATCTTCAGTAAGTCAGTATCTGCTTTTCTGTCTCTGTCTTTTTCCCTAAGACTAATTGCTTACTTGAAAATTACACTTGGAACTCTCTCAGGTACATCTGTATCTCACCATGTCTAAAGCTGATTTCTTTATTCTCTTTTCCCCAACCGTTTTCCGGTCTTTCTTGCTTCTCTTCCTGAGTTGCACAAGCAAGAAATCTGGGAATCATCCTTTACATTGTCCTTCTCTTTACCTCCTTTCCACATATCTAGTCAATCACTAATCCCACTAATACTTTTCCCTCCGAATCTCTCAAATCTATCCATTTATCTATAATCCCTATGGCCACTATCTACATTCAGGTCACTTTTATTTCTTGCCTTGACTACTGCAACAGCCTCCTAACTTCGTGTTTCTCAAACTTTTTCATGTGATGGCACATATAAAAAATTATAATATTGTAAGATACCTTGGGATAAACTAAAAAGAATTTGGAGGTATCTATTTGGGACTTAATTTTTAAAATACCATTACTTCCTCACACTTGTAATTTGGAAAATAAGTAGTTTTAGAGACAATGTTAAACATTAAATTTGTATAAATATCAAATGTTTCTTGAAATTTTACTAAACTTTTAATAACTTTTTCTCCATAAATATAACCTTTAATATAGATATTTATACTTGAAATGTCTACTATCAATTCCTGATCAAGGCTTTTTAAGAATGATCTCTCTGAATTCTTGATTGTCATCATCGAAGAGGAACTTTGTTCACACATGGAAATGAAAAAAGTACTTGAATATTTTTACAACCACTTTAAAGTTTACAGTGGTTGAAATTATATTAAAGACTTAACAATTCTTCCTCTTCTTTAAATGGCAAATGTAACGTTCAAATTCTTGTGATAATATAAATAAACGAATTTTGAAACCAGTTGAATTTTTCACACCAAGTATTTAAAAAACAATGATGAAGACTTTATCTGGAGGAGGCATGGGCACCACAATGCAGCTGCCTCGCAGCTAGCTTGGTTGAGGGGGTGGAGGAACATTAGCAGCAAACAGGGAAGTCAGCTATATGTAATGTCAGAGCAAAGAATGCCTCAAAGCTGCACCTGACGGAAAATTCTACTTCACCTTTACAGACCTGCTCTCAACCAGCCACACAAACCTCTTCCAGCAACTCCATGGGCTGTGAAAAACCTATGATAAAGATGTGGGGAGTAGAAAATATGGAACAAACTTAAATATCAAAGAAATGCATGAATCTAGGGAGCTGCTCTCCAGCATTGTCACTGAATTGCGTACTGCAGTTCTGAATATAGTACAGCAGAAAACTATTTCTGAACTTCTTGGAAAGCGTATTTGATTTCAGTTGGGCCAGTTTGGTTCTGGGACAGGGAGTTAAAGATAGCTCTTTCTAGGTATAGAGTTCAACCTAAACAGACTTACAAATAATGAACATTTGTTGGCTGCATACCATTCCCTGCTTTGCACCTCCTGAGTTTTCAGGTTTTTCTTCTGGTTAGCAACT
Organism: Mormoops blainvillei; assembly: GCA_004026545.1. NCBI lineage: Eukaryota > Metazoa > Chordata > Mammalia > Chiroptera > Mormoopidae > Mormoops > Mormoops blainvillei. The sequence continues at coordinate 114,676 of PVJD01000772.1, forward strand.
GCTCCTTCTCAAAGCCCATACTTCGAGTTCTGGACCTAAACTAAACAAGATATTTGCAACCTCAAACCTCCTGTCCTCCCTTCCTCACTCACGAGTATAGTTGCCCAGGGCTTTTGAAAAAGAAAATTCCCTGCTCTTCTGAAATAGCTAGTTACCAAAAGAGATTCTCTGTCATTACACTAGAAAGTGCAGTATGTCAAACTGCTAAGAGCATGCATTCTCAATGGGGATGATATCTTCTCCAAGGGGGTGAAATCTGGGGAGAACAAAAAATCTTACTCTTATTATATATAATGCAAAAATTTGGACACAGTATGAAAACAGATAAACAGTATATCTGCAGTATTAAAACTTTGGGGAGCATTAATAAAAAGTCTTAGAAGTCTCCTGGGAGGGGTGGCAATAATAGAAATTAGAAGATTGAGAAATCATTGTTCTAGAGCAACAGCGAATACCACAGAAGGCAGAGGACAATAATGAAAGCCCAGTACTAATGTTATCATTAAGTTTATGAATCAAATGATGCCTGAAGCCTGGCTCTAGCTATTCTTCTAGCTCTTGATTTTCCATTTAACTAAGCCAATAAATCCCCTTTTGTTTAAGCCATTTCGTGTTGTTTCCTGTTACATATAACAAGTCATATTAACTGATAAAATATGGAACTCCATATCTGATATATTATTATATATGCCAATGCAAGAGAACACCAAAGTGGAGCTATTTTAGTCTGTTTTTGCTAAGCCTCCATAAAAATAGATGCCAGATATCCTCAAATCCAAAATGAGCCAAATAAGATGAGAATCCTGTTTACAACATGCAAAGAGATGGTGAGAATGTATCTCAAAACTCTTTTGGCCCTCATCCCCTGGATAGTGTAAAAAGTTTGCAATTGAAGACAGAGTTCAAGGTTAGAGAGGAGTTATTACAACACTGACATGGGGGTGGATACGGTGAGAGATCAAACTGAAAGGGACTTCGAAAGCACTTAAATAGCTTGATATCTATCTTTGGAGACTTGTGGCGACTCAAAAGACTGGTGACTAAAGTTTACATAAAATTATGAAGTCCAAAATTCCATCCTTAACTCATAAAAATTAAAGGGAATGCAGTCAAAATTGAAGTTAACTAAGATGGGTTCAGCTCCCCTTTCTCATTTCTCTGTATTGACCCCTGAACACAGGGATTAAGGGCATTGACCAACAGCCCCCAATACATACAGTTGAAAATCTACATACAACTTTTGACTTCCCAAAAACTTAACTACTCTTGGTATCCAAAGAGGACTAGTTCCAGAACCCCTCACAAATACCAAAATCTGGGGGTGTTCAAGTACCCTATATAAAATGGCATAGATCCATTCCCATAGTCAGTCCTCTGCATGCACAGACTCCCAACCATAGATCAGAAACAACACAGGTACTTACTGGAAAAAAAAACCCAAAACACCTGAATAAAAGTGAACCCACCCACTTCATACCTGTGTTGTTCAACGGTCAACTGTACTTAGGATTCTGACTGCAAGTGACAAAAATACAACTTGAATCACCTTAACTAGAAAACGGCAAGTTACCAGCTCACATAATCAAGTCACAGAAGAGGTAGATTGGACACTGGGGATGACTCAATGCAGAGACATGAATACAGCTGGGACTTTATCAGAAGCTAGAGAAAAGGTGTCAGACACCCCCGCCCCACCCCCGCAAAAAAAAAAAAAAAGGTGGTCTGCAAGAAAATAGACATGAATTAATTTTAAACTAGAATCAAGACATCAAAATCAGTGGATAAAACACAGAAGCAGAAGTATTAGGGTAGATATTCAAAATCATGCAGGAAATTCACTTTAAAATATATCCGACAACAAAAAAAGATAATGCATGTATGGATGGATGGGCTGATGGACAGATATGTGATAAAGCAAGTACAGTAAAAAGTTACTGGTAGAATCTTGGTAGTAATTATCGGTCTTCACTGTAATTTTCTGTGTGTTTGCTATTCGTAACAAAACATTGGGGGACGGTGAAAAACCAAGCAGAAGAATAACACCAAGGCTGTAGTGATCAGCAGAATTCCAGTCCTAAACTGAAAGTATAGAAAACAGCTCTTGCAGGGAAAGGGAGGACTGGCAAAAGCTATTCATTCACCCGGAGCATATAACAAATATTTGAGTTCTCACTTGGTAGTATCCACTGTATTAAAATCAAGGTGTTAAATCAGATATGACTTGTGGAATGAGAGCACAAGGTTAAGAGGTGATGATTCTAGCTTGGGAATTCCAGTAAAGACAAGACAGGTAAAAATGGTTATCCCATTGACTTAATCTGCTTCATTTTGGTTATCAGTGCACCAAGCATCATTTTCCATGTACAAATAAAACCAATTTCTCATTTGGACAACTGAGTAGATGATGAGATCCTTCATGGAGACAGAAAGTGCACACAAGAACAAATCTGTGGTGGCTGATCTTTTAAACTTGCTTTTAGAATCTTGAAGTTTAGGTGTTACATCTAAACAGAGATGACTAATAGATTTAGAATTCAGGAAAAAAACTGAGTACTGGAAAAGACTGGAAGTCATCATCATAAAAATGCTATATAGGTAGTCAAGACCCTGGGTAAAATCATCCAAAGAGTGCACCATGAGAAATTAATCTTTCATCTTTTATCCAGTCACCAAAATATTGAGTGTTTCTAAGAATTTGAGTAAAATAATAACAGAATATTTCCTAGGAATTCCTAATTTCTTGATTGCCAAATCTAATAACCTCTTTGCAATCACAGTGTGTTTAACTTAATTCTGTACAGCCTTTGGTTGCCTACTCCGTAATTGGAGAGGTCTCCTCCAGTGACATTTGGATCACCATTCCCCTCCCTTTCTGTTGTTTTTCTACCTCTTACTGACACCGAATGTTTTTTTAAAGATTTTATTTACTTTATTTTTTAGACATAGGGGAAGGGAGGGAGAGAGGGAGAGAAACATCAATGTGTGGTTGCCTCTCCCGGACCCCCTCAATGAGGACCTGGCCTGTGCCCAGACTGGGGAATCGAATCTGCAACCCTTTGGTTCACAGGTCCATGCCCAGTTCACTGAGCTATACCAGCCAGGCTGACAAAGAATTTGACATTCGCAGCGTTTCACCTTTGGTCCTTAAACTTTCATCTCTAACTCCATTTTTCCCAGTTAGGCTTCAAATTAAACGAATTGAATGAAGTGTAACGGCTAATTTAAAACTAAAAATTGTGTTGAGAGCACAACACAGGCAACACTATCTGCCCTGGGGATACATTGACCTAGGTTCTATTAGCTCGTAAGGATCATAATTGTTTTGACAAGGAGAAAATTCTCAGATGTTCTAAAATACAGCGGCTGGAGAGCGAGAGAACAAGACAGAACTCTTAGTCTGTTAACGGCTGCTGACCTGCTAATAAAAAGCTGCTTACATTCCTTCTATTGCCTGTTGGAATGTTGGATCAATTTCCAGGTGGCCATTTCCATAGATCATTTTTCCATAGATCATTTTCCAAAGATCATTTCCATAGATCATTTATCTAACTCCATAAGCCTCCACTTATTGTTTACACCTGGGCTTTCTGGAATGCTACCACGGCCAATCTAGAGGAGCAAGCACTTAGGTAAACATCATGCAAATCCCAGAGCTGGACTAACTTGCTCCCTTTGCATGTAGCTAATGTAAAATTTTAACACTACCTCTTTCTCCCCCCTACGTGATGTATAAAAGTGCTTGCAAAATTCTGGACGATAGACATGCTGTCTTTTCTTCCTAGCCATGCTTCCTGTGATTTAGACTCCGGTCTTCTTTTTAGCTAGCATTCTGGCTCAATAAAACCTTACTTTAAAAAAAGAAAAAACACTTCTCTTGTGGAAGTTGATTTTTTTGTTTGTTTAACATTTTAATTCTGAGTCTATTTTATCACGTCCTGAATATGGCAACAAAAATATTTAATTTTCAAAGCTATTGTTAATTATTAAAACATAAAGTACGGTGCTCCACACTCTATGTGTATTATTAATGCAACTCATAACTTCAGATGAACACAAATTATAAATATCTACCTTACCCAATATTAACTTCTGTGCCCGAGTACTCCGCCTACATATTGTGACTCAGATTACATGCGCTGGCTCGCTCTGTTATTACTTTCTTTAGAATCTTTCATAGAATCATGGACTGGCTCACAGTAACGGTAACAACTGTTTCCTTCCATATACCACGTTGAGGGAAACACATTTTCCAAGGCTTCTTAAAGAAATAGTTCCGCTTAGTTTAGGGGTGAAACTAAAAAGCAAGCTTCTTTACAAAAACTCAGTCCAACACTACCCCGGTCGTCTGCAGGTCTCTGAAAGAAACGGGAGCGATTCCATAACACAGTTCAAGAAGCAGAGTTCAAACGATAGCTTTCATCTTTCCCGCTGGTTGCTCAAGGACCAACCGCACTGATATTCCGTCGTGCCCTGCGCCACTTCCGTCCGCGCATTTTAAGTACGTCAGAAAGTTAGCTCTCGCGATATCACCCGGTTACTGAGGCACTTAAACAAAGATCTCGCGAAATTTGTTCTACAGATCAAAGCTAGCCTCTTACCCTCCCCCACCCATCCTCAAAACCGTCCTTCCTTTCTCAGTCTCAATTACAAAATTCTCCCCTCCCTTTTCTTGAGCTCACGGCCCTCCTGTTTCACATTTCAGGCCGGAACCGGAAGTCTAGTGGGCGGGGCCCGGCGGCGGAAAACGCAGCGGAGCCGGAGCGGGGACTCGGCTGTGGCCGCAGCCCCTGTCCCCTCCCGGGATCGCCGTGGCTCCAGGCTGAAGATCCGTCCGGAGGCGGGTGGGCGCGGGTCTCCCCCGGAGTGTCCGGGTGGTAGCCTCCCCGGGCCCCCCGGGCTACGCAAGAGATCATGTCTACAACCTCCGCCGCTTCCTCCTCCTCCTCGTCTTCGGCCGGTGACATGATCGAAGCCCCCTCCCAAGTTCTCAACTTTGAAGAGATCGACTACAAGGAGATCGAGGTGGAAGAGGTGAGCGAGGCCCGACACGGAGATGTCGGCCCCGGCCGGTCCCGCCTTTGCCTGGTCCCGACCCTTAAGTCGCCCCTCGGCCCCTCTGACTCTCGGGGCCCAGCAGGGTTCACCGGGAGTCCCCATCGCCCCACAGAAACCGGGTGGAGTGGGAACTCTGCGTTCAACTGCTCCGAGATAGATAGCTCTCTTTGTGCCTCACTCAGGCATTCTTGAGTTGGATTTGATATTCAGGTGCCTGGATTCGGGACATCTCAAACAGGAAGGCGAACTGGTGAGACAGTGTGGTCCACCAGTTCTCTTATCTGTAAGTAGTAAATTCATCAAAGGCTGTGGCTGTTTGGGAGTTTCAGTTCACTAAGACGCGGCGTATTTAAGGGCTAAGGATTGTCCTGTTACGTTGGACATCTAGCTCTGCCTGGCACGTAATGGGTGCCCGGTAAATGCCTGGTAAATTAATGCATCATCATCATATCTAACAAAACGTTTCCCCGAGTATGGATTGATTTGTTTGGTCTAGTCCACAGAGTGATACAAAATGTTCAGCCTTCAGTTGGACTAATTTAGATGAATTTCAGCATTAGTAATGTAGACTGATTACAGTGGAAAGCTGTTTCAAGTAGCATATTCTGAAGAGATAGTTAATGATTTTCTTTGACAACTAGAACATAACGCCAGACCAGAACTCTCTGTTAGAAAACCTGGATCTGTTCTCTATTCTGTAGTAATTAAGTTCTTTTAAAGCAAGGTAATATGTCGTTAGTACATTGTTTCTTTTTAAATTCACAGAGTAGTAGATTGGTTCTAGGTACCATAACATTTAGAAAAATAAAAACTGCGTATATATATTTTAAAAACTGACTTTGTAAAATGTTAAAGCTTCGGTTGAAAATAATACCTAGTACTTATCATTTATTCATTTAAATTGTAAAATTAAGTACTTCGCATTACATATGCCATGATGAACCCTGTATGTCCTGTATTATACTCTAAGTTATCACTACTTTAAAAATCTAAAATTATTTTAAGGTAGTGGCAAACTGAAAGTAGTAAGATAATTATCATTTAACAAGTAAGATTTTTCCATGAATGTTTTTGGAAGAATGATAGATTAATCACTGAGAACAATCTTATTTTAGAAGGTAAGAGCAAACCCTTTGGAGTTAGAAGAAAGTCCAGTATATCAGCTAATAGCCGTGTCATTTGGAGCAAATTACCTAACCACTTTGAGCTTTAGTTTCCTTAACTATAAAATAGGAGTAATTTCTATCTCATTTTATCTGTGTAACAGGTCCTATTAAGCAGTACGCAAAACACCAAACACCGTGTCTGACACGTATTACTAGGAAACTGAGTTGCAGAGAGGAACAGTGACCTCCTTTAAGGTCACATGGCTAAAAGAAGGACCTGTACTTTGAAAAGGGGGGAATTTTTTGATGTGTATGTGTTTGTTTGCTTTTTTTTTTTCTATTGAGGCTATGATAAATTCCTTTTTCAGAAGTGGATAGTTGATCCAGCTTTCATGGCTAACATTCTTTCTTTTTTAAGAATAAAAATTCAGTGAGTCAGTATAAAAGAATTGCAGTTTTTAAATAAGCATTTACGTCTGCTCTGTGGTGAACTGTCATACTTGTAGACTACAAATTGTTATATAATAATAACTGTCATATTTGTAGACTACAAATTGTTATATAATAATAACTTGTACTTCATGGTCTACTGAGTGCTTTCATAGACTTACATCATTTGATTCTTACAACCTCAGTTATTGCACTCTACTTTCTAAAGCATTTTACATTCTTGCTTCTTGGAGGAATGGAAGTTACTAAGGAGACATCATTTTGCTACTCCTCCCACAAAGCCGTTTAACTTCTGATTGGGTTTTTATGTTTCCAAAGACATTCCTTTCAATTTAGATAATGTTTCAATCTTTTTTTAATACCCAGTTTATTTGCATTTTCAAGATTGAATTTCAGCCTTTCTGACATTGAAGCCAGCACATAGTTTCCATCCCATAGTCTTCATTTGCACGCATTAAAACAGTGTTATATGACACAGGATGCACCATTGACACTCAGTAACTATTTCTCAACTTAAATTCTGCTTCTAGGTTAAAATCATGAAGAAGGGAACAGAGAAAAATGACCAGAAACAAAAAGTATTTTACATCACTTTCAGTACTTTATATGGTAAACGGATAGTGCCTATAGATAAAAGAAAATCATATCCTATATTCCTCAAATAACAACGTAATTGAATCAGCATTCTGTCAGTTCAGTTGGAAACTATGTAAGAAAATCATTCCAACCACAGGGCAATCATTTAGTAGATGCATATGTGTAACGCATCAGCTGATTTTAATCCTTGCATTCCTGATATTGTGGCTCAGTAATATCAGAGTGACACTTCTTAAATTCAATTCTGATGTCACATTATCTAAGGTTTAGCCTTAGAAATCTATGTGGTAGTTTTTGGGGTTTTTTTAAAAGTCATTTACTTTTTTCCATGTGGATCTAAATGTAGAGACTATAGAGAATGTTAGAATAAATTGTGAGGTATCTGCCTCGGGACCTAGCTTGCAAGAAGAGGTAAACGCAGTGTGGTATGATGATGTGTGCTGAGCTGGGTATTTTAAAAATTTTGATGTCGTGAAGATTCTGCCATAGTATATTTCAGTAATTTTGAACAAGTCACTTCATTTTTCTGGGCCTCCGATTTCTCATGTGAAATGAGGGATTGAGCAAGATCATTTAAGATTTCTTTCAGTTCTAAAATGAAAACACATTTTATTGTTTCAGTATTTATGCTGTTGCCACAGTAAGCTTTAAGGATAGTAATGATCTCCCATGGAATGTAGTTGGACCAACTAATTCTGGTTCGACAGGGCAAGTGATATCCCCATTTTACAGATATTAACAAGTGATTGTAGAGTTTGATTTGTCAGAAATGTTATGCCTAAGTAAATGGTAGAGTTGGGAATTGAATTTGAGATTTCTCACTTCTGAGTCAGCTGCTCTTACCACTGGATTTACAATATTCTTTTAGTTCTTTCTAAAGTACTCTATAGCCAAACCCTATTTTGAGAATGAGGAGACAGAATACTGATTTCCTAGTACGTAATTGGTTTTGAGCTCTTAATGAACATTCTCCTCCCTAGACAATACTGCTAAGGTACTGAGGAAATGAACAGAAGAATCTTAGGATTCTCTCCTTAAAAATTTTGACTTGTAAGACTAGAATAAACACAGGACAATTAATAATTAGGTTTTTAGGACTAGAAATTTAAAAATGGGTATAACATGTATTGAACACTTAAGCTATAAGTTGAAACTAGGTTTAATAACATAAGACTCCGTTGAGTGAAAAAGAGTTTGAAAGTAGTTTTTGAATAAAGTAAGCATCATGTATTGGGAAAGGTGCTAAGAGGAATTCTTTGCAGTTGTTTCTCTGCCTAGAATGTATGCTCTTTCCCCCAGAATGTCTCCACTGGCTCCTTCTTACCATTCAAGTTCCACCTCAAATGTTACTTTCTTAGAGAAGCTTTCCTGAGTGAACTAGATCTTTGTTGCTTCTATTTATCCTTATGGCACTTACCAGTAACCAAAACGCTGTATCCCCCAGCAAAATGTAAAGTGCCTTATTCATACTTGTGATAGGACCACACTAAACTAGAAGGTTTTCAGTAAATATTTGTTGAATGAGTAGATGAAGTTATTACAGCATAATCATGAACATTTAGTGCCCATCTGGTTCTGTTATATTACATGTTATAAAACCAGAGGCGAAGATTAGCTAGTGATTTGAGTAAGGCAGTATTTAAACTTGAAATGAAATCTGATTCTTTTTGCAAATGTCGATTCCATATAACGTAACACTCCATTACACCTAGCAACTACTTTTGTTTAGCAGGGGTCAGATGCTGTGAGTAAGCCAGATATTGGTGGGCCTTTACCAAAATGCTAAATAGACCATATATGGTGGCATGGTTGCTTTTTAAAAGGAAAACTCACAGTGTTGACCTCAAGTGTAGCATAGAAAAAGGCACATAATCATTACACCATTTATATGTTCTTAAGCCTCATTATAGAGATGTGCAAAGGCTTTGTTTTAAAGGGATATATAAAAAGAACATTGGAAGTGGTATGTATTTTATAGTTTTAGGCTATGAGTGTATGGGAAACTGGTAATAGAGAAAAACATAATTTATAGTGGCCTGAAAAAACCAGGTCCATAGGTTTGTTAGTATTTAGTTATGGATATCCAAAATTATTAACAAACTCTTCTATGTGAAACTTAGAGATCATTGGTTTCATTAGATCTGGAATTGTCATCAGAGTGTAGGTAGCACAGTGATAACTTTTATATTGTGCGTGTCTAGCTTAAAAAGTGATACAAGCATATTTTCTGAAAGAAAAGCCTATTAAATGGGTTATATGTCTTATGGCAGACTTTAAAAGGCTGCATGAAAAATTCAAAAGAAAGTTCGAACAATCTTTTGTGTTATCAAATCTGCCTTGTCAGCAGATGTCAGTTCCACTCTGCCACAGTTTATTAATAGATTTTGAAGTTCTGAAATAGTTGGAGGCTTCAAGTTCTAACTAATAAATGTAACATCTATGCTGGTTCTGTCATGTTCCAAATTTCTAGCCAGCATAATGGCAGCATAACCAGGATCCATTCACATAGTCCATAGAATAGGGCCATACTAAACTGACAGCTACAGTCGCCGAATTAAAAATAACACGAACTGGGGACAATTAAGAATTACTTCATAGTAAATAAAAAGCACAGGGGCATACATCCTTTTCCGTTTAGTTTTGTTTAGGTGTTTTTGTTTTTAATAACCTGACTTGGATGAAGGAATGCAGTAGTCTCCATCCTAAGAAAATTAGTTTTTAAAGGAATTGATTTCTTCACACACACACACCCCCTGTCAAATTCTGATTTTTATTTTTGTGCCTTTTAATACTAACTGCATGGAAATATTCTATGCAGCATCTCATATTTTTCTGTTACATTTTTTATTAAGAAATTTAATTTAAATATGCTTTACTATATGAGATTAAAGTTGTAGACCCAAAACCAAGAGGAGACTAAATCATGGGGTATGGAGATGCATACGGTAAAAGAATTGCTCTAAGAATATTTTAATTTAGAAAACAATTCATACATTTAGAAGGAAATATTTCTAAATTGACTTCTGCTTGAAAACCAAAGTGCTCTTTGCATTCCTCTGTTCTTCTATTTTTACAGATGAGGGATTGTGAAAAATATTTGAAATATTTCTGGGTTCACCATTTTAGATGGATGTGTGCAATGGAGAAACTTGTAATTTGGATGTGCGCCCTTTTTTACACTCTTGGTGAAAATCAGTCCTTGGAGAAAGTTGTCCTTCAAAATAATTGTTTTGATAATGTATCAAAGAAACTTGGGTTACTCATACATGAATGCAATCCAAAGAGCATATTTGATTCGTGAACTTGAATCACAAATTTCGTAGTAGGTAAAAAGTGACTTCCTTTCAGAATTTTGTAATTGAATTTAGATTTTTCATTATTTACCTTAGTTGCCAGTGTATGTCAGTTTGCTGTCTGTGCCAGTCTTTTCTACTGATCTACCATGTGTGAAGAAAAACGTTGGTTTGCTTTCAGGAATTCTCCACTTTCTTTCTTCCTGCCCAAGTTGGCATCTCAGTGCTCTGAAAAATTTCCATAAATAATATCAACAGTAGGTGAAGACTTTCTGGTCAATGTCATGACTTCCACTGAGGTATCCTGCCTCACTGTTAATTATGTGTTTAATATAACCTAATCGTTCTCAAACATTAGAATCACCTGAAGGGCTTGTTTAAATACAGATTGCTGGGCCCAACCCTCAGACTCAGTAATTTGGAGTTGGAACCTGAGAATTTATATTTCTCACAAATTTTCAAATGATACTGATACTTCTGAACCAGAGACCACACTTTGAGAGCCATTAGCTTAATGCTTTTGCTGGTTTTTTATCTGCTTTCTTCTTGGAACTCTTCTCTTGGCTTCTTGTGACCTTCCTCTGGTTTGCCTTCCTCTTTTTGACTGTTCTTTCTCAGTTTTTGCTGGTTCTTCCTCCTCGGTGTTCGAAATGTTGAAGTGCTTAAACACTCAATTCTGGGACCCCAATGTTTATATATTATTTTTTAGTCATCTCATCCAATTGATTAACTAGAAATACCAACTAAATGCTGATAACTCTTCCAACATATTATCTATCTCCTGCCTAACATCTTGACTCATGTGTCCACCTTCTTTCTTGGTATTTCCACCCAGGTATCTAATGGCATCTTAAACTTTGTATGACTAATGCAGAACTCTCTGTTATTTTTTAAAAATCTGCCTGCCTGATTGTTTCTTATCCTTCATTAAACTGTTGCCTAATCCAGGGGTCCCCAACCTTTCTCCTTCACAGCCTGAGCCCTGCCTTCTGTCTCCCCACTCTACCCCAGTCCTAAGAAAAATTGTCCTCCACAAAACCAGATCCTAGTGTCAGAAAGGTTGGGGACCGCTGGGCTAACCTGTCTTCCTCTCCACCCATTCTGCTTGCATGTAAACAGTCAGCAAACTTGACTCTACCTGTAAAACATATCCCAGATCTGCCCGTTTTTCTGCACTCTCATCAATCTTGCCCTTAAAACTATTCCTTCTTGCTTGGGTTGCTGTAATAACCCTCCCACCTGGTCTCTCTGTTGATACACTTCAACTGTCCTCCAATCCATTCTTCACATAAAAGCCAGAATGATTTTTTTAAATGTGAAATCATATCATCTTTTTTCCTTAAATCTTTCCAATTACTTCCCATTGTACTGAGACTGAAATTTAGTCTCCTTTTTGTGGTGCAGAGAGTCCTTCAGGATTGACTCTGTGCCTGTCTCTCCAGCCTCATTTTGCTTCACTGTTCCCATCTCCCACTATGCACTGCCCACACTGAACACTGAACACTCCATTTCTCTGGGTCATCACTGAAATGTCCTCTTTCTCAGTGAAGCCTTGTATGACTACCCTGTTTAAAATTGGGGTGAGGGGAGTTCATATACATGTATATGCATACACAATTTTGCTCCTTAGCACACCTATTTTCCAAAAATTACGCTTTTATATATCTTGCTTCCTCTTTATTTGTCTCCCTTCGCGAGAATACAAGCAGTAAGAGCAAGGATTTTGGTTTGTTTAATTCTGTATCTTGAGTGCCTAGGATAGCACCTAGCCTGTAGATGGGGTTCAAATATGATCAAATAGGGAGTGAGGGTTTTTTTCCCCTTCCTAGGACCTTTACATTAGTTGTTTCTTTTCTTTGGTTGGTTCCTTGTGGCATTCAAATATCAAGTTAGTAACCTCCTTAGATGACCTTCCCATTTATCTTGCCTGAAGTTTCCACTAATCTCTTTGTCATATCATTCTTTTTTTTCTACATGACATTTTTTACAACTGGTGGGTTTTTTTAATTCATCTTTTTGTCTATTGACTGCTTCTTTCCCTTCCCCTTTAATTGAAAACACATTCTATGTAGATCAGGGATGTTGTATTATTTACTGCTGTGTTTCTGATATCCCAAAGACAGTCCAGAAATGCTGGTTTAAGAACAAATGAGATTCATTGTTTTCTTGCTATAAGCCTCATTTCACCTCTTGAAAGCAGACCTCGCCCCATTTCTCCCTGCTTCTCCTTTGGCTGTCACTGATCCTCTCAAACTTAACTGAGCTCTGCAGCTAGTTCCCTGTGTTTGAGATGTCCACCATCCCACAGCCTCCAGTATAGGTTCCAATACTGTGCCCAACAAAAGCCTACTTCCTGCAGTCAGAAGATTCTTTAATTTTCAGTAACCTTACTTTTGGCAACAGTTTTTCTGTATCATTTCCATGTTCTGTTGAGGCTGAGAGAATCTGAGTATGACCTCCCACTGTCTGCATCTCCCTTGCCACTCGTTCTCATTTGTAGCTTCCCATGTTGGCAAAGCATATTCTATAGGCCACCTCCTCCAGGGGATCTCACTGTGAAGTGGGGAGATAAATGCTTTCCACCCTCTAACACTTAAGCCTGTGCCAGAAGGAAAAGGGGTGGTTCTTTAGCCACTATCATGTACTCTCACCTTTGGCATTCTTCAGCTGATGTTTAAAAAAATGTTAAGTACTGTCGTTTTGTCTTTAAATGTCTTCTCTCATTTTCATCCCATAAAGGCAGGGATCGATTTTTTGTATTATTTTTTCTTTCGCCTTTAATATCTTTCATATATGCCATCTGAAAAAAGAAGTCATTTTTTCATGTGCAATATGGTGATTTATAAGAAATATTTATTTGGTCTTTTGAGATGAACACAATATATAGTTTTTAATATATTTGGTCTTTGTCCAGGGTTCCTGGCTTACAGCTCCCAAAACTTGAGAATTTCTTAAGTGAGGGAGCAATAAGGATATCTTTTGTTTGTTTTTTGTTACAAGGAGGTTACTTTTGGACCCCACTTGAAGATGGGGCTGGTTGCCAGGAGAACCAACCACGCAAGGGATTAGAGTGTTGAAATTTTAAGTCCCACCTCCCCTGCCTTTAGGGAGTGCAGAGGGGCTAGAGGTTGAATCAGTCCCCAATAGGGAATGATTTAATCAACCATGCCTTTGTAATGAATCCTCTTATAAACACCCAAAAGTACAAGCTTTGGGGAACTTCCAGGTTGGTGAACACATGCAACTGGAGGAAATTGTCACACAGATTGGGCATGGAACCTCCCTTTCTGCATACCTTGCTCTAGGCACCTCTTCCATCTGGCAGTTCCTGAATTATATTCTTTTATAATGAACTGGTAACCTAGTAAGTAAAACATTTGTCTGAGTTAGCCACTCTAGCAGATTAATCAAACCCAAAGAGAGAGCTGTTGAAACTTCCAATCTGTAGATGGTTGGTCAGAAGCCAGTGGGGGCAGGGTGGGGAAGGTCATAGAATTGAGCCCTTGACCTGTGGGATCTGATGCTGTCTCCAGGTAGGTAGTGTCAAAATTGAGGTGAATTGTAGGACACCCAGCTGGTATCTGAGAATTGCTTGGTGTAGGGGAATGATGTGGGGGAACACCCCCTCCACACATTAGAATTGGTGATCAGAATCATTTGATATGCAGAAATTTAGATTCTTTGAACATTACCTCTAACCTCACTCCTTTGAATTCACAGCAATTATTTTTCTTACTGTGTAATTCAATTTATATGTACAACATGGGTGGGCATTTGGACTTTTGTTATCATTTTTAGATCTGTTGTTTCACACACTTGTAACATAGCTTATGGCCCTAACTTGATTCAAGGCTTTTAAGGCTATGGTCTCTCATCTTACGTGAATATGCTTGTTTTATATTTCAAAAAAACTGCTTTCTTAAGCAAAAGAGGGAAGTTTATCATGTCCTCATTTGCCCACACTTTGTTCCTGTGGTTTTAAGTTGAAATCTTAAGAGTCAGCCATCATCTCAGCACTAGGTGGCACTTGTGCATCACAATTAGTCATACATACCTAACACAGATTGTGACAAGTGCATGATCCACAAATGCAATGTTTGGAATCCCTGTATGGACGTTCCTGAAAATAGGAACATGAAACAAGAGGAGACCTACTAAGTACTGTTGCTTTGACGTATTTATAAATACATGGTTGAAGAATATATTAAATTCATGACCATTATTTCCTAGTAATGTCAAATAGGTAGAAGAGTCTCCATCAATACTTTCTTAGCCTAACATTGCCATAAAGTTGAAATTTGGTGTAGAGGCCGGCCTGTTTGCTATGCATCATGGTTAATTGTGAAAGAAATGAGAAGTACAACTCATTGCACTGGCTTATACCCCATTCTAAGCCCTTACTGTTCTTTTGTAGTATTGAAGAAAATGCCTGGTTTTGACTTCTGAACTCTATAGATATTCACTGAGGAAACATAAGCATCTTTTTTTACTCTTAAGGAAACAGAAGCTCAAAGACATTAACTTGCCCAGCATCATAACTAATAGATACACAGAACCAATATTCAAACTCAAGTCCATTGGGTTCTAGAGCCCAGGCATGCTCTTTCTTTTATTCTAATGGTGCCAGGTTTAGCCAATACCCGTTTATGTTAAAGCAACTGGATGGTAAGTGCAAATGACTGATGTCGAGTCCTTTCTCTTATGAGAGGTGTGGAGCAGAGCAAGAACCTGAAGAGCAATAGGACCCTGAGCACCTTGGCCTAGGAAGGGAAAAAGAGAAAGTCGCTAAAGGAAAGACTGGCCACCAAAAATGTTGGCCTACTTTTGCCAAGACTCAGTGCAGTTTCCTTTAAGCCAATGACACACAGAAGCCAAGTAGAGGGAATTGGTTATTACCTACTATAGGCTTCCAATCCTGGCTTCTCTGAATACTTACTGACCATGTGATCTTGAGCAACTTGAAAATTTGTGACTTGGTTTACCTACCTTTAAAATAGAGGATTAAATGTGATAATTCATGAAAGCACATAGACCAGTACCTGGCATGTGATAATAAATGTTAACCATCTGGGTGGTTTTATACATTAAGCAACATGAGGAATATCTATAATTACTCTAGCTACAGCCAGCTTTGTTATAGAAGAGTTTTTTGTCCAGAAATGTGTTTATGTAATTTTGTCCAAAGTGAAGACTCCTCCTTTAAGGGATATTTTCTGAGATATAATACAGATATATATGTGCAGATTAGGATTCCTAACATTCTGGTGTATGATTGCCTGACATCAAACCACACTTGCTATTTACTAACCATATAGCCTTGGGCAAGTTAGTAGGCACTTGGCTCAGTGCCACTACATAGAAAGTACATCATAAATGATAGCTTTATAGGGAGGGAGATTTTTCGCTTAAGGAAAAGTACATAGATCATTGGAAGTTGAAAGATTGCAGTAAATGGCACTTAAATAAGGTCCTTTATAATAATAAAATCTAATGATTTTGTTCCAACAAGTATCAAAGCCTGTTTTGTTTTGTTTTGTTGTTTTTCTATTATGCCAAATTTCAGTCACTTATAAAAGTAGACTAGCATGAGAAAGCAATGAACCCATGAGGGACTCATCAGGTAACTTCAACAACGATACAAGACATGACCAATCTGTGTTTTATAATTAAAAAAAAAAACTTTAATAAGATATTTTACATAGCAAAATTGACACATTTGAAGTGTTACAGTGATTTGTACAAATTGCTGAGTTGTGAAATCATTACCAAAATTCAGTTCGCAGACCCTTTTTATCACCTTGGTAGGATTCCTCCTCCCCATATACAGTTAATCCCAATTTCCACTCTCAGCCCCAGGCAAACTGCTAATTTACTTTGTATGTCTGGATTTGCCTTTTCTGGACCTTTCATATAGGTGGAATCGTGTAGTATGTGCTTTCTAATATCTGACTTCTTTCACTTACCATAGTGTTTTTGAGGTTCATTCATGTTGTAGCATGTAGCAACAGTTTGTTTCTTTTTCTTGACAAAACATATTTTATACATAATACCATACTTTTTCTATCCTTCATAGTGGCCAATCTTTTTTCTATATTTTATCCTTTTCCCTTTACTCTCTACTACTACTGAATTATTCAAAGTCATTTTTAATTTCATAAATATGAGAGCTTAAAACCTTGATTATGTGTCTGCTTTTTATTTTTTCAAACCATTTTCTGTCTTCTTACTCATCTTACCTGTTTGGTTTCTTGTCTCCAAAGGTCTTTTTTCTTTGCTGTTTTGGTTTTATTTGAAAATGAAGAGATGTCTAAACCATAAACTTTCAAAGATAGAGACAAGTGCATTTCATTTATCCTCACTTTAATAAGTCGTTCAGATTGGCTTTAGTGCTATATGTTGGGTTGGATTTATGTATTTCTCCTTCTTATGGTTGTTTGTTTTTCTTTTTTAACTTAGGTTGTTGGAAGAGGAGCCTTTGGAGTAGTTTGCAAAGCTAAGTGGAGAGCAAAAGATGTGGCTATCAAACAAATAGAAAGTGAATCTGAGAGGAAAGCTTTCATTGTAGAGGTAAGTTGAGATGTCATTTTTGTTGTATATTTTTTCACCTAAGATACTCTGTGAATTTGATTATTAAAAAAACTGTTTCTCAGTTGTCATTTCTCTGTATACTTGAATATCAGCAGTTTCGTTGAACTAAAGACAATGTCATAGGAACATTTTTTTCATTCACACTCTTTATTCTCATTTAAAATTGGGGGGAAAGGAGGCTTGCTTAGATGAATTCATCTCTGAATTAAAAATATAATCTCATCCATGTAATTCAAAACTCTTTCAAGACATAGAATTTAAATTTTAAAGTAGAAAAGAAAAGCTATTCTCTCCCATTATCTAAAATTAAGAAGGGAAATTTTATGCATTTATTTGGACTGGATATTTTTAGAAATTCGAATGAAATTATTTTAAGGGAAAGTAATTTCAAATTTGTTTTTTCTCACGTAGCATGAAAATTTACAACTCAATTCTCATACAGATTTATTGATGAAGGAGAATTTAATAATCATGTAATTGTATTATCAGACTTATTCTCTATTAATTTTGTGCTATTTTGTATATTAAATCACAGTGTTTCATTAAATCAGTGGTTTTATCACTTTTTAACTTCATTGGCCAATGGATAAGTAGTCTTTTTAAACCATGTGAATTTATATTTGTGATTTTATTTAATTATAATTTTAAAATATACTGCATGATATTTTTAAATACATAACATTGAAAAATGAGAACCTGATTGTGATATAATGAAGTGAAATTTGTAATTACTTGAATGAGCTGAGGAATACTGATGAATAGTTTGATGTTATCATAAAGAAAAATAATCTCTGTTCTGGCCGAGTGGACCAGTTGGTTGGAACGTTGTACCATACACCAAAAGGCTGTGGATTCAGTTTCCAGTCAGGGCACATACATAGGTTGTGGGTTTGATCCCTAGTTGGGACAAGTATGGGAGCCAACCATCTTTCCCTCCCTCCCTCCCTCCTTCCTCTCTCTCTAGAATCAATAATAGAATATTCTCGAGAGAGGATTAAAAAAGAAAGATAATCTCTAGTAGTATACTCCAGGATCTGGCATCAGTTTTGTGTTATTCATAATTTTTGTTTATAGTTTAGATAAGGTTATAGGTCATATACTGTTGTATTGGCAGTTTCACAAAACTAGGTAAAAGCATAAGTGTTAAATGCTAGGAAATAAGAGTCAAAAAGATTATAATAGCTTGGAGGAAAAAATTTAACCAAGGCTATACGTCATGTAATTTAAATTGTCAGACAGTTCTCTACATATTCTTACAAAAAAATTTCAATCCCCAATACCTCCTCACATCAAGTTTTCTGCTTCTCAAAGGCCGCTACCTTGAGCTTAGTTCCTTTATTTAGTCTGGTGTCCCCCAACCCAGAGACTCCTTATTATACCTTCTATAAAGTGTCTACCTTTAATCTTTGGGATGATAAAGAGCCAGTCACTGACCTGCTTGAAGTCAGGGAGCGAGGGAGGGGATCTTTGGGTCTAACTTGCAACCGTCTCTCCTCCCTTTTGTTAGCTTATTTGCATAGGTATCTTAAGCTACCACCGCCTCCCAACGTTTTGGAGGTTTTGTGAGCTAAATCTGGTTGCTTCTCAGTTTTTCTCATTTCTTTTAGGTTGCTTGTCAGTTATTGCTAGCCATTCTCTTTCCTACTTCCAAAACTTTGACATTCTCTCTATCCTTCTGAGTTTATGCCTTGAAAAAAATGCCTTTACTGTCTTACTGGGATTTGGGGAAGGAGCAGGTGTAAATGCTTGAATAATCTGCTATCTGAAGCTCAGTGCTAAATCTTAACAAGCTGAAATATAATTAATATATTCATATATAATAAATGAATATGCATAATAGTGATAGTCCCTTAAGACCAAAAATTCACGAATATTGGCAGTAGAAAAATACAACTTTCTAGTTGTATATAGTAAAAAGGCTTACCTTAGTGGACTTCATATGAGCCATCAGCATAATCTAGATAATAAAGGAGGAAAGGAAGAAGAGAGGGGGAAAGGCAGAAAAGAGAGGAGAAGGAGGAAGAGAAGAAAGAAAGCAAGGAGCAGTTTTAAGGGGACACATTAGTAGAAGTTTGAGGTGTGTAGCAAGAGAATTGAGTACAGCCAACCTCTCAACCCCTCACTGTCCTCAGTATGAATCACTGACAGGGAAGATTAAAACTGAAAGTAGGGAGACCAGCTAGGAGAAAACTGTAGTAATCACTGCAGTGGTTCAGGTTGGAATTATTAAGTCAATGGTAGTGAGACTGGAGAGGAGGAACTTTGTTCAAGAGTTGTAAGATGGAACGTAGGGAAGAGAGGACAAGTAGGCAGAAAGAGTACAAATTTTAAGTCAGACCAACGTTCAAACCCTAGCTGCACTACTTCCTAGCTTTAGGGTATTTGGCAGCTCACTTAACCCTCTCTGAACCTTATCTTACAGGCCCCTCATCTTTAAAATGGAAATTATTATACCTACCTTGCAGAGTAGTGGGGAATGATGCAACATTTATAAAGTGCCCATTAGGGCCCAGCATAGAGTAGGTAGATTATTCGACCATAGGCACAAAGATGATGGTGATAATCATAAGATGGCTTCTTCTGGCTTCGATAATAGCCCAGTGCCATCTTTGGGATTGAGTTAGAATATTTCTTAACAAAGTTAGTTTCTTCTTATTTGTACTTGTGCATTGTTTATACATAACCCCTGTTATGTCACTTTGCACAGTGTTTAACTATTTGTTTACATGTCTGTTGCCCATTAAACTGTGAGATCTTTAGGGCAGGGATTCTGTGTCATTCTGGGCAGGCACTTATGACCAGAATGCCTGCTACGTAGTAAATAGTGATTGTTGAATGATTAATATTTTGTACAACCCTCAGATTTTAATGATGCAATGAAATCAGTTCCTCAAAAGTTAGCACTTTTTAAAAGAAACCTTCATTTCTTACAGCTTCGGCAGTTATCCCGTGTGAACCATCCTAATATTGTAAAGCTATATGGAGCCTGCTTGAATCCAGTAAGTTCCTCAGTCCAGTAAGTTTCATTGTCAGCTGTATAAGAAATGACATGGCAAATGCATGCAGGTGTGTAGTTTAGCTATTTTGACATCATCTTATTTCTAGGGAAAAAAATTGTACACTACTTCATATATTTTCTTTCTAGTCTTAGCAACACAGTATATTGAAGTTGTTGTCTTAGGTGTTCTTATCCAGTAACCTCATCTTCTTATGAGGCTTATGCTGTTCTGTGGCACCTACTCATTACCACTGGAGAAAGTCCCCAAAGATCTTGTGATTATCTTGTTGTTAACATATTTCTCTACTCTCAGACAGTGGGTGCCTAGACCGAAAAGGTTTTAGATCATAGATAATGTTTTTCCCCTAGTGCCACTTACGTAGGGGCCAAAAGAATGTTTTTCAGTGCTTTTATAAAGTCAAAGATTGAACTACATTATCTTTAAAGTCCCCCAAGGTGCTCTGTGGTCAATTATTCTGGCTTATGTTTCCTTTAGGTGTGTCTTGTGATGGAATATGCTGAGGGGGGCTCTTTATATAATGGTGAGTATCATTAAATCTATCCTTATCTAGAAGAATAAAATAATTGAAAAGGTTTTAATATAAACTTTAAGTTACTTAATGTTCTTCACAATTTACCTTCAGAGTCCCAAAAGGAGATAATATTTTTAAATCTGCTAAAGATTAAAAATAAAATAAGACTAAAGATTAGTATGTAAAATTTAGAACTCTTAAGTATATCAGTCTTTTAAATTAATGGTACTTTTCATAAATTTAAATGCATTTAAGTAAAGTAAAATTTGCTTTTTAAATAGATTTTTAAATGTTCTTTTAATTTTTTTGCCTCTGTTAGCTTTGAGTCTCCTCATTTTAGTACTTTAATTATATTTCCATTTCATTCCGCTTTATTTTGTTTTCTTCTTTTTTTAACTTTATTTTTATTATTTACACTATCACAGATGTCCCCATTTTCCCCCCTTTGCCCCCCTCCACTCAGCCTTCACTCCCCCCATTTTGCTTTCTTTTCAAAAAATAAAACTAAAAATTCACTTTATAGAACATTTTAATTATAGGAATGAAAGAAAAGTATTGTTAACTAGTTACCTTTATAAAACAGAGCTCTTTCACTCTAAGAAATACTGACCGTATATGTTAATGTATTGTCACTTGTTGCACCATTTATATAAAATAAATGTTGCACTTTATTTTTTAAATGAACATTATTTTATATAAACTTTTACATATATTTACCACCCATGTGTTCATCATTATTAATAGTATTTAATACTCTGTTTTATTTGGTTGAAATATTTCTAGTCTTTAGCTATTATGGAAAGCATAATTGTAAACATTTTGATACACATTTTGTTTCCTTCTGAGCTACTCTGTCTTTTACAGTAGTGTGCATCACATTGCTTAATATTTATTTAATTGTGTGAGATACTGCATCTATCAATATGAAAAACTATGGTAGTGTATATTAATTGTACATAAATGTCTGTATAACATTCAGTGGAAGTGCTATAAAATGTTAGGTACTTATGTGGTGGCTATTCATTTGAAATTATTAGATATTTCCATCTCTTTATTTAGAAAAGTACTAAAAGCAGGACTAGTAGGAACATATGTTAAAAATACCCAGTCATGTGCTCTGATAGTGCTTGCAGTCATCTTGTATCTTTTGTTATATGCAATAAAGTTCTTTTTAGTTTGTGCCTTTCTTTTGCAGTGCTGCATGGTGCTGAACCATTGCCGTATTACACTGCTGCCCATGCCATGAGTTGGTGTTTACAGTGTTCCCAAGGAGTGGCTTATCTTCACAGCATGCAGCCCAAAGCTCTAATTCACAGGGACCTGAAACCACCAAAGTAAGTCTATCCCTGTCTCCGTCTCTCCCACCCCCCACTCCCTAATTCATCTTGTTCGTTGCACATGAGCTTCTGTTTTCTCTTCCCTTCTGGCTGGCCTACGAGTGTTTCTTTTTACTCACCATCAGTCATTTATCTAAGTTTGCATTTTAGAATGTTGTCTTTAGTGGCATCTTTATTTTAGTAGAATTTTATTTTTAATAACTCCTACCTTCGATTAACATACTCCTAGAATTTTTTAGCCTATCTTTTTTGTGCCTGCATTATATATTGTTGCCCCTAGACAGTTCCATGAGAACAGAGACAGGTCTTATCTTGTTCCCTGCTGTATCCCTAACAGCTAGCACAATGCCCACACATAGTAGATGCTCTGAAAATTTACAGAGTGGTTGTTATTTACCATTTCAAAGGAATGCAAAGGGGCATTGCTGGCACCTGGGTAGAATTTGAAAATATTCTGCAATTCTCCATATTGAGGATCCTGGGACTTTTAAAGAACTTCAAAATTCCCTAAATAAGTATTTTAAAAGGCTACAACTTTGGGAGGTATGGGCAGTTGTTTGTACAGGAACTCAAAGGAAATATACATGTGGTATTCATTGTCTTTTTTTCCCTCTAATTTTTTTCTTCTTTATCCAACTGTGACAGAGTAAAAGAGTCCCCCCATGTCCTCCACCATAAGAAGTTTTCCCTAGGAAATCAGTCTTAGTATTCCATTCTCTTAATACTGCTTTA
Source organism: Mormoops blainvillei (assembly GCA_004026545.1). Lineage (NCBI taxonomy): Eukaryota > Metazoa > Chordata > Mammalia > Chiroptera > Mormoopidae > Mormoops > Mormoops blainvillei. The sequence goes on from PVJD01000772.1 coordinate 137,365, forward strand.
AATTGTTAAAATGTTCCTTCTGGGTATAGCTTGTAACTCGTATGTCTAATCTGATACACTCTACATGGGCTCAAATTCCTGGAATCACTGTTCTCACTAGTGAAGAAGAAATCACTTAGGTTGTTTTTTTTCCCCTTTCCCCTTGTATTAACAGAGCCAAATTATCAAAGCAAAATCATGGAAATTATTGCTCTTTTTCCAGCAACAAATTGACTGATTCAAAGGTTACAGGCAAGCATCAGGCACAAAGTATCTTTTTCCTGGAGGAGCCATCAGGAATGCAACTCCCTAAAGCATTCCTTTCCTTCTGTGTTAGAGCATGTTTTGGCTTTGGAATAAGTGACTAGTTATTAAACAACATACATGAAAATATCTCATGAAAGGAAGTTGTTTCAGTTTTCTGACATCTTTTGTATTTCATAATTACACAGCTTAAACTACTGCCTTCATTCTCTGTCCAACCACGTACCATAAATCCATAAATTCTAGGATTTAAATTTTATTTAACCAACCTATTTAGATAAACTAGGTATGCCCTATTAAAATATAAAATCATTTGTAGATAGAGACTCTCCTTTTGCTAATAAATACTATTAACATATTTATAAGAGCTCTGATCTAGGTCATTTGCTCCTCTTAGAACATCCTCATGGTTATATCTGTAGTGTTGTAGAGGGTCTTTGGATCCCCCAGTATACAAATTGGGCTTTAGAATTAGAATTGATATTTTTTAGAATGTACTGGGGAAATGAAAATTCTTTGGAGTGACTATGCTTTCATATACAATTGTATATATAAGCACACATGCTATATCTTGTCACTGGAAAACCTATGGGTTATATGGTTAGTAAGAGTTCCTCAGAATGGCAAACAAGTCATCTGATGATTTGGTTTGGTGTTGTGTATAGTATCAGCTTGTGCTTGTGTCCCTTTATCTTTCGCAAGTTCATTTGCATGTATTTCAGAAATAAAAATGTGATTTCGCTCCTAACTCTGTGAAAGTAAGCCTACAAGGAAAATTTAGATTCTTATTTTAGTGAGCCTTGAGGGTCAGGCTCAGAGTTGATGAGCTATTAACATCTTATGAGTAAAGGAGTTCTAATTATATTAGTAATAATACAAAAGTCATTCAGAAAAATTATTGTGATATCTTGAATGTACCAGGATAACACATGGAAACCAGTTACAGAGCTTTTATCTTTGGTAGAGCATACTAAAAGAGCTTGAACAAGAATAGTGAAATGGGAAGAATTTTTTGTTGAGGTGCATGTAGAGGTAAATTACGTTTAGCATTCTTTCTACTTAAATTATAGAAGTATTTGTGGCATTATGGAGATGTGAGTAGTAGTTTATCTGGCTTAGTCATGTTGGACTAAAAGAAAACTAATTTTCTAAATAATCTCTCTAGTTAGAATTTTAGCACAAAACTATTTTTAAAAATTTATAAGATTTGTAATTACAGTGAATCCCCATACACTGCTGTTGAATATTATCACAGCATAAGGATGCAGATTATGTTACCCATCTTTATTTCTGTTTGTCATCAACAGGAAAACCTAGCTAGGAGTATGCTTCTTGGTGATCATACTGGGGTTATATCACACCTAGGAAAGTCAGTATCTTCATTTCAGAAAATTTTCTCAAAGCCTTTCATTAAGTCATTTTAACAATAATAGAGTTATACTCCTCCCACACACATTTTTTTAAACATAAAAATTGTTTTGCTTTTGAAACTTTTAAAAGTATTTTCAAAATGGACATTTAAAATACGGACTTTTTTTTCTATATTGGTTTATTTTACTTTATTTTCTTTAATTAAATGTTATTTTTAAAACAATTCATGTTTATGATTAGAAACAAATTCAAACAGTATATAAGAATACAAATTAGTCTTTCCTGCCTCCCATTTTCACTCCTCAGAGATAGCCACTGTTTTGTTATTTAAGCATTATGGGTTATACTGTATATAATGTTGCTTTTTCTGCTTATGTGGACATCTTTACATACAGATATTTTCCTCTTTATTTATAAGTTGTATTTCTTATATACTCTTAAGTAAAGTGAGTACTTAAAATAGAAACTATTCTTGGCTTTATTAGCAGTCTTCAACTTGGAAGACCTGATTTATAGAGCTGTTTTTAGAAAATAAAATGTTACTGAATCATTTGACATTTGGAGATCCTATAAAGATTTTAATGCCCTAAATTGGTGCTTCTCAAACTTTTCCACCTGCCCAGAGCAAAGTTATGATATAATACTACCTCAGTAGGTCTGAGAGTAGGGACAGGGCCTATAAAAACCTTAAGGAAAGTTACATATGTGTTTGTATTCAAATTCATATATTCTACAGTTTGTTTTAAGTCGGTATTAGGATGTTAAAAATACTTAGAGCTAAGTAAAAATGATGGTCCAGGAAGATGCGCTAACTCTAACCTGGGGCTCTATAGGCCCCCTGCCTCTTATCCCAGCATACACCAATACACGGGCAAGGTTTTGTACCCTAGTTTGAGAAGCACATAAAGTTTAAGCCATGATGTGTATCCATTTTAATTCTAACACCCTATGTGTGTTCAGAGGGACAAGATAGACAATGTGGCTTGCCTTGTGTTCACATGATATGAATGTTGACACTCCAGCAATATGGCAAACCAGATAAACTGAAAAACCATCCTACGGTAAACATCCAGCGTTGCTTCATAGCACAACAAACATACTTTTACATGCATAGGTGATCTTACAAGAAAATAAGGGATGCCATCAGGACAAAAGATGGCAGGAAATGAGTCCTGACTTTGGGAACCATGCATGGAAGCCAAGGACTTTACTGTAGCCTCTGCCTGTATGTAGAATATGGAGCCCCAGGTTTTAATGGCTCATGTATAACTGGAAACAGGTCCTTTGTTCTGCACCAGGTGAGGTAACAGAACTGAGACCTCTGTATGAATTTAGTAGGCTTGGCAGGAACAACCTAAAGAAAAGTAAGCTAGGACAAAAATCAGTTTCCTGACAAGGTAAATTTTATTTCTTAACTGAAGCTCTCCCTCCATGCTGTTGTGAATTTTAATTTACCCTACTTACACAATTACAAAAACCCTAACAAGACAGGTTGAAAGTGCTTAAAGTCATACAATTTCAATCTAGGCCTTTAGGATTATTCCAGATTGATATTGATCAAATGTGAAGCCACATCCATTCACCATAGGACATTACCACATTCTATATGTGTGGTTATAAAAACCCACACCCATAGGATGCAAGTTACCATGAGTGATAGCAAAAGCAAAGCAGAATTAAGCCCTCAAATATTAAGACTCAAAATATTTAGAATTACCAGAAGTGGAGTATAAGATATAAAAGAAGGAATTAAAATGTGCAAGGAGCCCTGGCCAGTTAGCCCAGTTGGAGCATTGTCCCAGTATGCCAAGATTACAGGTTCGATACCCAGTCGGGGCACAGATAGGAAGCAACCAGTGAATACATGAATGGGTAGAACAGCAAGTCAGTGTTTTTCTTTCTCTTTCTCTCCCTCTTCCTCTATAGCTTTAAAATCAATAAACAAAAATTAAAAAAAAAAATTTTAACAAAATGTGCAAGAAATGAAATGTCAAAAATCAAAAATGGCCAAAAGAACCAAATAAAACATTTAGAAATAATTTCAGATTTTAAATAGCAGTTATGAAATAGGTGACAAGAGATTAGCTATAAGATATATCTGCAGTTACCCAGAAGGTATCAGACAGATGAGGGGGAAAAAAAAGATTAAGAACTATGTAGAAAAGGAAGGGAAGTACTAACAGCATATAATTAGAATTCTGATAGAAGAAAATAGGATGGAGAGAGACTTCAGGAGGGATTGCCCAGGAATTTTCTGGATAAAAGATATGAATTCTGGATAAAATATATGAAAAGAACTCTATGACATAATATAATGAGGCTACAGAACAACAAATACAAAGGGTGATTTATTTTTTTTAAGTAATAAAATTTTCTTTTAAGATTTTATTTATTTTATTTTTAGACAGAGGGGAAGGGAGGGAGGAAGAGATGGAGCAAAACATTAGTGTGTGTGGTTGCCTCTCACGCACCCTCTACTGGGAACCTGGCCTGCAACCCAGCCATGTACCCTGACTCCGAATCGAACCAGCAACCCTTTGGTTCGCAGGCTGACAGTCCACTGAGCTACACCAGCCAGGGCCAAAGGGTGATTTTAAAGTCAGCTAAACAGAGAAGAGATTACCTACAAAGGCTTGACAGTTAGACTGAAGTATACTTCCAACACCAAAATGGAAGCTGTAGGACAGGAATCATAATTTCACAGAGCTAAGAAAAAAGAGTTACCTACTCAATTGTGTGTCTGCTATAGGGGTATAAACTAAAGACATTTTGAAATAAAACCTGAGAATATTCACTGTAAGCAGATCTTCATTAAAGGCATTTTGGGAAGAAAGAAAATGATTACGTAAGTCACATATAAGATTCAAGAAGGAATGATAAAGCAAAATCAGTAAACATACATTAAAATGTATGTTGGCTCTATAAAACAGTATCTTGCATGTAAGAGATGATTAAAGGGGCTTCAAAATAAAGAATTATTTCTATTTTTCAGAGTAACCTACATGTCTATAATGTAGGTTTTAGATAATGATATAGTCATTTATATTTTTAAATGTCAGTTTTTTTAATAGACTTATAAAAATTATCTTTTATTTTCATCATTCATTTTATGTTTCAAAATGCTTTATTTCATTACAGGAATAACAGGTTGCATCGGGGTATTAAAAACTTAAGACTATGAATATCTGTTTCTTAAAGGAATCTAAATACCTGGGTATATTAGTTGTTTTAACACTAGCTACTGTCAGCAATATGAGCGTTATCATAATAGAAATTAATTTCACTCATGTGACATCCAAAACAGGTTTTCATATTTGGTAGATGACCCTCCATACAGTAATATAAAAACATAGGTAGGGCCTCCTTCATCTGGTACTTCTGCCATCCTTTGGGACTTCGGGGACCAACAGATAAAGAGAATGGAGATATGTATGAGAGGTTTTTTGAGCCAGACCTAGAAATGACCCATGTCCCTTCTACCCACATACTGGGGCCACAGCTCAATCTTAGCCACACCTACCTGTGCAAGAGAGGTTGGGAAATGAATTGTATGCTCCAGAAAAAGCAATGGGTTGGGTGAGCAGCTGCTCAGTCCCAGCCATGTCTACTTTCTGGTCACCCAGGGTCTCTTCTACTTTTACCACAAGTAGAACTACTCACTGCCCTTTGCCAGTCACCATCCAGCTCCAGGGTCTGGCGAATGTGCAGTCTTCTCCAACCAGTCTGGGCATCGCTTCTCCCAGTCTTTAAAATAAATAAATTAAAAAGACAAGTTATCTCTCCCTCCACACCCCCTCCCCCACTATATACATACACAGTGGTGGGAGAGAGGACAATCAGTAAAAGTCTCCATTGGGAAAAGACCAGGGTGGATGCATACGGTAGTTACTGGTTTATAGGAATGAAGTCCTGCATTGCCTGGTCCTCTGCCCTGGAGGTGTGAGCGCTCCTTGGTCAGAGCCTCATTCTGGCCTTGGAGAAGAACTCCCTTATCCATTGCTCATGAATTCCTAGCTTTACCTTTCTGTAGGCCCCTCCCTGTCTGTTCTCCACAGCCATGTCAGAACTGGGCTTTGTGGCATATACTCCCCTCACAAGTTGTACAGCTTTCATAGCCTGCTCCCAGCTCACATGGATATGAGGTCAAAGGCTTTTTTTATACCAGACTAATGGTGTCTTGAGCAATAAAATTTCCTCAAAAAGTACGCTTTTTATTTCCCTGATTTTAGTCAGTCCCATGTGTCTGTGACCACTACCAGAATTCGTTCTTATGTACAATCTCGAACTTGGTTAATATGATTCCTGGCCTCAATGTTTTTCCTCAACTGAATGGAGGCACCTTGAGGTTACCAAGTTTAGACAGGAAGCTCTCTGTTAATTTGTTCTTTGCTGCCTTGCCGAGTCTTTTTGTTTATTTAAGATTTTATTTAAATATTTTTAGCAAGAGAGAAAGGAAGGGAGAAAGAGAGGAAGAGAAGCATCAATTGGTCGCCTCTTGCATGCACCCCATCCGAGGATCAGACCTACAACCCAGGCATGTGCCTCAACCGGGAATCAAACCAGTGACTTCTTGCCCTGTAGGATGACACCCAACCAACTGAGCCACACTGGTCAGGGCTCAGTACTGAATCTTAATGGACCTTTGTCAGTCATATTTCCTGCTATTTGGAGTATAGAAGCAGTCAGCTTTTCCAGCCCTTTAAAACCACACTGTAACAGGAGACAAATTTTACCAAATGTTTTTCCACATCATTGCATGGATCTCTATCTTTCCAGCCACCAGTTTCAGTTTTTTTGTTGCCTACTGCTAAGCCAGTACCAGATATATTAGATTTTTGTTACAGCAACAACCACGTAGATACCATTTTCTTATGTTGGCTAGAGTAACACTTAGAATAGATAAGACCTGAATTTCATGGCTTAACAGAGTACATGAATTTTTTTCCCAATCATATAAACTCCAAAATCAATGTTCCTAATTAGTGGGTATTTTTTCACATGGTGGTTCAAGATCTCAGTCTCCTTCTGTCTTATGGTTCAGAATTCATTGCATTCAAGTGACATGGGGAAAAGAAATGGAATACACATGTGGATAACTTTTATGGACTAGGCTTGGAAGTGAAGTACATCACTCCCACCCGTATTCCATTAGCTAGAATGGTCATATAGTGATATCTAACTATGTATAAGCCTGGGGAATATGCTCTGTGTGCCCATGAGGGAGAGGAAATGGGTCAGTAAACAGCTAACCAGTCTCCTACATGATGCCAGACTAAAGGCTCTCATTTTTTTTCACCATAAGGTTAATGAAAACAGGGTTCGCAAAAAACTTTTAGATCATGATCCAGAGCTTGAAATGCTTCACAGACTACAATGTATTACATATTGATGTATATAGAACTGAAACAACTTTCATGAAACAGTATTTAATCTTACTAGTTTTAATGCCCTTTGATATTTTGTATAGCTTTATTTTTCAAGATGCTGTCATAGTCTGCTGAATTGATTTTGTGGTCTGGGTTTCCAGATCCATCATCTATATTTTTATGACTAGATTTTTGCCTGCAGCTTGAAAAACACTAGAATAAGTAGATTAAGTATAGGGGCAGCAAGTGACTTACAAAGACATTGATCTTCCTCTACTTCGGGACACCATCATGTTGACCTACTAAGTCTTTTAAACCCCATGTTTTTATTTTGGCCCAGAGAGAACTATAGTCAGGAAAGATTATGGAGACAGAGACGAAGACATCAAAATGTGGGTCTAGCAGTCTTCCTAAGAGAACTGGGTTATGGTCAGTTAATTTTTGCTGATACTCCCCTCAACTATATTAAACTGGTAGAGTGAACAGGTACAATTTCGTAGAATTTGAAGGATGACATTTTGCTTAATCCTATTTCTACAAATGTCTCTTATCATAGAATCACATATTAGTCTTACAACCTTTGATTTTATTTTCTTTAACAGCTTGCTGCTGGTTGCAGGAGGGACAGTTTTAAAAATCTGTGATTTTGGTACAGCCTGTGACATTCAGACACATATGACCAATAACAAGGGGAGTGCTGCTTGGATGGCACCTGAAGTTTTTGAAGGTAAAATGACATGCATGATTTGATTGGTAATCCGTCTTACTACTTCATGTAAATGCAGTATGTGTTTATGACCTTGCCTGTTGTTTTATTTCTACATGGTACATAATTATAAAGCATATACTAAAGTCTAAGATATTAAATATAGCATTAGATCTTAAATCTCCTGGGAAGATTTAAGTTATCAAGCACCTTCCATGCAAGTTCAAGTACATGTGCAGTTGATACTCACTCTCAGATTCCGTAATTGCAGAATCGCCTATTTGTAACCTAAAAATCAGCACTCATGGTTCTTCGATGGTCATTCACAGGCATGCATGGAATGGTAGAAATTCTTGAGTTGCCGAACACACCTGTTCCCAGCTAAGATGGAGCGAAGCAACTTTGCCTTGTTTTAGCGCTCATACTATGACATTCTTGTCATCTCTTTAATGCTGCATTTTTTTTGTTGTTGGGTTTTGTGTGTGTCTTTTCTTGGTGATTTCACTGTTTGAAATGGCCTCCAAGAAAAGTATTGAAGTGTTTTCTACTGTTCATAAGTAAAGAAGGCTATAGTGTGTCTTACAAAGAAAAGAAGGAGACATACACAAATACACTTTGCCTCCTTGCACAACCAAAAGAAGGAAATAACCAATTTAAAAACAAAAAACAAACAGAACTGCCAGAAAATCGAACTATATGAAAGTCCAACAACCAAGGGGTTAAAGAAGAAACATTCATCCGGACAGGTAGGACGGGTTGAGTCGGGCATCCAGAGCAGAGAGGACACACAGCAAGGTGGCAGCTGGTGGATCAGCAGACGAGGCAGCGTTTGGCAGATTGGGCAGTCCACATCATGTGGAGATAAATCAGGAGAAAAAACTGGGGAGAGAGACCATGGAACCCAGGGTTTCAGTGCAGACAAGATAAGGCCTCAGAACCCCTGGCTGTAGAAACCTGTGGGGCTTATGGCAGTGGGAGAAAGTGCCAGTCTCTTGAAAGAAGGGGAGAGCTGAGCGACCTGCATTGTACCCTCTCTGACCCCACCCCCACATACAGCACCACCGTGCAGCAAAATGGGTTGCCTCACTCTGGTGAATACCTAAGGCTCCACCCCTCACAATGTAACAGGTACACCAGAGCAAAGAAATATGGCCCTAATGAAAGAACAGATCAAAATGTCAGAGAGAAAACTAAGCAACGAGGAGATAACCACCCTATCAAATGAGAGTTCAAAACACTAATAATCAGAATGCTCACAGGAATGATTGAGTACAGCCACAAAATAAAGGAAGAAGTGAAGGCTATATAAAGTGAAATAAAGCAAAATATACAGGAAACCAACAGTGAAGGGAAGGAAACCAGGACTCAAATCAGCGATTAGGAACAGAAGGAAGAAAAAAAGCATTCAGTAGCAGCAGAATGAAGAAACAAGAATTTAGAAAAATGAGGAGAGGCTTAGGAACCTCTGGGACAACTTTAAATGTTCCAACATCCGAATCATAGGGGTGCCAGAAGGAGAAGAGGAAGAGCAGGAAATTGAAAACTTATTTGAAAAAATAATGAAAAAAACTTCCCCAATCTGGTGTAGGAAATAGACATACAAGTCCAGGAAGCTCAGAGAGCCCCAAACAAGTTAGACCCAAAGAGGAACATGCCAAGACACATCATAATTAAATTACCTAAGATTAAAGTTGAGAGAATTTTAAAAGCAACAAGAGAAAAGGAGACAAGTACCTACAAAGGACTATCAGCTGATTTCTCAAAAGAAACCTTACAGGCAAGAAGGGTCTGGAAGGAAGTATTCAAAGTCATGAAAGGCAAGGACCTACATCCAAAATTACTCTATCCAACAAAGCTCTCATTTAGATTGGAAGGACAGATAAAGTGCTTCCCAGATAAGGTCAAGTTAAAGGAGTTCATCATCACCAAACCCTTATTATATGAAACATTAAAGGGACTTACCTAACAAAAAGATCAAAACTATGAACACTAAAATGACAACAAACTCAAAACTGTCAACAACAGAACCTAAAAACAAAAACAAACTAAACAACTAGAACAGGAACAGAATCACAGAAATGGAGATCACATGGAGGGTTATCAGCGGGGAGGAGGAGGGGTGATAATGGAGGAAAAGGTACAGGGAATAAGAAACATAATGGGTAGATACAAAATAGACAGGGAGAGGTTAAGAACAGTACAGGAAACAGTGAAACCAAAGAACTTATGTGTACGACCCATGGACATGAACTAAGGGGGTGGAATGCTGGAGGGAAGGGGCTACTGGGCAGAGAGGGATAAACGGGAGAAAAAAAGAATGGAACAACTGCAATAGCATAATCAATAAAATATACTTTAAAAAAGTAAAAAGTACCAACCATAAAAAGAAAAGAAAGAAAATACATGTGCTAGCTAATCTTCATTTAAGCATGATTATAGTGCTGTTGTTGAGTTCGATATTAACGAATCAACAATATATATTAAGTAAGGTTTCTTAAACAGAAACACATATGGTATGTATTGGTTAGTTGACAAAACTTTATGAAAAGGTTCACAGGTAACTAACCCCGTATTGCCCCTAGGAGCAAGTGATTCAGTGTTCACTAACTCAGTGTTCATAACAACTTTATAGAACATAAATACCAGGAATAATGGGAATTAACTGTGCTTTTGTATTGCCTTCCTAGCAGTTAAAAATTGATAGTCTAAATGTGTAACCCTTCGGAAGAAAATACAGTACTAAGAACAAATGAAGGATAAGCTTATGTTTACTTTCTTTTATATCTTTGTACTCAAGTTCTAAAAGAGCGGTCCATAAATTTCGTACTAGGTTTCTGTATAAAAACGTCCAGTTATCTTTTAAATGAGAAAAGTTGAGCTGAAGATATGTGATTTGTATGTTAGGATACAGGAGTGCCCATAAAATTAAGTTATGTTCAGTAATCATATTCTGATTAAGGCTTGTTCCTTTTATTAATTTGCAGTTTTTTGTTTGTTTTTAGCCACCCACATGAGAGAAAGAAATTTGCTATGCAACTGGTCACTTGAGTGGAACCATTTTGCCATAAATTCAATTTAAAAGTTAGGGGACAAGCTGGTGTTAAATTACACAAAATGAGATAATGCCTCCTAATAATAACATTTTCAAGCTTATATGCAGAATACATATAATTGGCATTGTTTTAATATTACTTATTTAATATACCTTTCTGAGTTAAAATAACACAGTATTCCTGTAGTATGGAGAGCAAAAGATTTTATATTGTACAAAAGAATCCAGAAATAAGAGTTAGTTAATTGTTTAGAGCAACAAAACTCAAACTATTAGCCCATGTAGATTTTTTTAATCCTGAAAGATACCAGCACCTTTAGCCCAAATTTGATTGTAACTTCATTGTAACGTTTACGGTACATTGCCAAGTGTGTGTATAGTACACACGCTAAGTACATGTGTAGCGATTATTAAAGTAATTGTTTATTCTTATAGTGAGTTGTTTTGGGTTTGGGGTAGAGGTTTTTGGGGGAGGGGCTGCTAGTGCAATGATTCACCCACCAATTATAAATCATATATTTTGCTACGTAATCTGCTTACTATTGTATAAATTTGTTATCTATAATTTTCACTGTTTACAACTTATTTTTAAGTTTGCAAATTAAGAATTTTACCTCACGATATATTGAAAAGAAAATCTTAATGCTAAATTAGACTTTTTTTTTTTACTTCAATAGTAGGGTAGTGCTTTTCAGCAAGAAAATGGGAGAAGAAAATTTTAGGTTAAAATATTATGGAAAAGAATGTACGAGGGTTTCTTTCTCTGCCCCAGAGAAAGTATGTCTTATTTAAAGATAAGGCCTGTGCCTCTTGATGAAAAAGTAGAAAATGACTGACTTTCTAAAGTAGATTTCTAGTTCATTATTAATATTTAATTCATTTAAAAGTGTGTTTGTTAGGCCCTGGCCAGGCAGTTCAGTTGGTTAGAGCGTCATCCTGACACACTAAGGTTGTGGGTTCAGTCCCTGGTCCGGGCACTTAAGAGTCAACCAATGAATGCATAAATAGGTGAAACAGCAAATCAGTGTTTCTGTCTCACTCTTCCTCTCTTTCTCTAAAAATCAATAATTTTTAAAAAAGAACAGTAACAGTGTCCTGAGCTCATTTCTTTTTAAAGTGAACTTGTTGCAAAGACTTAAGAAACTTCAAAAAGAGTAAATTCTCAGCTCTACTTGTGGCCTCCTCTTCTTTTTATACATGATGCTCATTCTTAAAATTTATGAAACAGTTGTTTCTGTAAGTCCTATGGAAAATAGTCTTAAAATTATACCATATTTTTTTTCTAGGTAGCAATTATAGTGAAAAATGTGACGTCTTCAGCTGGGGTATTATCCTTTGGGAAGTGATAACACGTCGCAAACCCTTTGATGAGATTGGAGGCCCAGCTTTCCGTATCATGTGGGCTGTTCATAACGGTTTGTGAACAGTTTTCTTTAATATATTTGCATATTTCCCCCAAAGACCATTTATCTTTAACATTAAAATGTACAACTCTTTGTTACCAGAATACTTTTCTGCCATCAGTTTCCCACCCTCCCAACAGCCCAAAAATCAGACAGGGCAGGACTGAGAGTGGTCCTGGTGTTCACACAAGGCTGAGAGGGGCTCTGCTAGCTATAGTAACTTGGGAACGGCCATCACTAGACAGCAGGAGCCAGCTGCGTAGGTTGGCTCTGTCCAGGGGCTAGAGAAGCTTTGGACTGGAATCTGGAGGAAATAATTTTAAAATTAAGTAAGTAAATAAATAAATAAAATCTCATACACGATTAATTGGGGAGCTATAGCCTTTTTTCCTGAGAAGCACAAGGATCTCACTGAGAAGAGAAAGCAAAGAATATTGAGTTGTTACTGAAGCTATTCAGAAAGGTAATACAAAGTGGTATATATATATATTTTTTTAATCTCTTCTCATTCATCCTTATGAGGTGAATACTATTATTACCTCATTTTACAGTTTTACAGTTAGGAAACTGAGACCTAGAGAGATTAAGTAACTTGCCCGAGGTCACAAGATTAGCAACTGTTATTGCTGGGATTCAGTCCACACCATTCTGACTCTGATGCTCATTTTCAAGTTATGTCGACTTAGATTCAATGTCCTCGCATCCCTTCTGTTCATTTTATATCTCTAGTTAGAATGTTTTTAACCACCCATGATGTTAGAATTCATCCTCTTCATTGATAAGTTACTTCATATTTGCTTTGGGAAATTAAACTCTTTATGAAGGAAAATTGCTTAATCTTCCTTTTAACATCACTCTCTGTTACTTAATTTCTGTCACTTTATTATGATGACTCTGATTACTGGCATTTTAATACACTATTCTACAAGTGATAGAAACAGATATCTGCCTAACTGTTTAGGTCATTTGTAGACCTACCAAACAGTACCATCATCTGAGTAATCTTAACACTTTACCAATTTCCTTTAATACCTTTCATTTTACTTCCTTTAATGTCACTGTGGAGAATGCTAGAGCATTTTTCTCTCTGTCAATTGTCAATAGATAATTGAACGTCAGTGAAGTGAGGGGTAAAAGAGCTAACTTGTTAATTGATGAGGTTACAAAGATTTCATTGTATTTGAGACCTTTAAGGTAGGGACCTTACTAATAATGTAATAGTTTTGATAATTACACAAAAATTGGCAGTTTTCAGTTTATGAAATGATTGATTCACAGCAACCAAAAGCTCTGCCTCCCACAGAAGAGTCATTTGGAGATGGCTTTTTAGGTATAGAAGATGATTTTTCAAACACATTGGAAATTTTTGCAATGAATCTGAAAATGTAGTTCAAGTAAGATTACCCCAAACTACCTTTCCATTTGTCTTTTAATAAAATTCACACGAAACTGTTATTATTTGTTAAAAGAATATTTGTAACAAATGAAATATTAATCATATTCTTACTATTGCCATGCTGCATATAAAATTTTTAGTTTAACTTTTGAAATGCTGTATCTTCTCTTAATGAAAATACAATGTTAACCTAAAGGACCAAAAACAGGAAGAAAAGTACTTTTCTTACTCCAAAAAAAATCTTGAATTACAAGGTCTCTGAAATAAACACTGCTTTAGAAATACATATAAAAAACTGACAACATTCTTTGGCTAAATACATTCTTTCCCTCCCTCCTTTAATTTTTAATTATAGGTACTCGACCTCCACTGATCAAAAATTTACCTAAGCCCATTGAGAGCCTGATGACTCGCTGTTGGTCTAAAGATCCTTCTCAGCGCCCCTCAATGGAGGAAATTGTGAAAATAATGACTCACTTGATGCGGGTATAATCCTTCTTTTGAGGGGCTTTGGGTTTAGGGGAATGTGATATATACTGAATTTTAATGGATTTCTAAAATAAAAGGACATTGCTAATTTTTGCTTTATAATTTTCCATATTTCCCAAGTTACAAAGGGCATTTTTACCTATAATCAGAGGATGAAGCATTATTTTGGGGAGCAAAAGAATCTAGATCTTTATAATGAAAAGGGGGCTAGTTAGGTTGTCAGACTTGCCTTTTCCTCCTTAACTTAGTGGATAAATGTGTTTGTTTCTAGGCCTGTTGCCTCATCATCTGTAATATGAAAAAATCTGAATTAGGTGATGTTTAATGCCTGTAGAGGACTTAGGTATTTTATGACTCTTAATATTTGTTAAACTGTTTTTAATTTAGTGCAAATCTTCATCAAGCAGTCATTTATGCAGGGCAATAGAGAGACTGCATTCAGACACATTTATTTGATTTTTTTTTTTTACCTTTTGTTTTCTCATTGCATATTTTCAGTTTTCATTTGCCATTAAAAAGTTAAACTCTTTTCTAGAATTTATAGAATTTTTATATTTAGAACAACCCTTTTAAATGATTAGTAAAATTTCCTGGTCTATAAATGAAACACTTAGAATTATTGGAATAATTTTAGGCCTCTTGTTTTTGGTTCACTAACAAAATCTATCAAGTGCTACTTTGACTTTTAAAAGTTAATATACTTAGTGAAAATACCTGAATTTCAGAACAATTTGCTCAGTAGAAGAATTTTCAATCTCCTTAAATATAGCTCAGTGATTTCCTAAATGGCCAAAGATTTAATTTGTTCAGTCTGTTGAAAATTCAGGCAAATCAGTTCAAACTAACCTGATTCAAACTTACCATCATATTTGAGTACCAGCTATATATAGAATTCTGGACCCTAAAGATGTGTCGATAGGAAACAACTTAGTCTCTGTAGTCATACCTTAAAACATTGGGATATATAAATTCTTCAGAGTGCAATTATGCTTAATATATGCTTTGTTTAATGTGAGAAGAAAATCTGTTTTTTCCTAAATTCTAATTTTTGTGCAATAAATATTTCTAATATTATATGTTAGACCATTTTATTATATGTTTGTTCATTTTATTTAAAATGCTCTAACAATTATTCTTTGGCTTACCAGTCTCAGGTGTTAGACTAACAATCATTTCAACAATTTGGAAGTTTACATCACTGCTATGAGAACATAAATATGTTTTATATAATTATGAGGAATGATACTATTGTATTTCATATGATTCCTTAGAGAAATATTTGCTATTCTCTTCAAGATTTTAGTCTCTGTGAAATAGCTTCTTAGGTATAATACATGGTGTTGATCACAATTGAAATTCAGAAAAGGAACACATTATCATCATCTTTATAAAATCAAAAACTTAGATGTCTACAAATTCAGTTTATGCCTTTAAGGAAAGTAAAGCAGCATCTTTGCTACATTCAAATCCGATGAAAACGAACTAAGTCAGATGTACTCGTCAAGTTAATTTTTACAGGATTTAATTTGTATTAAAGAAATTTTAAATTGGATTTACTTTTTTTTATATATAGTACTTTCCAGGAGCAGATGAGCCATTACAATACCCTTGTCAGTATTCAGATGAAGGACAGAGCAACTCTGCCACCAGTACAGGTAAATAGATAGACTGGAAGAATAATAACTTGATTATAATTTCATGGGATAGATACAAAGAAATTAAGAAGCAATGAATGATATCCCCATTTGCAGTTTAATTTCTTAATTTTATACAATTGGCTGCAATTTGAGTTTCTAGGTGCATCATTCTTCATGAAGGTCCCAGATTGAAAGAGTTACTGAAGCCCTGGTTCTAAGTTTTGGAAGTCTTCCATAGCTATATACAAAAATATTGGATATTATATTGCTATGAATGTCATTTCTTCTTTGAAAAATAGTTTTTATATAAATAGTGCTAGGTCAAATAGTATTAGAAATTATAGTAAATATATATAACACAACATATTTCTTCTTCATGAACACCCTACTTTTTTGCCCTTTGTAGAAGAGTCTACAGAGACTCTTCTCCTGTTTTAGTTCAGAGTTCTTCAGTTTTCATGAGGTAGTAGTGGGATTTGTAATTTATGTTCATTAAAAAAAAAAAAGTAGAAGTAATACTGTAACTTAGAAAAATTGTACTTCTCAATACATTTTGGGAATATATTATGACATTTTATTATTTAGTTAAAATTAAAAGATACATGTATATGTTTACACATATTTATTCTGTACTTAAAATTGTATTTTTATTAACAAATATTTTTACTGATCTGTTTCTCCTACCTCAAAAACAATCATATTTATTTTAACCTGGTTTACTATTTGGCTAGTTATTCCCAGATTCCAATTTTACTGAAAATCTTCTCAATTGCTCTGAATTTTAAAGGGAACTCTAAAACCCTGGTTTTTGCTTCTACTACTACCTTCAAGCCCTCTACCTGTTTTTATACTGTGACTGTCAGCCCTTTCATATTTTCACTTTTTCACTGACCCTGAGTCCTCTTAGGTTCTTCCCTTTTCTCCTCCACTTAATTCCAGGTAGTTACTGTAATTCCATCGGGAATAATTCTCAGCCTTTTAGCCCTTACCCCAGGCTTGCCTGGCTAAGCCGCAGGCCTGGTTAAATCTGGCTCTCAGTTTACTGCTTGCCTGTGTCAGTGCAGCTGAATGTGGCTGGAGATGACATGTATTTACTATCTTCAAATGCCTATTTAGTGCTTCTGGACAGTTGTACTTTATTTTAGCCCCTCTTCCCTCTCCTAGATGACGTAATGTTATATTTTAGCCTCTCTCCTCAAACTTTAAATACCCCCTCCCACTCCTCACTCTCAGCTGACCTTTTTACTCTTTCTCTGAAAAAAATTGGATTCATCGGAAGATGGCTTCCACGAGTTCCTTCACCACGTTTACCCATCTGTGTGTATCCGCGCCCATCTACTCTGCATTCTCTTCTGTTGCTATGGCTGAACTGTCCCTGCTTCTGACCAAAGGCAAGCCTGTAAACTTGTGTATTAAATCCCATTCCAGCAATTCTCCTGTCTCTTGTATCATCAGTTTTAGCCTTTCTACTGGTATCATTCCCAGAGCATATACAACCTCTTTATTCTTTAGCTTCTCTTCCCATTCTCTCTTGTGTCCACTCTCCTCAGGCTTTTATTATAACACTGCTCCAGGTTTGCTCTTGTCAAAAGTATCACCACTTATCTCCAAATTACTGAAACTAAATAATTTTTAGTTCTCATCTCTTTTGACTATTGCTACCATTTGATACAGTTCATTACACTCTCCTTTTTACAGGACTTTCTTCAGTTGGTCTCCAGGATACCATGCTAGCCTGGATTTTTGTCTTACATCTCTGGTCACTATTCTGACAGTTTTCTATGCTGGTTATTTCTTGTCTTCCCAGCCTATAAATGTTAAGAGTTCCCAGGGCTCAGTATTTTGGCCTCTTTGCTTATCTGTCTAAACTCATTTCCTTGGTAATCTTTTTTAATATCATGGCTTTATATACTATCTATTTGCTGGTGTTTTGATCCATCCCAGACCTGAACTCCACACTCATATCCAATACTTGAATTCTAGTAACTCAAACTTACCATTTCCAAACTAACCTCCTGATACCCCCCTCTAACTCACTCATGCCATAGTTTCCCCATGTTAATAGCCACTTCATACTGCTAGTTCAGACTAACAACTTTAAAGTCATCTTTGACTGTGAGAAGACTATTCAAGCATTTTGGTTCCCTTTTCGCACTATTCCTAAATTTTATTTAAAATTGATTTTTTGGACTATCTTCATTAGCTTGGAAAGTCTTAGTTATTTCTATTTATGTCTTACTAATTTAAAAAAGAATTTTCATTACATATTGAAGTATTTGTATTATTCCCAATTTCTAATCATAAGTGTTTCTGTATTCCTAGGCTCATTCATGGACATCGCTTCTACAAACACCAGTAATAAAAGTGACACTAATATGGAGCAAGTTCCTTCCACAAATGATACTATTAAACGTTTAGAATCAAAATTATTGAAAAATCAGGCAAAGCAACAGGTTTGTTTTGTAATTGAAAGTAAAATTATTTGGTAACCTTACTAGTAGTCATAATGTTATACTGACTGAAATGATTTGCAATCTTCCATTATACAAATTCTGAATGTTGTTCCTGATAAGTTTAATAGAGACATATAATGAGAATCTTCTCTTGCCAAATTGTTTTCCCTTCTGATGATTGCTGCCTTTGCTAACCATGCAGCTCCCTCCCTACCGTGATCCCTAACTGTGATGATTGATATTTAAAAATTTAAAATGTTTATTTCTTGGCTGTACTACTCAGGTAAAGGAGTTATCCTAAATCTGTCATTTCATGTTCAGATTTATTATATTTTTGCTATTACTGGTTTAAAAGTATTTTAAGGTGTGGTTTTATTCACCTTGCCTGAAGCATTTAGGTTAACTAATAATTGGGGCACTTCACGCTGAACTTCAGTGACCTCCCCTTTCTAAAGGCCAGTATTGCAGCTTGCTCTGCCTTATTACTATAGCTCCCTCTCCCTGAAAATTTGCCTTTTCTTCCAGAAAAGGAACAGAACCTATAAGAATCCCAGTTAGTACTCTTCTACTAAGCTGTCTGGGAGTTTAAATCTAAAGAGTTACAGTAATTCAAATTGACCTGTAATTTTAACAGAGCGAATCTGGCCGGTTAAGCTTGGGAGCTTCCCGTGGGAGCAGCGTAGAGAGCTTGCCCCCAACCTCCGAGGGCAAGAGGATGAGTGCCGACATGTCTGAAATAGAAGCCAGGATTGCTGCAACCACAGGTAAAAAGGAAATAAAAGTCTGAAGGGGAGTGAAAATGATCGTTTCAGTTGTTTCAATTGTTTCAGTAGTGGGAATCTCAGGGGGTTTGTGTCTTAAAATTTTTGAAAGCAGGAAGTAGGCTTACAATATATACTTTCTAAGCTTCTAGTGTAATTTATACATTTCTCTCAAATTCCAAATAAGGAATGTATGACTTAAAAAATTAAGCAAATATAATTTTCAGGGCAAACATGAGTGAAAAATCTAAATGACAAATTGAAATTTTACCAAAACCAGAATGTTTTGGAAGTTTTTGAGTGATTCTACTAGAATTTTGTGCTGAACTCAAATAATAGCAAATATTTTGTTTTGAAATTAGAAAAAGAAATATATTCCAGAGTCACATGATACGGCTTTCCTCTCTGCTCCTCCTCCTGCCAGTGACAAAGATAGCTAAGTTGGTTGTGGTCAGTGCTTTTAATTGTAAAAATAAAAGATAATGTTAATATAATTTGATCTTAAAAAAGGTAACATTTAAATTCCATTTTGTCCGTTCTTTTTAAAGATTTTATTTATTTTATTTTTAGACAGGGGAAGAGAGGGAGAAAGAGAGGGAGAGAAACATCAGTGTGTGGTTGCCTGTCATGCACCCCTAATGGGAACCTGGCCTGCAACCCAGGCGTGTGCCCTGACTGGGGAATCAAACCAGCGGCCCTTTGGTTCGCAGGCCAACACTCAATCCACTGAGCTATACCAGCTGGGACCATTTTGTCAGTTCTTAAAGCGATTAATTATGGAAGGACTAGTCACACAGAAATATTGTATGTCTTGTTACCTGAGTGAACATCTAATCTTCTTTTCTAACCAGGTTTCATTTTAGTAATGCTGGTTTAATTTGCTTTTTTCCCAGTTCTCCCAGAGTTAGCGGGGAACTGATTTTAAAAGTAAATACCCTCCTGTTGTGAAAAATGTGGAAATATAAACAAAAAATTTAACCTTTCATAGTTGTCCCATTCCGAGATAAACAACATTTTTATGTATTTACCTCTGGCCTGTTAACCGTATATGTGTATATATGTATTTTTTTAATTAGTTAATCAGGTGGGGTTTTTTTAGGTCTTTGTCATTAATTTGGGTTTTTCTATATTGAATATTCTCATTTTGTGTGGAGTTCTTTTCAAAAAGAAGTTTTCCAGAGGACCATCATATTGTACTTGCCTTCAACTAATCATGATCACTGATTTTATTATTTAGTATTAGAATCAGGTCAATATAACAATGTCCAAAATAACAGTGTTTAACACATAAACTTTTACTTTTCACACTTAAACAGATCTGAAGGTAGGCTCCATGATCATTAAGCAATTGGATTTCTTCTGTCCCTCTGTGCCACAGCCCCTATTGTGCGGCTTCTGTCCTCAAGGATACTTTGTGCTCCACATGGTCATTACAGTTCCAGTCATCACATCTGCACAATCCAGGCAGCAGGGAGGAAGAATTAAGAAAAGGCCAAAATGGTACATGCCCAAGCTCTTCAAGGAGCTTTTCCAGAAGTTTCCCAGAACAACTTCCACATATATGTCATTGGCCATAGTAATAGTGTCAGATGACTACACATGGTACCAAGGAAAAGAAGGATCTGTGATGTTTTATCTGGGAACATTGCTGTCCTGAGTAAAATGGCTCTGTTGCTAAGAACAAAGGGAAAATAATGATTTCTAGGACACAGGCAGTCCCTGCCACACAGATTGCTCTTCTGAAACAATCAGGTTGATTGGAAGTCACGAACCACCGACAAGCTCTCCTGGCCTCTTTATGAGTCACAAGTGTTTCTGTGGAGGGAGGGAGTCTCACTGTAATGTCAGATAAGTATGGTATACCCTCCACATTTGGGGGAACCTTTTTCCACTTCAGGGCTATCATTCAAGGTAGACCTGCCAAGTAGCAATTGTGACCCTAAAACAGGAAATAGTGCTGTAATCATAATTTTATATCTGCTAGTATCAATTTTCTAGTCAGGTACTGGTTTATAATTATTTTCCACAGAAGTGATATTTCACTAGATTAAGATAGCCTCACATTTAAATTACCCTATCCTTTTTTCTGCCTAAATGTAGAACAGGTGCTATTGAACAGCCATTGAATTCTACACAATTCAAATTTTTTTAGTACAGTACCTTACTTTGAAAGGTTCATACTATCTAGCATTTCAGCACTGTTCATGTTTAGTGGGACTGTATCCTAAACTTTGGAAACCACAATAAATATTCATTTTATCAGAAGTATGTATAAATATTTATAATTTTAAAACCTGTACATTTTATACTTTGATTCAATAATTATCATTTAATCAGTGAATTTTACTTTATAGTACACTCCAAGAAACACCTAACTTGAACACATATTCCTGTGTTTTTGTAATTAAAACAAATATGGCAGCTTAATTCTTTTAACTCTTCCCACTTTCATCCTAGCATCCCTCCTACCCCCTGCCATCACATATCAGTAGTTTCACTTAGGTAGATTGTTTCTATGAACATGTTTGAATTTAGCTTCCTCATTTCCTTGCAGCTTTGTTTGTCTCCGTCCATTTTGGTTGTTTTGTTTTTTTTTTTTTCCCTTTTGCTAATTAAAGCCAATGTGTGAAACATCTTGTATTGGCAGTTGTTTGCTCCTTAATCCCGCCTTTTCTGAGCATGGATGAAAAGTCAGGTAGTTCTGCATGCCTTTCTGCATGGAGTGTTATTAACATAACTATTTGAAGACTATTCTGTTTTTGTAATTTATTGTTTTCTGTGTTACTGTTTGTGGTTGTTTGCATGTATACTGTATATATATGTTTTTGCAGCCTGTTCCAAGCCTAAACGGGGCCACCGTAAAACTGCTTCATTTGGCAACATTCTGGATGTCCCTGAGATCGTCATATCAGGTATCAGAGACCACCTGAGTTGGTCTAATAACTGTGGAACCGGAATAATGATCCCTGGTACTTACAAAATGCTTCTTGCTCCAATTTTTATAGGACATGAAAATAGATACCTTGCATGCAGTAATTAGGGAGACAGATTGAAACTGTATACACTTATCTACACTGAAGTGGGCTTGACAGGATACCTCAGATATCCAAAAATGAGGATAAAATAGAAGGCAAAGTAAACCTTTTCACAGAAGGGAGAATGCCAGCCCAGACTTTACCAACTTCCTCTCAGCTTTTAGGTGAGTAGATAAATTGAACCCAGACCTGTTTTGCACCCAGCAGAAAGAGGAAACCACTATTCGTATTTAAAAATACTTGTCCTTGGCTCCTTTTCTTTCTTAGTCATTACTTTTGGGGCTCCCTCTAAGCTCTCTATCCCAGCCTCTTTCTGTTGGTAGCAAGTGAAATATGAAGTTGAGAAAAGAGAGTTGCTAAATACCATTTTACCTTAACTTAGAATATAAACTCAAAGTAAAATTAAGTGAGATTCGCTGTTTTGCATGGTATCTTGCCAAAGAATCATGGTCATTTCCAATTCTTGTGTATTATCAGGAGAATCTTCTCGCAGATTACTTGTTTTTATACCTAACTCACACATGGTACTTCAATGTCTAAAATTGGTAAATTGTTTTTATTTCTTATGGTGATGACTTCATAGATAGAATCTATACCACCATTTTTGGTAGAAATATAAATGGCATGTGTGACCTTCAATATTGGTTAATATATGTTACCCAAATTATCATTTATTTATCCCTGTGCTTCAGGTTTTCTATACCTCTTCCCCCCAAATTTTGATAAGAAAATATATTATTTTCCCACACACGTTCATGGGTGTGCTTAGAGGGAGTTCTCCAGCACCCTGTATTTTGCCTATGATTGTACTTTTAGCATACTATTATATTTTAGTTGTACCTAGTGGTTGTTTTCTCCTCTAGTAAACTGAAAACTGAGGATAGAGACAATGTCTTTGTTATTTACTGTTATTTTAAAGAGATTTTATTTATTTATTTATTTTTACAGAGAGAAAGGGAGGGAGAAAGAGGGAGAGAAACGTCAATGTGTGGTGGTCTCTCAAGCACCCCCTACTGGGGACCTGGCCCGCAACCCAGGCACATGCCCTGTCTGGGAATCAAACCGGTGACACTTTGGTTCACAGGCCAGCACTTAATCCACTGAGACACACCAACCAAGGCTATTTAGTCCTTTTTTAAGATTTTATTTATTATTTCTAGAGAGAGAGAAAGACAGAAAGAGGGAGAGAAACATCAATATGCAAGAGAAACATCAATCAGTTACCTCTCACATGCCCCCTAACCAGGGACCTGGCCCACTACCCAGGCATATGCGCTGACTGGGAATCAAACTGTGACCTTTCGGTTTTCAGGACAATGCTTGACCCACTGAGGCACACCAGTCAGGGCTCTTATTTAGTATTGATTGGATCAACACTATCCGGTCAATACCTCATGCATAGTGTTTAATAAATATGTGCCAGTTTAACAAATGAACAAACTATTATTCAGGTCCATTGATCAGGAATAGTATACATATAAAATCCGTAGAAATTATAAATTTGTATAAAATATAAATTATACAATACCTAGTGGCTATTTTATGTATATAAAACCATTTTATATTTTCTGGTTATCAAAGTACTTTGTATTACATCATTACTATTGCCCTTCAGAGAGTAGAATTAACCTGTTTTTTACATAGAAATTTTATTTATTGAGCCAGGGGCTACCTTCAAAGTTAACAAGCACTTGACATCATTTTACCTTTGTGCTAAAAGGCACTATGTCTAAGGCAATGATATTCTAACCAAGTGGCAACATTTTAATGCCCATATTGCTGAACTGTGATAATAATATTTTGTTTGAGGAAATCAGGAAAATTTAAGCAAATGTAGTATAATCTTAATCCAAGTCTTATGAGTAGGCATTAAGAACACATGCAGACACACACACACAGTAGGCGATAGAGCCAAATACTGTACAAGACAAGGGAGAGAGGAGAAAATAATAGTCTCGGTGGTTCTCAGTCAGGGTGCATTTGCCCCTTAGGAGACATTTGGCAATGTCTAGAAACAATTTTTGGTTGTCACAACTGCCAGGTGCTATCAGCACATAGAAGACAGAAGCCAGGGGTGCTGCTAAGCATCCTATACTGTCCCGGACATCCTCCCGCAACCAAGAATTGTGCAGCCTAAAATGTCACCAGTGCTAAGAAACCCTGGTTAGATATATGCGCTGTGTGTCCTATAAAGTAGTTTAAAGTACACCGCCTTAATTAATCTTCATAACAGCCTTATAAGTAGGGTTATTAGGTAAAGTGATGTATTGTGTAGCTATTTTACAAGTGAAGAACTTAGATCTGATGATATTCAGCGTTTTTCCCATAGCCACACAGGCAGTATTCCAGCCTAGATCTTTTGACTCCAAATCACATCCATTTTCTCCTCTAGTTTGAGTCAGAGAAGAAAGAGTAACTCTGCCTTGCTCCTCCTTGTGATTCCCATTAAAGAGCACTCTTCAGCCAGGACACCATCTTTTATGACATCGGATCTTTATGGAGTCAGGAAGCCTTAATTCTACACTTAGTTGCCAGAGTAACAGTGCTATTCAAATGGAAATAGTGTTCAGTAATATATTTCATTAAATATTCTTACTGTTTCCCCCCCAGATATCCAACATTAACCTAATCAGTTTCATTTTCCTTTAGTAAAAGAATGCAAGCACTGGGACTGAAACAGTTAAGACAAAAAAGCCAAATAAATACTAATTTGTTCTTAGGCTATATTTTACAGTTAAAAATACAAATACAACCCATGCTTTGAGAATATCTCTATTATCTTACATGGACATATTTATTATAAAGGAGAATGATATTTATTCTACTAATTTATCACTACCTTCTAGAATTTTTTTTCCTTAGAGTCAGTTTCCCACAGGTTCTGTGTTATTACCAGATATTTCTTTGGTATATCTAAACTGATAATACATTGGATCCCAGTTGTAAGCATTTTTTAAAATATAGGTATATTTTTTATTTTATCTGTTATGGATAGGTATTATAGTTTCAATAACACTTTCTGTGGCCAAATGCAATATACTGAGTCTAATGTACTTAAAACAAACCGACTTTTTAAATAAGTTTTAAATAAGAGCATTCCTTTAAGTATCACAAAAATTTTTATGTGTACTTATCGACAATGTACAAATATATCTTTTTTGAAGTGTTTGTTGCTCCTGGCATTTTTAAGTTTTTTAATTTTTCAAATATACACTATTGCTCAAAAGAATTTTTTAAATTTTTTACTGTTGACACTGTTACGATGTCTGCCCTTTCCCCCGCTTCCCGGCTTTGCCTACCTTCACCCAGCTCCCACGCCCCCTTCTCCTGGCCTTCACACTCTTGTCTGTGTCCATGGGTCAAAAGAATTTTTTTTAAAAATACATCTTTATAACAACTGCCTAAACCTAGTCATAGGTAAACAAATCAAAATCTTGTTTTTTGTTTGATCTTCAACACTGTTATATACTATTCCAACATTCATAAGGAAGAGCAGACAACCTTCGCCATTGGCTAACAATATTAACCAATTTAGCAGTCTCTTGGGTCATGTAATAATGGACCTTTACTATCTCAGGACTTCTTATGTATGGATCAAACTACACAATTTTTATACCTCTTCTACAGTGACCCTGGCTCTAAAAAGTATTAGTAAAGGAATATGAAATTTGTGGCAGCCTAAATAAGAATATATATTTTTAATTACATATTTAGTTTACTCTAAAGCAGTAATATAAAACTGCAGAGTAAAGTGCTGTTCAGATTTTTTAAATCTTAAATATTTACACATGAAGAACACATTGTCCCACACTTTTTAACATTCAAGAGTTACAGATCTCAGAATTTTTAACGTTTTAGTTCAGAGATGTCTTCAAGAAAATGTAGTGTTGATTTTTACTTGAGATTCTTGGGAAGTTTGGAAAACAGAAAAATCCAAGTACTTAAGGTAAGGAAAACTATGAGCTTGCTTAAACCACTAAGAAAAACCCCAGGAGGGACTGAGACCTAAGCCAGCAGTCTCTGGAGGAGCTCTGATGTCCTTCAGTACCTGCACGGAAAAGCAGTTGTCCTTAAAAGGGCAGCCTTTTGAGGAGATGGATTCTGTTTTTGTGACACTATTGTAGAAACAACTGAGTGGACCTATAAGCTGCTATTCCAACCACCCTTTTTCAGGAGGGTCTAGGGGCCTAGGGATATAGTGTACTCCTTTTGTTGCCCTTACTTAGAAAAGTTATTTTTAAAAATATTATTTGTTTTCTGTCATAAATCATTAAAAGTTCCAGAATTCATTACAGAATTGAATACTAAGGACATCATTTCAGGTTTCAGATTTCTTGATCAGGCATCTTGCCCCTCTTTTCCATTTCTTTTTCCTTTTATACTACCATGTGTAATATAGGTATGCACATACCAAGGAACCATAAAAAATGTAAAATAAGCGAGTTTCTAAATTAGCATTTAGTTGCAAAAAAATCAGAATCAATCTAAATTTACTAAGAACACACCCAGTAATTTTAATTTTTAATAATAGGTGTTCAGTATTTTTTATATTCATATTTCTAAATTATGACCTAAAACGTAATATTGGAGCAACAAGTATCTTGATTGCAGGCCTTTTTTGCTTTGTCTGAACTATTTGCCAGATGGTTTCTGCCATGGTTATGCTAATTAAAATGCATTGCTTAATATTGCTTGCTTTGGCTCATACTGTAGCTTAAAGATTTTTCATTTTATGGCATTTGTTAACTGTCAGCTCTTCTCTGCCTACTTCCTTAGAAGTTTTTACTTCCCTTCCCCTTACCGCCACCTAGATTCGAGTTTGTTTTTGTTGTTATTGCAATGGTGATGTAATGATTTTTAGACACATGTGCTAGGTGGTTCCCCAGATTCACAAATGTTGCTTATCTGAAAAGAGAATTCCAGACACTTTTACAAGCCTGTCTCATGTACGCTAATTTTAGAATGATTGTGTTGAATGATATGTGCCTAAAATTGCTTATTACTCATAGTAGTGAGTATCCTTTTTGTCCTCCAGAAACAGTGATAGTTAAAAGTTTTCACAAAAGTATATTTGTGTGCCTGATTGAGTAAATGTGCAGTTTGTCGTGTTAGTTTGTAATCGAAAGTTGGAACTTGGAATAAAATGAAATTTGTAGTAATTTTTGAGTTACAGTTGTACAAAATTTTAAAACAACTTAAAATGGAAAAGAGTGATGATGTTTTATACTTTCAAGGGTGGCTATAAATTTGACTTTTTGTATTTATTACACATATTATTGCATCAAACATCATTATTTTATTATAAAGTCCTTTAGTTTATGTGCAGAATATAGTAATGGGATCACAAGTATTAAGATGCAAAATTACGTTGCTGATCAGTTTAACATAAGATACATAAGATTATGGAAATATAAATTTTAAGAATGAGTTCTGCCTGCTAAACAGGCCACAGCTATTAGAGTACATGTTCCTGGGCTGCCCACTAGTTGAGAAATTACATAATATAGCTTTCAGAGTCAAAAGAATTTTGAGTATTTTGTCAGCTGTTATTCATAATATCTTGCTGTTTCCTTTTAGACAGCTGATCTCTCATCTTAGAAAATACTGTATAAACATCCCTGTTCCCAAATAAAAGTGCTGAATGCAGCTATTGCTTAATTCATTCTCTTTTGCTGAAGACTTAAATTTGTAGAATTATTTCATAACCTGATAATTAAATTATTACAGCATAGAAATTTCTAAAGCCCAAGCATCCTTTCAGGCCATGAAATGAACAAGGTACTGCTGTTGGTTAAAGTCAGTCATGTCTTACAACCTGATAGCTGTCTTGCTGTAGAAACCGTAACGTAAGGCCCTTGAAATAGATGCCGTCATCAGTCCCATCCCCCAAGCATTCATCTATTTAAATACATGACAGAAGATGGTGGGAGAGAGTTCAGCAGCAATTCGTGTAGTAGAAGTGGTTATTGTATTAGGGCATACTTCATTGTAGACTGGCAACTTTTGGGTTAAATCACTGCAGCTGTTTCTCTTCCTTTTTTTACATCTTTCTCTTTTTCTTTTTTATAATAAATTCACTTTTTTTTCACAAACATTTTGTATAGATTCAAGGAGCAACAAATTCCAACTTCCTACTCTAGCAATTACATCCTTATTGTCTGTCTGACTAGATTTCAGTAGTTTACTTTTTTTATTTTTTAAAAGGCAACGGACAGCCAAGACGTAGATCCATCCAAGACTTGACTATTACTGCGACAGAACCTGGTCAGGTAAGACTTAACATTTGAATTCTCAGTCTTCAAGAATAATAATGGGTAGAAATCAAGAATTAACTGTAATATATATACTCTGCAAAATTATTCTGTGAATTGACCTAAAATTGTGATAGAGAAATTCATTTACACTTGAAGTTCTTAAGGAAAAAAAATCTTCATGCCATTATTAACTTAACTTGAAGGATAATCTAGGAAAGGTTGATTAATTCAGTAGTGTTCTGTGCATGCTAAATGGTTTTTATGTATGTTTTAATAAGGAAGTATTCAGTTTTGTAATTAAATAAGTTGTTACCATTATCCTTTATGGGGAATCACTAAATATTTCCCTAATAAGATGTCATTTCTCTGCAGTCACATAAGACACTGACATACCTAGAGAACTCTTAACATCTTTTTATTTGTCATATTCACTGGATTTATACTTTTATGAAAAATTTTAAATAAGCAGATGGGTAAACTCTAAAATGGCTTCTGTCCCAGTGGTTAAGATTTTCATTGTTCATCTTTATATTCCTGGATGCTCTGCTAAACTCCCCTTTTCTCTTTATTACTACTTTTTTGTAGATGACCCAGACAGTGCTATAATTAAGCCATTACTGACTAGTACAGAGTTTTAACCCACCAAGTGAAGTTGCAGCTCAGTCATTGTTTTTTCATCTCTTACTCAGATTGATAAACTTAACATATATATGTTATATTCTTAAAATGAATAGGTACTAATTATGAGGTGTTTGTTGATTTGTTTTCAGTTGTGCAGAAATAAATGAATTTTGAGTACAGTATGCATCCGAAGCAATACAAATATCACATTATTGCCCATATTCATAAAAAAATTATAGGATTATATATTATAAACCGTGTGATTCAGTTTATGGTAAAATGTATGAGTACTGTTTATCCTAGAAAGATGTTTTATTATTTCATTTTTATAATGTACTTTAAATTTTGAAGATTCTTTGTAGTTAATAAAAATTATTTTTCACAATGCCTATATATACACTCATACACACGTATGTACCATACATAGATAAAATATATATACACATACACATTAATTTATTGTATATTTTGTGATATTAAGTGACCCTAGATCTTTATCTTATTTATTTAATAGCAGATTTTTCAGTATATCTGCTTTGTGACACTCCAGAACTTTTGAATGAAGTTTCCCACTTTTCACCTCCTCAGATACTTAAAGTATTAATCAGGGCATTTAGTAACATAGTTTAACACATCTGGTATTTGCTTTGATTCCTTAAAGGCTTGATGAGCTCAGCCTTTTTAACTCTTTACTATTGCCATTGATATTCCAGCTATGAGAAACTCTAGCCAAGTGTTCTCCCATTGACTAAGAATGAGAAGCTTGTCCTAAGACCGTTCAGAAGCATCTGCTTGTACAAATGCTTTTCTCTGTACTCTAATAAAGGCATTGCTATAATTCGGGGCTGACCTCACAATACAAAGCCTTACTTATTTCCTCACAAGTTCTGTGTTACTTGGCATTATGATTGTTAGTTACCCTTCTCATTTACAATCTCCTCAAGTAGTAAAACACTGGAACCGAGGCAGGCTGGTTATAGCACAGTTATTTGCATGAGTTATCATGGATCACTCCAAATCTTTTGGAGTTTGGAGTTTGAGGGGGGTTTGATATGGCAGTAAAATGTGTTGTAAAATAAGTGATATGTAGCTTATGTGAGCCAGTTTTTAAAATTGATTCACTCTTTCAAAATTAAGAATTAGAAGCTTAAAATGCCTAATATCCAGTTTGGAATAAGAATGACAAACAGTAAACCCTAATGTGCTATGAAAATATTTTCCCCTCAAAATGTTATGGTAATTGAGCATTAAATAATGTATATTACTCATGAAAATAATATTCATTATTTGAAGAAGAAAAGTATGCACAATATGGATTTTCAAAATTGAAGGTATACTTCTTTTTAAAGTCTAGCCAAGCAACGATTAAACGTATGCACAGGGCTGGCTGGTTGGTTTGTTTGTCATGGCCATGGAGATTGACGAAGAATATGAAGAAAAGAATTTGCTCACCCAGCACACAGTCACCAGAGGAAGAGAGAACTGACTAATAAACCTTAACACTCCATCTTGTAGGGGAAAGTAAACTGACCAGAGTCTACATTTTTTTGGCTCTTGATTCAAGATCGATCTTAATAAAATCACTTAGACTTTCTATCTGTAAATTAAAATTAAATTAGTTGTTTTTATATTACCTTTTCTGTTGAGAGGCATAGTGAACCAAGCAGGCTTCTTTATTAAAAGTAACTGTGTAAGTATTTTTGTAAACTCACAACATACAAATCACTTTTAAATTAATTAATTCAGGTTTCTATTTATTGAGGAAGCTTATTAAGCACACATAATGGTTCCGACCTCTTAGATGCTTTGGAAAAGATGCTGAGAAAAAACAGCCCCATGTCCATGAACAGGTCTGACACTGAGTCCTCATGTCGTTAGAATATAAACAGTTTCTCAGAACACCAGTAGACAAGGTTATGTTGACACCATGATAAGATGAGACAAAACAAGACCATTTTGTAATGTTGTCTACATACAGACAAAAACAAGGTCCCTGTGCCACCCATAAAATACCAAACATTGCCATCTCCCTGCTGATCGAGTGACTGCTGCTGCTTTTCTGGTTGTAGTTTTATCCTCACTCCGGTCCGTCCTCCCTGTAGAATTGCTCCTGCTTTCTGGCAGTAGCCCATCTAGAGTGAACCCCTCCTTCTCTGGAGCCTCCCCAAATCACAAAACTAAGTCCTAAACCCTATAATGAACTCTTTCTAAAATCCTCTTAGGGAGACACTGCACAGTGCCCCATGGTGAGCTTTCTGGTTCACTGCAACAAAAATTGAAACCAGCTTGTCTTACTACAGGTGTGTTCCTGGTGGTGTTTGGCTGGGGAACATAGACTACCAAGAATGCCTAGTCCCCAAGGAGCATATTTGGGCAGATCTGTCCCCAGGTCACTTAGAATCTATAATAATAACAGGCGCAGTTTATTTATTGTGTACCAACTTTGTGCCAGTCAGGCCTTTAATATATGTTATTTAATCTTAATTCTATAAATTTGTTTTATTTATTTTCCTAATTTTGTGTATTGAGAAACTGGGGGTTAGAGAAGCTTACCTAAGTCTCTCACTGTTACCCAATAGTAATTGCTATCACCCAGCTTTCGAACCCAGATCTGATACTGAAGCACCCAAACTGTACAACTCTTATCGTTCCATTATGCATGTAAAACTGAATGTAACAGATGCTAAAGTACTCTTTAGTTTCAAGTGTTTTGGCTTCTCATAGTCTGCATTGTCATTAATTATTTAAATAGTCTTCAGTGATAATGAATTTTAGCTGCATCATATTATTGAGCAATGCTAACCCACCTTGACAATAGATGTCTACAGGTGACTGCACAAATTTATGTTTTATACATTCGGGTGAGCTTTTCTATGCCTCACTAAAATTATACATTCTCATGTATACCTGCATACCCCTTCTGGGGATGTATCCAATACAGATCTATTCATAAGATTTCTCTTAGAGGGGCTAAAGTCAGTAAAAATCACCACTGCAAGATGACACAATTATGATTATTTAGAAAACTACACACACTGTATTTTTGTATGGAGTTTGGAATCTACTTTTACTAGTCAGGTATGTGACTAAGCTTCAGTAACCTTATCTGCCAGTGGGGACCATAATACCCACACCTCAGGGTTTAACATCTGAAAGTACCAAATACACAGTAGATGCTTAATATATGTTGTGTGCCTGTCTCGCCGTAGTGTGCCTTCCAGGGCTCTTACCACTTCCTTGTTCTCACTATAGTGTATTACAATCTACAAGTGAAACAAAAAAACACTTGGAAAGAAGTAAAATCTGTTAGCATTCTGTTCTTTCTGTATCAGAAGAGAAGTTTCTGTCAAGGATTATGGAAAGTATTTGCCTTAAAAACCCTTTATTACATATCCAGAGATGTATTATCATGCTCTTCTTAATTTAAGGGATGTAATTTATTATACTACTACTTTTTGTCCATCCTCAATCTGTACCTTCTTCAGTGTAAATAATTTTGTGTTAAAACTAAATCAGAAACTTACATAATAGTTTTAAATAATCCCTGGGTCATAGGAATTTTGTACTTTTCAATTAGAGAATTTAAAGACCGTATAAGAATAATAAAACTCTAAAATTTTCTCATAATAAACTATGGTGAAGCCACAATTAAATTGAGCCTATACCTTCAGATTAGAAAAAATGTTTTCAATACACCCTGTCATGTGCAGATTTAATTGAATTATCTGTGACTGTCATAATGGAGTAAGTACACTTGTAAATCCACATTACCAGCTGATATACTTTTCTTTTTAATATTTGTTATTCAAATGTTACTTTAGCTAGAATATGATATAAATCAACAATTTAGTCTCTGTTTTATACGTGTATAATTTTAGCAACTAAGATTTCTGAGGGTTTTAAATAGCTTTAGAATGTCAGTCTAAACAGTAGTACTGGCCATAAATTCTTGCCTCATGAAAATATTTTCCCAGTCTTTCAGGTGAGACATAAAAAGAAGCAAAGCTTTATTTTTGTCTGTAAAATAACACCCAATTTCTTTTTATAAATATAGAGATAAAGTTCTGGTTAAAATCCAATTCTCATTCGTGTCTACTGGTGGTAAATTTGCCCCTACAGTTTAAATTTGGCTTAGTATTCTTTTGCTGCCTTAAATTACTATGTGGCATTTCTGTATTCTCGTAACCACTTTCATGGCCAATCCTTGTGGTAAGTCAAGTTTTCTGTATCTCTTAAATTTTTCAGTTTATGTAAGCATAGAATAAAGTAATTCTAAATGTCTTTAAAAAAGGAGCACCCTAAATAAGTTAATAGTTTGAAAATGTTTATGGCCATCAAAATTGCACCAGTGATTTTTTTTTTAAATAGCTACTATAAGACATCTTCCATAGCAAATTGTAAGTAGTAACATAAATTGAACCCACAACTAGGGTTTTGTAAATTGTTAGATATTATCTGCTCCTCTTATTTATACTTTTTATTTTTCAGGTATTCAGAAAATACAGTGATGGCTTTGTTTTTAAATATTTTTTTTTAGTTTTGTTTATACAAACACATTAGCATATTATGTTATTCATTGAGATATTATGAATGTATTATATATTCCTTGAATTAGGAAGACCTTTTATGTATTTAAATTTAGCTCATTAGAACTTTTCTTGTAGCTTTAAAGAAAGACCAGTTTTGAAACTTGACCTAAGAATATTAGCCTTATTTTTTAGTTTTATAGCAATAGCAAATCTCAAGCAGAAAAAAATGACTGTGCACATGAAGTGCTATCTAAGAGTTTCTTGGAAAATAGGTGAAAAGAAATAAGTAGCAAAGAATTCTCTTGGGAAAGATATAAAATTAAGAAATATTGTAATTCACAGTAAGTCCAAATAGGATTATTTATTTTAATATGACAGGTGACCTTTTTAATATATAAAATCCATTCTTATATTTTATAGACCTAATTATTACTTGTGTCTTTTTTAATATCTTATAACTGATATGAGTCTCACATGTTACAAACACTTATATTTATTGCTCCTCTTAAAATGTTAAAGTGAAACTATTAACATAAAATTAGGTTGACTATGAGACCCTCCTCTGCTAGCACTTTGAAAAAAAATTCTTATTTTACAGTAGATATTAAAACTGTGACCAAATCAGTGTACTCTTTTTAAATCACAAAACTTGCTTTCAGTAAAAAAGGTTAAAAGGACTCAACAATAAGGTCTAATAATAATAATAACTGTACTTGTTTTTCCAAGGGTAAACAACAGCATTTTAAAAATAAGATATCTATTTCCTTTACTGGTTCTCTTTGGTGTGTATTATTCTTATATATTGTATAAAAGGTAAATAAACCTAACCAGCACCGGTGTTATTTCTGAGTGCCAACAGCTCATATTATCATTTTATTCAATGAGTATTGATTATGTGGTTAATGTATTGTCAGTAATTTCCTAAATCCTGGGGAGTATAGTACAAAAGTACATATGATCTCTGCCCCTAGGAGATTATTATGATTTTGCAAAATCACAAACTTTGAAAGTAGGATAAAGCACTTCTGGCTCAAGTTAAAGTTTACATAGGAACAGACTGTAAATACAACCAAAATCCAAGGAGAAAAGTCTTTGTGATAGGGTTTAGTCACTATGTATGTTTTATATAAGAATTTTAGTAATTAGATTATGTATGCCATGAAATGAAAAAGCTCGAAGATCTCTGGACTAAGTCCTGTGAATCTGCTGCATTTGACTATTTTTGACCTATAAAAGTGGCAGTTTTATATGGTTCAGTTTCATACATGCTCTTTGCACTATACCACATAGTCATTGAATGACTATAGGTCAAGATTAAAAGCAGGGAGGGAAACGGGCATGAGGAACTGTCGGAGAAGAGACGTTTTGTACAGGTAAAGTAAACCTGCTGATGGAAGTTCAGGAATGCCAGGGTGAGAATTTCAGAACTGACCCAATAACAACCAGTAAACATTTTGTGTTCTGCACACTGCTAGGCACTCCTCATCCTCTAACCTGGGATTAAATATTTTTCTCTAAGTGCTACTTTAGTTGCATGCCACAACTTTTAGCGTGATTAGAGTTAAAATTCAATTCAAATATATTTTAATTTCCTTTTTTTTTTTTACCAGAGTTATTTAGAAATGTTTTCAAATGTTTAAACATGGAATATTTTTAAAGATTAATTGTGAATCAATACAAAAAGATCAGTTTATATGATAATAAATGTGTTTTAACTTTTTTGAGATCTGTTTTATAACTTAGTACATGATCGGTTTTCATAAATGTTCCATGGTGCTTAAAAAATACATACTCTCATTTTTCAGACATAGGGTTCCATGGAGTTTAGGTTATGCTATGTGCATATTTTGATTTTTGGTCTGATTTTATGTATCGTTTACAGAGGATTAAAATATCTCACTATGATTGATCGTGAATGTTTCTCTTACAGTTTTATTGCTTTATCTGTTTGGAAACTATTTATAGATACAGCCTATATTGTTTATAAGCACAGCATGTAAGTTTTGAATTGTGTTCTAAATCGCATCATTTATATCTCTAGTAATTTTTTTTTTTTTGCTCTAAAATATATTCCTCTGATATTAATATAACTATATAACTTATTTCAGGTAGTTTTTGCCTGGTTATTTTTTTCATCCTTTAGCTTCCTGTTTTCTCTGTCTCTTAGAATCAGATATGTTTCTTATAAACAGCATTTAACCCGGCCTATCTGGTTTTTTAAAATATCTTAACTGAAGAGTGTAATTCATTTATATTTTTATGACTGCTCATAATTTGTTCTCTCTTATTATATGCTTTATTTCTCTTTTTTCTCCTTTATTACCTTCCTTTGAATTCAGTAGATGTATTTCTCATTCCATTCTTTTTTTATCTGATTTGGGAGTTAGATATATTACTACTTTTAGTAATTACCTGTGAAATTTTAATACCCATGCCCAACCTAAAGTTAATATTTTTACTTCATCTTAATCAATGTGAGGATTTTTAAATTTATATTCTTTTTGCTGATGCTATTCTTATTTAGATTTAAGTACCATCTTATTTATATGTTTGGTAATTCTATAAATTAGTCTTTGTTTTCATTGTTTAATATTTTCAGTGTATGGATTTATACTTGTGTTTGCCAATAACCCAGATTTCAACTTGGCCATTCTATTAGGGAAAAATTTTTCTTCTCCCTGAAGAACATGCTATAGAAAGCTTTATGGTAAGAGTGCGAATGATAGACTGAGTTTTTGCTCATCTGAGAATGTTATTCTCGCCTTATTCTTCACATATTTTGTTGGCTCAATAATTCCACTTCTCAGTTATTTTATTTTAGCATTTTGAAGATAGTTTTGCTTGCTTCTTTCTGGCTTCCCTTGTTGCTATTAAGAGTCTTACTGGTATTTTATAGATAATCTATCTTTTCTCTGTAGCTGTTCTTTACTCTCTCCTATTTGGTTTTGTTTTGAATTTGATTATAATTTGCCCCATGTTTAACTTAGTGTTGTAGGTTTACTCTTATTTTTTCTGCTTGGGATTTGTTATGGTTGGGATTTGTTACATTTTCCATCGATTCTGGAAATTTTTTGCAGACTCACAGTGGATGCATTGTCTCCCCTCCACGCACACCCGCTACCAAGACAGACAGATTTACATATTGCCTTCCTTGGTAGGATAGGTTTTTTTCCCTAGTTCCTTCTTTCCCTGAGAGTGGAGCCTTTCTTGGGTTTTAGCTTTAAACATAAAGGAGATTCTCCAGCCTTACTCCCGTCCTACAAAGGCCCAAGACTTTACACCTGTTCCTCTGAGTGCAGCAGGCAGTCAGAACAAAAGCTCTAGGCCTTTGGCATTCCGTGTGTGTATTGTGTGTATGTGCAGTCTCCTTAGAGGTTTATTTGGGTTTTTTTGTTTTGTTTTCGCAAGAGCATTTTGGGACTTCTGACAAAAATGGAATTCTGTCCTTTGCCTTATGATGGAAATTTTTCCTTGTCATTTTTTAAAAAGTAAATCTCCTGTCACTTCTTCCTACAGGTGAGCAGTAGGTCATCCAGTCCTAGCATCAGAATGATCACTACCTCAGGACCAACCTCGGAAAAGCCAGCTCGAAGTCACCCTTGGACCCCTGATGATTCCACAGGTGACCAGTTTATGTCATCATTATAATTACGAAGTTGAATTTACCATGTTTATTTTCCTTTAGTTAAGTCATTACTGTAACCTTTACAAAGGCAGACACTGTACGGTAGTTTAGATTTTCATATTAATAAAATCAAATATTTAGCAATAAACTTAAAAATATCTTTTTGAGTACTGAGACAGAGACCAATACCTAAAATCAGCAGAATGGTAAAAACAATCATCTTTATGTCAACCTTTTGTTTTGAAGGAATAAGATACCAGGTACTTTAGGGAGAAAAAAATTTCTGACTGTGACCTTTTAAATCAATTTTAAATAATAAGGAAACTTCATTTCAGTTATATAAATAGCCTGTTAAGTAGACCTTTATAAGTCTGTTAAGAGTTATTAAAACTCCCTAACATGAATAACTAACAGGTCAAAATATTAGCCTTAAAATCTAATATGGAATAGTTTCATTATTGTGCAAGCAGGAAATTATGTGCCATAGTGGAATTAACTTTTCCTTAGCATTAGAAGAGTGCCTTGATAAATACTCAGCAGTATGCTCCTATAAAAATTATTTATATGGTATGATGTCAGAGAAGAAACAACGGTCTCTTAGACCTTGGAAAATTAAACCATTTGGGATTTTATATAAAAACAACTGTGTTATTAATAGTGTCAATTAAATTGAAATTAAAAAGTCAGCTCACTGTTTATAAACTAAAATAACTGCTTATAAGTATTTATAGGTATTTGACATGATTTAGTCAAATTTATAATTTAATTTAAAAAATTAACTTGGTGGTTTTTCTCTGTGTCATGTTAAGATAGAACTATGTTTAGCCAGGGGTGTGTACTCTGTAGTTTTAGTAAGTTTAAATTTAGCGGTAGCAAAACTCTTCTAAGTTTCACCCCTAGCGCAGCCCAACCTAGGGTTGCTCAGAACATTTACCGCTGCTCAGCACATGTGCAAAGTTCAGCATGACGTGCTTCACCTCAGAGGCAGACAGGGAAAGGCTCATGACAAATTTGATCGTCAGCAGTCAGGTAGTATCAGCTCTTTTTGGTTCCTAAACCCTCCAATGAAGAAGTACTCTCCCTGACATTACAGCCTTCGCTTAAACCTGGGGTGGGCCCCTTGACTTGAATCTAGACCAGTCTAGACATGCCAGTCAACATGTTAACAGAGTGTGAGTTCATGAGGGTAAAATCAAAATCCTCTGGTGTCCATCTCATTTAACTACTGTGTGTTTCCACTTCATGTGTTCTGACCTCCATTTCGTTTTTCTTTTTCTGGAACCTAAAATATCATAAAATATTAATAACTAGAAATCATATGTAGTTCCAGCTTATGATATTAACTGAATTTTTTCTTTGCCTTGAAATTATTGCAAATGTGTAGTTTTCATTTTTTAAGTAATATTGGGTACAATTTTAGAAGTTGAAGATCTGGTTTAAGTTTATAATTAATAAAGTTCAGCTTTTCATAATTTCTAAGGAAGAGTATTGATAATAAGGCTAATGAAATAAATTACAGGAAAGAGATATTTTTCTTCAAAGACCCACTGACAGGAAAAAATTAGAAATGCATACGTAAGTTAAAACAACCTAATTAATTAAATTTTTTTTTATTTAAAAAGGGACAGCTTTCTACATGGTTTCCAGAGAAAAATAAAGAGCATGACCATTTAATAACCATAGCATATAATGAGTGCTCTTGGGTTTCTGGGTTTCTATTTATAAAACAGTGGAGATTTAAAAAAAAGACAAAGGTACTCGAGCAGCTAGTGAGCGCGATGCCTAGGCCTGGTAGAGAGAGCCACAGAGTCTGGGAAAACTCCCTGAAGGGAGTGCTCCCGTGCTCAGTACTTTGCTAAGGTAGAAGTATAAGACATCTGTTGCTTGCTCTCTGATTAGAGCGTTACGATACTCACACTTAAAAAAAAAAAGTCATCATGCTGTGTGATCTACTGAGTGTTTTAACAGTTAAGACAGAAATCAGTTAGGTAAGACCTGGCATATTCTGCAGCTTTTTTGTAAAATTGCGAGACCTGTTCGGTATTCATAAGGCAGAAAGAAGACAATATTCACATGAGGGAACACGTTCTTAGAAAATATGAGATGGTTGTACGTGTGGTATTTGAAGGGCCAAGAAATATATTTTTACCTAATTTAACCAAACAAATGTGAGCCTTGACATTTAGGAAATGAAATTAGATTTGATTAGCAATTCAAACATTAAAAAACAAATTCTCATGGAATATCATTTGCTGTCTTATGATCAATTATTGCTATTACAGACTTAAAACCTAAAATTCAGTTTATGTATAAATGAGAAAGTAAAATCTCACTTGTTG
Source organism: Mormoops blainvillei (assembly GCA_004026545.1). NCBI lineage: Eukaryota > Metazoa > Chordata > Mammalia > Chiroptera > Mormoopidae > Mormoops > Mormoops blainvillei. The sequence continues at coordinate 176,645 of PVJD01000772.1, forward strand.
GTTTTAGAGAAAAACCAATATTCAATAAAGGGCTTACTATTCCCTACCACTGAAAGGCTTTAATTGTTTGAATAAATCCTTATACTTTTTTCCACCCCTAGAATATTGTGAAACATTGATATATTATATATTGTACTTAATTCTGAAATACATATCAGATACAGGTTACTGATTTAATAAGATATATCAAGTATCAAATATTTAAGAAAGTAATAGGAGTGGGAATGTTAAATTGAAAAACTTTTAAGAGAATTTTTCCTAAAAATTAAGGGGAGATTATTTTAAATCAGTTTTAACTTTGTGGAAAGCAGTGTTCCATGGGCGCATATTTTGAAACTGCTGTTGGGGGTGGGGAGAGGGTTGGTCAGAGAAATAAATTCACTGCACTTCTTACTCAGCCATTTCAGAAAAACACTTATGTTAGTATTATTTTAGGGTAAATTAGACTCTCGTAGGCAATACTCTGTTATTCTGTCTTTATTAAACATTACGTTTTTAACTTGAAATACAAACTTAAGTATTTTAAAATACCCTTCCTTCACTAATTCTCCATTTAGTATCAATAGCAAGAATAATAATAACCATCATTACTGTGTATTGAGTGCTTACCATATGCCAGCATTGCATAGTATTTCTTACATGCATTGTATCATGTGGTCTGATTTAACTTAGCTCTTGGAGTTACTTACAAGCACATTCTCAATAGTTTAAAAAAAACTAGAGTATCAGTCCGACCATCAAAATATTAGCTTTTCATTGCATCGCATTGCTTTGCCGTTATCCTGACCTTACCTTTATCTGCACTTCTCTTTCATTGGGTTGCTTGTCAGAAAAAGGGCTGAACAGCAGCTCACTTGCTTAGTTATTCGTTCACTACTAACAGTGAGAAAGCAGCTATTTCTGAAATAGAAAAGTCCATATACTTCATAATTACCCTGCCTGCTTCCGGAACTATTGTACATAAATCTTCCCAAAATTAACTTGGGAAGGGACTATTCCATTCTTCTCAGGCAAGTAGCTAGGGCAGTTTTACCACTTAAAATATAAACAAAAGCTATCTGTTCAAATAATTTGCTAAAATCTGACTGGTTCAAATGAATGCATTTAACTGTTTAGGCATGACATCGAACCACAATTTTTGTGTGTGTAATACGCTCCCATCAGTAACATCTCTCATTTTCTGCAGTAATTCTCATTAGGAGGGTTGGGATTGGGGGCACACGCTAGAATCTGTGTAAATGAAGGTGACCCACTGGAAGAGAACGTGTCTCTTGCTGTCCACTTTTCCCTAGTAAGGAACACTAATGTTGCTAGAGTGTAGACAGCCTGATAGTAAACCTAGCAAGACCAAGGAAAGAAAGAGATGTGGGTTTGATTAGGTAGATAGAGTGTGTGAAGACAATTTAAAATGTAAAGGGTACTGTAGTCATGGTTCTGTATAACCACAAAAGTGGTAAAACAGAGTTGTAAATTTAAGTCCTGAAATAACTCTGACAAAAGGACACACATTTTTTAGGGCGTGGTTTCACCCTTATTTTTAAAAGATTATTACTTTAGTATATCCCTGTTTTTGTTTTTAATTAAACAATAGCTTACAAGCTTTAATTTTATTTAATTTATAGCCAATTTAAATTGAAAGTATGATTGCATTCTAATTATCTGGTAATTATATATCCTCTTTTTATCTTCAGAATTCAAAACTAGACTCTTCATTACCAGTAACAGTAACTTTTGTGTTATTTACTTTAAGGAAAAATACCAATACTTCATGCATGCTTTCCTTCTTTTGTTTATAATAATTCATGAAAGAAAATAATAAAATAACATGCTTGAATTCCAGATACCAATGGATCAGATAACTCCATCCCAATGGCTTACCTTACACTGGATCACCAACTACAGGTAAAGGAATACTATACTTTCTCACTCAGTGTTTACTTTTTTCTTAGAAAAATGTGGAGAATGTACCTTTAAGGCTGACAACTGTGTTTCTGTCATATATTCATTTATTTATGCTTTCATCCTCCTTATCCTTGTTAAATGATTCAGTTAAATCAAATCCGAATTGGCAAAATCATATGTTCTTATCCCAACAGTCACGTTAAAATACTCTCATATCTTCAAAACTGCCAAGAATTGCATTTTTGTTCTTTAATTTTACTGCACTAAAATACAAAATTCATATAAGCTCATTTGTACATAATAAATTTTGTGAGACATTGGCATGTACACAGTGCCTGTTAATATAAGTAATACACTTGAGTGTCTTCTCATGAGCGTGAGAACTATAAACATCTTCTGGTGTAATACAGCTTGGCGACCCGAGATGGAGAACCAGAGGCCAGGAGTACTCTGGTCATAGTTCCCTGGAACAACAAGTGTTAAAGCAGCAAGTGTAAATTTAAGTTCTGAGTTAACACTGACAAAAGGACACAGATTTTCTAGGACATGGTTTAACACTTCCTTTTAAAAGAGCATTACTTTAGTGCTATAAAAATATATCATGGCCACTGTCTTGACTCTTATCTTAGCGAGATACTGAGATTTGGTTTAATTATGTGTTAACATTTTTTATTTATTTTCAGCCTCTAGCACCATGCCCAAACTCCAAAGAATCTATGGCAGTGTTTGAACAGCATTGTAAAATGGCACAAGAATATATGAAAGTTCAAACAGAAATTGCATTGTTATTACAGAGAAAGTAAGTTACCTTTTATGAATGAAAATTAAAACTCATTAGTATTTTGAGTTTGAAATACATTAAGCTTCAGTATTGTTTGAAGACATGAAAACTTCATTTTTAGAATTAATAAGCATATTTCATACTTGGAAATTTTATATATGTTTGTGTTTAAACACCTTTTGGCTATATTTCATGGAAAACTCAACCCTTTTGCCTTAGCTCAGTTGGTTGGAACGCCCTCCCATGCACGAAAAGGTAGCCAATCAGGGCACATACCTAGGTTGTTGGGTACGTTTCCCAGTCAGGGCACATACCCAGGTTGCAGGTTGCATATTGGAGACAGCCAGTCGATGCTTTCTCTCTCATATCAATGCTTCACTCTCTCTCTCCCTCTCCCTCTCCTGCTTAAATCAATAAACACACGCTCCAGTGAGGATTACAATTTTTTAAAAAACTCTTTTCACTATATTATATTATTTTAGTACTAAGGAAAGTAAACTGTTGCTACATAAATGTGTTTTGTATTCTCAGCATTTTAAAGTTAAAAGCTGTTTAAAGTTATTGTTATAAAGATTTGTTCTCTTGGACATAGGTAAAATTTGATTTACTAACGTTCAGTTGTGCTTTATCTTAGAAACATTTTGTAGTTATATTCTTTCCAGGAGTATGGTTAAGAGAGTAGAATTACTTGTTAGTGGGCTTTATTTCATACCTTATGAGTGTTTTTCTGGGAAGTTTTATACTCACATCTTTTTTCTGAGAGTTGTAGAGACCACCTTCCTGTCTCTTTTTTAAGAAATATAGTATAATTTCATACTCCTTTGTTTGCAGCTCTTTAAAAGAAATAAAAGAAAAGCTTTAGTTTGCTTAAGCAGGACCCTCATGAAATTTTATACCTCTGAAACCGATTTATGGTAGTAACAAAAATGAAGTGTTGTAGAGAAAGAATCATGGAAACTGTATATACACATGGTAACAGGATTTCCTCTATTAATTTTAATCAAATAAATAAAAATTCATATTTCCTGAAGTAATCTATGGGAAGTTTTCTGTTTGTGCTTACAAAAAAAATGGAAAGAATAGTTTCATCACAATTTACTGATAAGAGTGATTTAAGTGTATTCAACCTAGTATCTTAAAGGCAAGACTAGATAGGAAATAAGTACAGAGTGAGGCAAAGTAGATTTACAATTGCGAGTATACAAAACACAGAGTTTATTCTTGTCTTATTATTTGTTGATTATCATTTTATTTTCCATACTAACATCTGTAAACCTACTTTTGCCCCACCCTGTATTAGAGTCTGCAAATTGTAGAACTAATTGTGGAACAGTTGGCACTTCATGTTTTTTAAAAAAAACCTCTATTTCTCATTTCGCATATTTAATGTATGCTTTTTCCAAACTTTAATCATTTGAAAGAGAAGTTCTATTCTGGAAAACCAAATAGTAGCTTGAGGGCTGTGAAACTATAATAGTTTTAATCCATTTTAAATACTTTAACTGAGAAATATTACTAGGAAGTCATTTTGAGGACTTTTATCAATTATTTAGTTATATCTAGTAGCCTCACTTCAGGATCTACCCCTACTTAATAATCCCCCAGATAAAAGGGACTTTTTAAAGTTTGCAAGGCTATAAAAGACTCTGAGGGTCTTTCCTGAAAATGTTTGCAAACTTGAGTAGTTTAAACATGGTACTTTGTATTGTTCTCACTGTTCTAAAATAGGAAAGAAATTTAAGTTGATAACATCTATTTTAATTACCTTGCAAATGTTCTGTTAGCTACCACTTAGCACTGCAGTGAAATAGGATTGCAACTTCAAAATATAAGTACATGAGTATAAATGTGCAATGTTAACAGAAAAAACTTCGTATTATTTGTCGTGTAGTCAAATGAAACCCTTCCCAGCCTTTTATTCTTCCTCCTCCACAAAAAAAGAATATCAGAGGAAATTTTCTGAAACTTCTGTTATACCATTTTATCTGTTTTCACTAATTATCTAAGTACAGTTACTTATTAAAAGGATTATGATATTTGTATGGTTACACCAAAAGAGTGATTGATAATTTCCATTCCAGCTCATAAATAAATTTGAGTGGTGCACCTAAAATACATAATGATAGACCCAGAATAAAAATTCTAATTCATTGAGCTCTCATCATCAGCTATTAAGGTATGAATTTTTCCATCATGTAGAGTATCTTATTATTGGTATTTGTTTTTAGGCAAGAACTAGTTGCAGAACTGGACCAGGATGAAAAGGACCAGCAAAATACATCTCGTCTGGTACAGGAGCATAAAAAGCTTTTAGATGAAAACAAAAGCCTTTCTACTTACTACCAGCAATGCAAAAAACAACTAGAGGTCATCAGAAGTCAGCAGCAAAAACGACAAGGCACTTCATGATTCTCTGGGACCGTTAAATTTTAAAATATGCAAAGAAAGACTTTTTGTAAGGAAAGAAAACCCCTGATAATGACAATCATGAGTGTTAGCTTTTTGGCGTGATCTGAATGCCAACTGCCTATATTTGCTACATTTGTTTCGTCGTTCATTTTCCTTTTCTCATGGTGGACTTACAGTTCAACTGTCTCTGTGCATATCATGAGGGCATCTGTGACTTGAATAAGCAGCCGTTCCCAACTTCAGAACAGACGCGTGAACCGTGGCTGTACATGCATGCTCCTTGTGTGAAGGGTAGCCTAACAAACGGGAGGTATCAAACTAGCTGCTATGTGCAAACATCACCTTTTTTTCGAGGTGGAACCTCAAGAATGATTTTGTTCTTGTATCTCATCTCAAAAAATAAATCTTTTTTCCAAAAGATGGTATATACCAGGTTAAAGACAGGGTATGATAAACCTAGAATAATCGGTGGTGCGTTTTAGAAATGCAGAACCTTTAGGGATAGTTCGAAGTGAGGGCTTTGGTGCAAGCATCCTTGGATCAGTACTGAACTTAGTTTCATCCATAAAATATTTAAAGGTAAGTGGTGGCTGCTGTATTTAATAAAAGCATATTTCATTAGACTGAAATTTGACTATGATATTAAACAAAGTAGAACCCTTTCTCTAGGGTATAAAGATTTTTAATTCTGTAATGGCATGTATGTGTGTTGAAACTGTAAAGCTTTTATGACTCTTAATATTATTATCTCTTAAATGAAATTAAAAGGTAAATCAGCACTATCCAACTTAAATGATCATTCCTTCGTGCAATGATTATTGGATCATTTTATATATTTGAAAAACCGAAGAGAAATAATGGCTCCAGAAGAAAGGCTTGGACCTAGATACTTTTATGATACGAAATGCATAAAAAACTTGGGAAATCAGGAAATGTTAGTGAGGAAGTTAAAGTAATCATAAATTTATCAAGTATCATATTTATCAATATTGGACTAATTGATTTTCCTAGCAAGCCCTTCCTAGAATGCCTGCTGCCTTTCAACACTTTTAAGGGCATTTCAACACTTATAAAGAGAAAGTTTATATTGTTAAAAATAACTTTGCTACCAACTTTGAAAATAAAAGTAATAATAAAACTTCATTGAAGTAATAGACTATATGAGATCTATTTTTTCAGTTGGTATTAAAATAAATCATATTTTGATACCAGTACAAGGTGTCTTTTAAATAAGGATGTCATCAACCTCATTTTTGTAACATTAATGTTTTTGAAGAAAAAATTAAAGCTGAAAGCATAATTGCTGTGATTATTAGACTTATATCGTGATTGTATTGTAGTTTTGCTCTATTTCAGATAAGCAAGTTGATCTAAGAAGTTATCAAACTATTCTTAAAAATGCTAAAGCAGGTAACTTTTTCTTTCATTATTTTTTCCTCCTCCCACTGAGTTTTATAATGTATTCTTTGTGTATACAAGCAATAAAGGTAAAGGACAGTTTGTACTAAACTGTGTCATTTTTAGCTTCTTTAAAATCTGTTATTAAATGTCTACCATCACATCATTTAAACAAAAGAAGGGTTATCATTTCTTAATAATTTGAATACCTAGCTGGAAATAATATTGGGCTTCAACATATTAATCATAAAATAAAATTGGCACAGAAAATAACTTGTAGACTAAAGAAAAGCGTGGCTCAGCCATAGTGTTGCTGCTTGTATATGCATCTGTCACTCCACAAAAAGGCACCCAGTTAGTGTTTGTTTAGAGACTTTTCTGATTATCACAGAAAAGCATGAAGTATCCAAGCATGGATGCTAAGGCTTAACTTTTCTACTAAGATTTAGATTTTGATTTTATTTCTTAATCATCAATGTGTTTTTGCCTACATTACATACTTAGAGGGAAAATTTTTATTATTATTGTAATTATTACATGCAGTCACTTCATAAAAATATCCAGATAAGTAAATGGAAATAGTATTTTTAAATCATGGTGCCAAATGTGAAAAAGGCTTTTGCACACTTGCTTGCTTGTTTACAGTAAGTTCCTGGGGGTTTTCACTATTGTAATTGCCCTAGACATGAGGTACAGTTCAGCCTTACTTGGTTTTTAAGTAGTTGTGTTGCAAAGCTCATACTTTGTAAGTCCTGATTATCTTTGATGGTCAGAGAAAAGGATTGCAGTGATTGTTCAAGTCCACAGCCAGTTTAATCAGTATCCTCACCCATCCAACATTCAGAGAGAGATGTTAATAGGGAGCAATTTTTTTTTAATTAATTCTGGCTTTACAATTTTTATCCTTGTTTTGGCAGTGGAAATGACAAACAGACAAGTAGCTAAAAGCCCCCAGTCTAAGAAATTTAATAATAGTCCCTGAACAAGCCAGAATTACATTTTGTTCTTGCCCCCAGGGAAAGAAACAAAGCTTTTATCTAATCTAGAAGGAAGTATTCCTCATCCATAAAAATACCTTTTTGAGTCAAATAAAAATTAGCATAAAAAAGGATATGGAAACCATAAAAAGAACCAGTTCAAAATGAAGGCTACACTAACTGGAATGAAGAATAAATTACAGGGAATCAACAGTACAGTAGATGAAACAAAATCAGATAAGCAATTTGGAATATAAAGCAGAAAACACCCAATCAGAACAGCAAAAAGAAAAAATTTTAAAAACTGAAGATAGTGTAAGGAACCTCTGGGACAACTTCAAGTGTACCAACATTCACATTATAGGGGTGCCAGGAGGAGAAGAGAGCAAGAAATTGAAAACATATTTGAAAAGATAGTAATCTTCCCTAAACTAAGGAAGGAAATAACCATAGAAGTCCAGGAAGCACAGAGTCCCAAACAAGACGAACCCAAAGAGATTTACACCAAGACACATCATAAGTAAAATGCCAAAGGTTAAAGACAAAGAGAATCTTAAAAGCAGCAAGAGTAAAGCAGTCAGTTACCTACAAGGGAGACTGTCAGCTGATTTCTCAACACAAACTTTGCAGACCAGAAGAGATTGGAACACAATATTCAAAGTGATAAAAAGCAAGGACCTACTACCAAGATTACTCTACCCAGCAATACTATCATTTAGAATCAAAGGACAGCTAAAAAGCTTCCCAGAAAGAAAAGGCTAGAAGAGTTTATTATCATCATACCAGTAATACAAGAAATAAAGGGTCTTCTTTAAAAAGAAGAAAAGATTTAAAATATGAATAATAAACAACCATAAAAAAAGAACGAAATCTTACCATTTTGCAACAGCATGGATGGACCTAGATGGTATTATACTAAGTGAAATAAGTCAGAAAAAGGAAAATACCATATAATTTCACTTATATGTGGAATCTAAAGAATAACATAAACGTACAAAATAGAAATGGACTCATAGATACAGAGAACAGATTCATGGTTGCCTGGGGAGGAGGGCTGGGTGAAAAAGGTGACAGGATTGAGAAGTACATATTGGTAGTTACAGGATGTAAGGTACAGCATAGGAAGTATACCAATGATATTGTAATGATTATGTATGGTACCTATTGGGTACTGGAAATATCAGGGGGAACTCTTTGTAAAGCATGTGATTGTCTAACCACTATGCTGTACACCTGAAACTAATACAAAATAATATTGAATGTAAACTGTAATTGAAAAACATTTTTTTTAATTTTTTAAATAAATAAATTACAAAAAAATATTTCCCTTATAGCAATATAGCATATTGAAGAGATTAAGTGTTGTTTACAAATGTTTGACTATTTTTGCTGATGTATTCTAGGGTATTGAATGTCTTTTTTTTCCCTCCAAATTTCTTTTATGTTTCTAGTTTCAGCACCAACCTGTGAAACTTGTTTATTTCTGTAGGCATGTGGTTTTCAGCAGTCAGCTCCTCTCTTCAAATGGTAGGAAGTTCATCGTCTATCATTTGGCACATTTTATGTAAAATGATGTAATACAGAAATCCTTGTACATACTGTATAATTGAAGGAAGATTTTTTTATTTATTTTTGTTTGTAATAAAATTCAGGCTTTTATTCTAAACTTTTTCCTAAAAGTGGTGAATGATTTATATCAACAAATGAGCTGCGAGGAGTATGCTCCAGCAGTATACTTATACACCTTACACAAAAGCAAATAAAAACTTAAAGGTCAGTATTCTTATAGCACTAACACTGTTGTAACATAATCATGATTTGTGAGAGGCTGGCTGATTGGCCAGTTTACACATCATCTGCAATTCAGATTTTTGGTTACATGGGTGCTCTTCATATCTCAGTGAGTTCTACTTAATAGGAAGAACAGCATGGCATGCATTTTAGTGACTCTTCTAATTATAAAACTGATATTTTATGATATATCTAAAATATATTAAGTATTTTATTTTATATTAAGTGTTTTATTTATTTATCAACGGACTAGTGCCCCAACCAATACACACACATGTGCGCACACACACACACACTCTCATAAACCTGCCTTCATTTTAGTAAAGCTGCCCATTAACGGGTTCCTTTTACCAATTTTTATTGAGCACCTACTCTAAGCCAGGCTGCTGTGACTAATGCCAAGTTACATGTCCACTTCAGTCGTATGATAGTTACATGGCATTCCCATTTCACAGATGGGAAAATAGGCTCCTGAAGGTCAAGATTTGGACCTGAAGCTACCTTCCATCATCCGTTTCAAGCAGAGTCCCTTGGGAGTGGACTCTGTTAGCCTAGGATGTGAGGAAGAGCATAGGCTCACATCTATTTACCACGGCATGTCACATAGCCCCCCTGCCTTCAGGGATGCTGGGAAACACCTGTGTTATGGGCAGACGAGCCCAACTACAGAGGGTAAGAGGCTAGGTCCCTGCTTCCTCTGACTCCTCTGCCCCCGCTCTTCATAGTAAGAAGAGAAATAGGAAAACTGGGCCTCTCACAAGAATGCAGATGTAATTTGCATTTTCATTAGTATCAAAATCCAATGTGGTGTACAATAATTAAAAATTTTCTGTGATTATAACTGATGCAGCTTGGAAAAATGAAACTTCAAAATGTGAAGTTGGAGCATTTTAGTTGGAACACGAGCTGGGAACCAGTCTTGAAGTAATTTATATATTCAGTAACAGACAATCTACCTTAAAAAATAACTTTCCATTGTATCTCGAATGAACGAACAGAAACTTTGGTAGACATGACTTCACTTATATGTGGAATCTAATGAACAATATAAACTAACGAAGTACAGACTCCGATACAGAGAACAGACTGACAGCTCTTGGGAGAGGGGGTTTGGGGGCTGGGTGAAATAGGTGAAGGGATTAAGAAAAAAAGAACGAACTTTGATAGAACAACCCATTATAATGAGAAAAAAAGTTAACCATAAGAGGAAAAACTAACTTAGAGCTCCTATTAGAAAGAAACAACAGAATTAACATTTACTAAGCGTGTACTATGTTTTAGGAATTTAAATGTTATTCTTGCTTTAGAGAGAAACTGTAACACTTGTTTGAAAACTTGTCCAGCTAATGGATGATGGACCCCAGTTCAAATCCAGGCCTTCTAAGCCTCATGACATACAAAAATCTCAATTAGCTTAGAACTTGTAATGCATTTTCTTACAGATTTAATAAAGGAGAGAGGAGCTAAGTTCCTAAGCTCATTCAAGAAAGTCTATTTGGTCTTCAATGGAAATGAAGTAACTAATGCCACTGAAGGGAACAATGCCAGCAAGGACTATGAGAGAACCGAAAAATGAAGTGGCTGATGTTCAGGTGTTGACACTGGTGATTTTACCCTTTTCCAAGTTCTTTCCCTTTTCATTTTATGTTGCCCAGCAGAAATAACCAGGAAGGAAGACCACTGTGGACAGACAAAAAAGGGCTACACACTAAACCTGACAAGCTCAGGGGAGGCCTGCATGGCAGCCTTACAAACTCGGAGACCAAAGTAACCACATAGGATGGTCCGAAACTAACACTAAACTAAAAGCAGTTTATGGCTGGTACTCATGTCCTAGGTTAGACTCTTCCCTGACGAAAGTCAATCTTTAATTAAGCCTGTGTCTGTTGTCTTTTTGCATCTATAATAACATGCCTTTGGGATGTCAATGTAGTTTCCTTTTTCTGGACCCCTCAAAGCAGAGATACCGCACCAGAACAGAGACCACAGTCCCCTCACTGTTAGTTAATTGCTGACTGTTAACAGTCCAGTACCCACTATGAAAAGAAGCATGTGTCTCTCATTTTACTTTTTTATCCAACCCCAGAGCTTCCCCACTTTGCTTTCTCCCACTTCCGTAATCTATCACCAGGGGATTTCATGTAATCTTGTACTTACATTTTCTCCTCTGATTGTAATGTATAAAGCAGGGCTCAGAACTGCCTTTCTCTGCAGCGTTTTCTCAATCCGTTGAGGTTTGGCTTCCCAGCAATTGTCGTCAGCTTAGCTCAGATAAACTCATAAAAATCCTTACAGGTTTGAACATTTCTTACACTGACACCACTTACACGTAACTCTGACCACGTTCCTTTGGTGGGAGCCCAAGGCCTTTGCCGTGGCACAATTGGAGCTCTTGCATGAATCCTTTGAGGGCAGGGACTTTCCCTCACTGCTGGCCCCAACCTCGATCCCTGCAGGTATCGGGGAAGGGCTCTGAAGGTGCTCCCACAGGTCTGATGAAGCACAGTCCCAAAAAGAGCAGGGGGAAAATGAATCAGGACTTTAATGGCTTTAGGTTGTTTTGTTTTGTTTTTAATGCACATTCCGGGGGTGGGGGCAGCCTCTGAAATTCTGCTTTACTTCAATGGGACATGACCCAGGAATATAAACTGGTTTTTCCCTCAGTTTCCCAAGTGATTCTATTGCATAGACAAATTTGAGAATTGCCTGCGCCATAGAGTGTATATAAAGAGTATTGCAATTATAAATTTTTTAGACTAACCCATCTAGTATTGTGAAAGCTAGAATGATTAACATGATAGTGTGAATTAAGAGTATATATTGGTCTTGTCCCCTGTTCCTGGCACACAGCTCACAAACCCTTGGAATTTTTTCAGTGGTGACAGTAATGAAGGTGTCTTTTGTTATGTTAATGAGGTGGCTTTTTGGAAAGCCCGTGGGTAATGCAAGAATGGGAACTAGCTGTCGGGGGAAATAACCACAAGGTTAGAAAATTGGAACTGTTTGTCCCAACGCCAGACCTCGGACGAGTGGAGAGTGGCTGGAGATTGAGTTCAGTCACCACTGGCCAGTGACTGAACTGCTCATACCTGTAATGAAACCTCCATAAAAACACCAAAAGAACAAGGTTAGGGGAGCTTCCAGGTCGGTGAACACATGGAGGCCCAGGGAGAGTGGCACAACTTGGAGCGTGGAAGCTTCCGCCCTTTCTGCATACCAGCTCTTCCACCTGCCCGTCCCTGAGTTATATCCTTCTATAATAAAACGGTTATCTAGTAAGTAAAATGTTTCTCTGAGTGATCTGCTCTAGCAAAGTAACTGGATCCAGGCAGAGGGGTATTGAAACCTCTAATCTGTAGCTGATCCGTCAGAAGCACAGATGAAACCTGGACTTAACCATCGGTATCTGAATTTGGAGGGTGTGGGGGTGGCAGTGTCATGGGACTGAATCCCTAACTTAAGGAATCTGCTGTTATCTCTGAGTAGATAGTGTCAAAATTGTGTTGAACAGTAGGGCACCCAAGTGTTGTCAGAATTGCTTGGTGTGGGGGGGGCACCCACACATTAGAGTTTGAGTCAGAATCATTAACGAGTCAGAGAAAGATAAAATCTGCCATATCCCGGAGATACACAAAAAAAAATAGCATAGAGGTGAGGATAAGATCAGGAAAGATACAGAGACAGATCTTTCAAGAATGATGGAAAACCAGCTCAAACTGTATTTAGATAAGTGGAGGTTGTGGGGGGGAGAGCTGCCTTTCTATATAAGGGATATCTGAATAACAGCAAAATCAAAATGTTTTGAATATATGAACTTTGTCTTTTCCACCACTTCCATCCCTAAGGAGGAAGCAAAGAAAGTAAAGGTGAAATTAGAAATCATTTTAGAGGCTTATCACAGTACTGAGTGAAAAAAGGCAACATAAATAGGCATTAATCATCAGGTTAAATTATAATAGGGCTACGCCACATAATACTACATAGCCATTAAAAAGTATGATACAGACTGGCCAGGTAGCTCAGTTGGTTGGAGCATCGTCTCAATACGCCAAGGTTGCGGGCTCCATCCCTGGCCAGGGCACTTATAAGAAACAACCACTGGACGCATAAATAAGTGAAACAACAAAGTGGTTTATATATATATATATATATATATATATATATATATGATATATAATCTCCCTCCTCCTTCCCTCTCTCTAAAATCAATAAGTAAAAAAATTTTTAAGTATGATGTAGTTCTAGCATCGCTGTATAAATCTGTACAAATTGAACGCTTCAAAATACTTTAAAATTTTATACACCAAGAAGTAGGATTTTTTCCAATTTATTTTTATTTGTTTTAATTTAATCTTGCATGTATTTTTTTCATTACCATTTAGTCCCCTTATACCCCATCCCCCCAGCAATCACCACACTGTCGTCCATGTTCATGAGTCCTTTTTCTTTTTGCTCAATCCCTCCACCCCCTAACCTGCCCCCCACCCCAGCTGTCATCTGCTCTCCATCTAGGACTCTCCCCGTTTTCCTTGTTAGTTCAGTTTGTTCATTAGATTCCAGATATGAGTGAAATCATACGGTATTTGTCTTCCTCTGACTTCACATAGCATAATGTTCTCTAGGTCCATCCATACTGTCCAAAAGGGTAAAACTTTCTTCTTTTTTATGGCCAAGTAGTATTCCATTGTGTAAATGTCCCATAGTTGTAGCCACTCATCTACTGATGGACATTTGGGCCGTTTCCATATCTTGGTGATTGTAAATAATGCTGAAATGAACAAGGGTGCTTGTTATTTCAAATTAGTGTTTTGGGTTCCTTTGGATATAATCCCAAATGTGGGATCGCTGGGTCAAAAGGCAGATCCATTTTTAATTTTTTGAGGTCTCTCCATACTGCTTCCCACAGTGACTGCACCAATCAAGAAATAGGGTTTGTAACAAGAATGCGATATTTTTTAATCTCAGTGTAATTCATTATATAAACAGTTTAAAGGAACTGTACAGTTATATCAATAAATACCTAGAGAGCACTTGATAATACTCACAAATAACATAGAAGGATTAAAATGTAATTTCCCAAACTTAATAAAAACCACTTATCTAAACCAGCAGCATACTAAATAGATGACTGTCATTTTAATTAAATCTGACACATTTTAATTAAATCTGAAACAAAGTAGAGATGCACTATCTTCATTCAACATTTTAAAAGTTTTAATTGATGAAAAAAGGCCCCCAAATAGAATAATTAGTATAAACACTAGGAATTAAGAAGTAAGACCGTCTTTATTTGCAGAATGTAATATTGCATCAAAAGTTCACAAAATTCTACTTAAATTCTATTAGAATTAGGGCATTTGATAAAGGAACCATATGTGATATGAATCAAAATCAGCAGTTTTTCTCTATAATAACAACAATTAGAAGTAAAAATGAGATTTTTTAGAAATCATACTGACGGTGGCAATGAAACTATAAAGTACCAGAGAAAACACGTCACAGAAAATAGGAGGCACTGAAGAAACCAGTCTTCATGAGTAATATAGAGCAAGACATGAATTTAACATTTCCCTAAAAAAGAAAATATAAAATATTTATGTAACTATATGTACATATAAATTATTTGTTCTATATAATTTCAATCAGAAATCCAATGGCGCTGGTAGTGGTAATTTAATTTCATATGGTAATTTAATTGCCATAATTAAATTAATTATGGTCAATTTGCCTTGAACTGGACAAATTATTTTAAAGCTCTTAAGAAATAAATGCTCACCCGTTGAGGTATTATTTATATACATATTGCACATATTTTGTGTACAATTTGTTAAGTTTTGGCAAAATATATATACCTGTGAAACCACCATAGTTAGGATTCTGAGAGGTTCCTCAATTCCAAAAATTTCTTTCTGCCCCTTGATAATTCACTCTTTTTGTACTGTCTCCCCCAGGTGGCTACTGATCTGCTTTCTGTAATTATTTTTGATTATTTGGCATTTTCTAGAATTTAATCCTACAGAATATAGTATATTTTTGGCTGGCTTTTCACTCAACATAATGATTTTGATATTCAGCCCAAGTTGTTGCATGCATTAATTTGTTCCTTTAATATTTTTGAATGGGGTTTCATTGTATAAATACAACAAATTTTGTTTATCACTCACCTATTGATGGAAATTTTGGGTTTCCAGTTTTGGGCTCTTAGAAATAAAACTCCTGTGAATATTTGTGTACAAGTCTTCATGTAGACATGTGTTGTCTGTCATTCCTTTGGGATAAATACATAGAAGTGGAATAGCTGAGTTCTACGGTAGGTTTTAGTTTAACTTTTTAAAAAACTGGCAAACATCTCCAAAGCGGTTATACAATCCTCTCTTCCCACCAGCAATGTATTAGCATGCCCCCTGTTCCACGTTCTTGCCAGCACCTGGTATAGTCAGTCATTTTAATTTTAGCCATTCCGACAGGTTTATAGTAATATCTTAATGCAGTTTTAATTTGCATTTCCCTGATGGTTGATGATTTTGAGCACTTTGTAATGTGTTTACTGGACTTTCATATAATTTGTTTCTGGAGTGTCTGTTAAAATCTTTTGCCCTCTTTTTAAATTTAGATCTTTCTCATCTTAATATTGAGTTGTAAGACTTGTATATATTTTCATTATAGTTCTTTATCTGATATTTTTGCTGTGAATATTTTCTTCCAATCTGTAGCTTGTCTTTTTTATTGTCAAAGAAACAAGGCTTTTAATTTTAATAAAGTCGAATTTATTAATTTTGAAATTTTGTTTTATGTTTCATGCTCTATATTCTGTCTAAAAATTTTTTGCAAAGTTTTTCCCCTGTGTTTCTTCTAGAAGCTTTCCTGTTTCAGCCTTTATATTAGGTCTGTGATCCATTTTGAGTAATTATATTGTTCAATATAAAGTAAGCATCAATGTTCATTTTTTTCTGTACAGCTCTCCAATTGTGTTATAGCACTATTCTTAGAAAAAATTTTCCTTCTCCCCCACTGAATTGGCTTAACCACCTTTGTTAAAATCAATGTGAGTTTATTGGTGGGTTTACTACTTCTTTCCATTGATCTATATCAAATTGTAGCCTGTAACAAATTTTGAAATCAGCAATGTAAGTTCTCCAACTTTGTTCTTTATTAAAATTATTTTAGCAGTTTTCATATAAATTTTAGTAACAGCTAAATTGTTAATTACTACCCCCAAAAACTCAAGTTTATTGGGATTTTGACTGGAATTGCTTTGAATCTATAAACCAAGTTGGGGAGAACTGACATCTTAACAATACTGAATTTTCCAACCCATGAACATGGTTATTTTCTCCATTTATTTTGATCATTTCTAATCTCTCATGGCAATGTTTCATAGTTTTTAATGTAGAGACCTTGGACATGTTTTATTTATTCTGAAGTAGTCTGGTAGCTTCTATTAAAAGTAAAATACTTTCGGACGGAGCTCCCCACTCTAAGAATCTATAGGACTAAGAGCATCTGTATATAGGGACAAAAATACCAAGAAATTACTTGAAAGACTGCATAACAGCCATAAAAAAACTTTTTTAACTAAAAAGAAAAAAATTAAAATACCTATCAACAGGGGAAAGATTAAATTATGGTAAATTATGTAGCTTCTTGAAGAATTTGGTCTGTATGTGTAGATCTGGATCAATGTCTATGATCTAATGCTACATGAAAATAGGACGTTGAAGAAGAGATTCGTGATGTTATTTTGGTTAAAAAAAAATTGAAAAGCAAAACAAAAACCTGTATGTGTACAACATGGATATAAATATAGTGGGGAAGGATACTCTTAACAGTGGTTATCCCAGAAAGGGTTGACGGTGGTGGAGAGATTATTACCTTTTTTATATATTTCTGAAGTGTTTTCGGCATGTTCAACGAGAATGGATAAGTTGATAATTTTAAAATCTAAGCAAGTTTGAGGAAGGAGGAGGCAGATGTGGAGACAGGACAGTGAGGGGCAGGTATTAAAAGGTACGGCGAACGGTCTGTGGGCACGCAGGTTGCTACTGGAGGGTGGGAATTAAAGTGATTTGTATTTCCTAAAAGATTCTGCAACAAAAATGTATGAATTTCTTGATTTACAAAATGGTTTCCATTTTGAAAATAATTTTTAATTATAATACTTTTACAAGCTGTATCAGAGGAATAGGACTTCACAAAATGCATTTCAGGCATTTATAGGATACATAATCTAACCACCCCGATGCAGGCCTTCAATGATCATTGTTTTTAATAATCAAGAATATCCTTTTTTTTAAATTCATCTCCTGTGATTTCCATAGTCTGCATGCATATGGTGTGACAAAGTCTCTAATAAATGAGTAGGGAAAGAAGAGGTGGGGGGAACAGAAGAGAAAAGCATAATGAATTTGTCATAACCATCTCGGAGAGGAAAACGGCGACCAGCAGTTTTCGGAGTACTTCCGCAGCCACGTACATACAAGTCATAAATCCCTCTGCACCTCGAGAAGGTTTTTGATCCGAAGCACACAAGGAAAGCTCCAGGAAGTTATGTTCGTCTCTCCTGAGGGAAAGAAACGGAGGCAAGTTCATAAATCAGTGAGGAACAAATCCCAATCTCTGCCTGAGACATTCAGTTTGTAATGTTATGAGCAGACTTAGCAACAGAATACACACATGGACAGAAAATGTGCTTAAGCAAAGCACCTTTGTGTTCAAAAGTGATAGGACACTGAAACCAGGAACCAAAGGAGCTCTCAGGTGTTCTCTTCATGTTCACATACCTTCACTAGCCATGAAATGTCCTTTAACTTCGCTCACTCAGTTCCTCTAAATAGATAAGGTAGAAGTTTCCTGCTGTGCTTCTGTTCAGGTCCTGCCAATAAGTGACACTTGTCAACCACTTGGGGACATGGCAAAAACCAGAGAAAATACGTCAGAGAGATACCTTAGTTTTAAATCTAGTTTAGCTTATTCTCACACTTATGAGATATCAGATGAATCTATCTTTCCCAATATTAGCCGTGACAACTATTACACTTAAAACTAAATGCTACCAGCTTCTGTGACTATCTTAAAACTGACAGAAATTACGTATTCTTTGAGTAGTTCTATAAATAAAAAAAGTAGGAAATCTGCATTTATTTTTCTTCCTTGCCTAAACAAGCTAGTACCTAAGCCAGTTCTGCTGCCTGAGATGTTCAAACATCGCTATACTGGTAATTGTACCTTAGAACTTCATTTAGGATCTGAACAACCTGCCATTCCCCTTAAATAACAACCTGTCACTGTGACGAATGCGGAGGTGGCTGGTCTGCAATGCACAGGCAGGCTGTGTTTTGGCATACTGTTCCATGGATGAGCAAGAGGCAGGTTCATTAAAAAGAAGCAGTAAAATTTGCCCCCACTCAGACACAGCGCTTTGGTGATTTGGGGGGAAAATGTTCTATTCTACACTTAAAAATAGCCAAATGGGACTAAGTACTAAGTATTTTTTACTTAAAAGATTACCTTTATTTCAAATTCTCTTATTCTGCTGGCTATTAGGATTGGGGCATTTTGTTTTCTATTAAAAAGTGACCTTTTAAATTGAATTTACTGGGGTGACATTGGTTAATAAAATTATATAGGTTTCAGGTGTACAATTCTATAAAACGTCATCTGTATATTGTATTGGGTGTTTACCGCCCCAAGCTGAGTCTTTTTCCATCATCATTTATTTCCCTTTTATCCTCTGGTAATCACCATACTGTTATCTGTGTCTATGAGTTGTTTTTTGTTTGTTTAATCCCTTCACCTATTTCACCCAGCCCCCCAACCCCCTCTCCTCTGACAACTGTTCGTCTGTTCTCTGTATCTCTGTCTCTTTCTATTTTGTTAGTTTATTTTGTTCATTAGATTCCACATATGAGTGGAAATCATAGGTAGTTGTCCTTCTCTGACTGGTTTATTTCACTTAGCATAATGCTCTCCAAATCCATCCATGCTGTTGCAAAATATAAGAGTTCCTTCTTTTTTATGGCCGAGTAGTATTCCATTGTGTAAATGTACCACAGCTGTTCTGTCCACTGATCGACTGATGGACACTTGGGCTGCTTCCAAACCTTGGCTATTGTGAATATGCTGCAGTGAACATGAGGCTGCGTATCTTTCATCTCATAGGACCATTCTCTATAAACTAATTTCAAGAACACATGAATATGTTCCTTCAGTTTTTCCCTTGGTGAATAGGTATATTTTCTAGTGATTTTTAAAATACATATAAAGAAAAGGAAGAAAAAGGAAAAAGAAAACCATAGTGACGGGGACGAGTTCAGACTACCGACTGACATGACAATCTCCAGTTTTTAGGTAAGATAAGCATGCCAACTCCAGATGTAATGGTAACAGGTATATTTCTGCTTTCATTACATCAGCATTGATCAAATTGTTCCTGGATGGAGGGAAGGAACTGCAGTCATCAAATGAGCTTTGCTTTGGAGCCTGAAATTGGGAGGATTGCAGCTGACTTTGTGAGGAAACAGCACTTCCTGGAGGAACAAGACTGGGTGGCAGACCAGTTCTGGTCCTGGCTTGATGCCACCTTGCTGTTGGGAGACTGGGGAGAGCCGGAGGCCCCACCGAGGATTCCACATCAAATAAACACAGCATCGTTAACGTTACCTTTCCCATCCTCCACTAGGGCTAACTCTTTTCTTCTGTCACCTATACTCCTATACTTTAGGTGTTGATGATAAGAGAAGAATGAATCAAAATGTTGGGAGGAAATAGGATTGAATGTGTATTTGTTTATTCCTCCTTTCAGAAGAGATTTTAAGTCCTCTCATTTACAGTAACAACATTAACAAATTCTTCAGTCCCTTTTAAAATGTTACCTTGATTTAGGAATCATTATATGTTGTGTGAACAAATGTTAAAATCACGCTCCATGAGACTCTAGGACTGTAGGGAGAGTCCTGGATTTGGACCAAATTACTGCTGCTTTGCATTAGGGATGTTTGCAAAACCTGCATAATGGAGTCTCAGAGAAAATGCCAGGGTAGCATTCCCAGATCCAACAGATGACCCCTTGTAAATCTTGCTGGATTAAACCTGAGGGACACGGAGAGAAAAGCTGCCTCCAAACATAAGTGGAAATTGAACTTAATACTCTAATCACCATAAACTGTAATGATTATTCGTGTAAAACCATAAATGTACACCTAAATGAGTCATTTAAGGAATACCCTTTCAGTTATTAACTTGGCATAAATACTAATCCCTGAAGATTAAGTTTAACACTAATCACTGTGTATTTGAGGACCTTTTGTAAGCCCACATTTCATATTTACATATGGTAATTTCCCCAGTGGTAGATGAGGAGGGCTGGTGATTGCTATGTAAGCAATACTGTATGACAAGACATGCTGTAACAAGGAATGAGTTTTCATCTCTTCTCCCAACCCCTCCGCCCTCTTCATTCACAATTTGAGTTTAATTAAAGCCCCTCAGACCTTGGCATTGTTTAACACGAGGGCAAACCAAGCCCTGAAATGCTGACGCCTCCTTCACTTCTATTTGCTGGCTCAGCTCCTCCTGGGTCATGGCTGGACGGCACACCCACAGTGGCCTGGCCGCAGGTCCCGGGAAAGGCAGAAGGCTTCAGAGCAAAGAAGCAGAACACAAGTATGCCTCAGCAAGCATTTCAACCATTTGCCTGACTTTTGAAATGCATTTTGAAGGGGGACTTTTTAATTTTTTAAGGTAATACATGCACATAGATTTTAAATCAAATTTATCTCCTACAAAATGAGCAGCTGCTACCCCACCCCCTGCTCTCAATCCATTCTTTTCTGTTTAACCCATATTTGTAAACAATGTTGTAACTGCCGAGCCAGCTCAAAATGGTCCTGTTCTCTTTAACGAAATACTGAGGTGCTTTTCAGAGATGACAAACCAAAACCGCAAATCATGCAGCCAGGGCATTTGCAGAGAAGAGGACTTGACCTCCAGCTGTACCCAGAACCAAAGTCTCACCGCCACCACCCACACAGAACCAAAGGACCAGCACAAAACCGGTATTTGAACACTGGAACCCTTTCAGAAGCCAAGGGTCTGTTGTCCAGGAAGAAATTGACAAGCACTTGCAACCTGAGGATTAAATGTCCATTAGAATTTTCCAATTGTAAAATGTATATTGTCTTTATTTTAAAAGCAGTGTTCAGCTTAAAGTACTAGAAATTTCATGAAAAAGGAGATAAAACATCCTATCAAACGGTATGTCAACATTTTCCATTTCGTGCTCTTTATGAACAGAAGCAACGGTGAGGGTGCAGAGAACCACAACGCGATGCATGCGTCCCGCGTCCCTGCTCCGCTCTTGTTCCTCCGCAGTCCGCTCCCACGGGGAACAAGAGTGAGCCTGGTAATACGTAACCTGTACTGTAACTGCCTTTGGCTTGAAACCCCTAAGTAGGTTTCCCATGGTATTTGGGGTAAATCTGAGACACCACATGCCTACCAACCCTTACCGCGCCTGGCCACCGCCTTCCCCTTCAGCTCCATCCACACGCTTCTCTTGCCAGGGGCATGTTCTCAACCACCTCCCAGCGAAATCTTGCGCAGCCTTTAGATCCCCGCGTAAACAGTACTTCCCTAGGAATTCTTCCTCGATCCCAATCTAAAATAGGTTCCTTTGCTTTGCCTTTGTTTTTTGAAGGTAAAATCCTCTTATCCGTGGAAGCTAAAATAGATTCAGAGAAGCAGAGAGTAGAATGGTGATTGCCAAGGTCTTGGTAGGAGGTGGAGGGATGGAGGAAGGGAAAATGGGAGAATTGTTGGTCAAAGGGTATAAACTTTTCAGGTATAAGAGGAATAAATTCTGGAGACTTGACGTACAACATGGTGACTATAGTTAATAATACGTTTTGTGTACTTAAAATTTCCTAAGGGGGTAGAGCTTAAGAGTTCTCACCAAAAAAAAAAGCAAGAAAGAAAATAGTAACTATGTGAGATCATGCATATGTTAATTAGCTTGATCGTGGTGATCATTTCACAATATATACATATATTAAAACAAGTTGTACACCTTAAATATATACAATTTTTATTTTTAATTATACCTGAAAAAAGTTGAGGGGAAGAAAGCTAGAAGCCTGAGACTCTCTTACAATTGTGTTTTGCTTTCTTTTTTCTGCCTTCTTTCTTTTACATGAAGTATGCTTAGTGTGCTTTCTTTAGCAATTGCAGAAACTTTCATAGTTTACAATTGGAAAATTCAAATATTATTATTATTGTTGTGTTTACCATTTTAACCATTTATAAGTGTTCAATTCAGTAATAGCATTAAATACATTTACATTGTTATACAACTGTACCACATTCATCTCCAGCACCTTTCATCATCCCAATCTATATATTTTAAAATATTAGCATTTTACCCAAAAAAATCTGTTAAAAGTCCGAGATAAAATAGTGGTCAGCAATTAGCTTTTTTAAAAAAGGAAAGCCAATAGAATGTTTTTTTTTTAATATAATCAGATAAAGTTGCTGAATACCCTAAATAGAAAAAGTGCTTTTGAAATATCTTCTATGTTTATGAACTGATTTAAATGTCATTTGTTTGAGGGTCCAGATTAAAAATCATGTACATTTTTTGCATATCAATCACGCCGGTCAATAAAAACACCTTCTATTCCAAGAATCCATGAATGAAGTTTTACAAGCACAGATGATTAGCCTCGGATCATTTGGTTACTTGCTTTATTTGCACTACAGTTGCTTTCACAGCAGAGGTATAATCAACTCCATGTGTCCATGTCAGAGTCTCATAGATAAGACTTGAAATCCATTAATAACTGAAGTCATTCTTGACAACAGAGGTAATTTCTGTTTCTTCTCCGCTGACCTCACAGGGCATCTCCAAGAAGGTCTGCTTCGTTGCGGGGCTCTGCTACAGGGGTTCCGTGCAGAGCTGGGTCTTGGGCCACATGAATGCCAGGCACCCAGGGGCTCCCCCATAGCAGCCCACAACAGCACATGGCAAAAGTGCCCAGTGGGCCCAGTCAGACCAATTATTATCAGCTTCACATTGTTTTATTTTCCTTCCTTTATTTGATAGAAGCAGAATCACCAAATTCAAAAGATTGCTGGGCAGCAAAGGTGAATAAAGCAAAAAGCTAATATCTAACACCATTTCAAAAGCCACTGCCTGGATAAGCCTTTAATAGAATTTCCCAGGTTACAACTCTGAAGATGTGGAAGGCACATTACCATGGAAACAAATAGTCTTTTTAAAGAGAGACAGGCTCCTCTCCTAGTCTAAGCTCTTTCCAGAATGGAGGAGGGGGGAGGTGGCAAAAGGCAGGCCAAGGATCTGCAACTTGGACAATGAAGGGAAGTTTTCTTCTCATAATTAAAATTTTTAAAGGCTGTTTCATTTTGGAGGCTGTGTTAGTAAAAGAAATCTGAAGTCAGAAATTTTAAGATACTTATCAAAACGGCATTTTGTTGATAATTTCTGTAAGTTTTTTTCTTTATTCACTTAGTGACACATGCTAACGACAAGTGAAACGCCAGTACATGACATTGAAGGCAAAGAAGGCTCACTTTTCTTGGTCTTCTATCCCCAATGCCCACCCTAGGAAATAACTTTCTGCCTCTGTCTCTGCCTTGAAGGTATATACTTATATACACACAGTTAAAAGAATACAGACAAACAAAAATAAGTTAATAAACTCAACTAAGCCAACTTTTAAAAGGGCAAAGGTTCAGTGTTTCCAGGACATGATCGAGTCATAAATAGAACATTGCAAAGCAATGTGGTGACAATAGAAATGCCGTCACACGGTCATTTTATATAGGGTCTTGTGGGAGCAAGGATTTAAATAGCTCTTTCTCCAAAGGAGATGTACAAGTGAACAATAAGCACATGAAAAGATGCCCAACATCACTAATCATTAGGGAAACGCAAATCAACATCAGACATCACAATGAAGCAGCACTCACACCCATTAGGATGGCTATTATTCAATAAATAAGTATTGTTGAAGGTGTGGAGAAATTGGAACCCTTATGCACTGCTGGTGGGAATGTATAATGGTACAGTCATTACAAAAAACAGTATGGCACTTCCTCAAAACATTAAAAGCAATTAGTATATGATCCAGCAATTTCACTCTAGGTATATACCAAAAAGAATTGGAAACAGACTTGAACGGGCATTTGCACACCCAGGTTTACATTACTTATAATAGGTAAAAAGTAGAAGCAACCCAAGTGTCCATTGATGGATGAATGGACAGATAAAATGTGGTATATACATATAATGGAAAATTATTCAGAATTTTAAAAGAAGGAAATTCTGACACCTGCTACAGTCTGGCTGAACCTTGAAGACCTATATTAAGTGATCTCAACCAGTCATAAGAGGACAAACCTTGTATGAAATACCTAGAGTAGTCAAATTCATACAGACAGAAAGTAGAAGAATGGTTGTTAGGGGCTGAAGGGAGGCAGGAATGGCAAGCTGGCGTTACACGGGTGCCGTCTGAGTGCGGGAGGACGGAAATGTGCTGGAGATGGGGGTGGCCATGCACAGCAATGTGAATGCATTTGAATGCCGTGGGCTGTACACTTAAAAATCGTTAAACGGTAAATTTTATGCCATGTGTATTTTAACAATAAAAAATTTTTAATTACATAAATAGATGTACAAAGGTGTTTTGTATATATAGATATACAGAGATTTTGTTTTGCTCCTGATTGCTTTTACTGAAAGAGAATTATACTACACACATATTCTTTATGTAACAAACCTTAGTGGTATGAAGCAACCATTTAATTATGCTTAGAATTAGGAATTCTATGGATCAGGAATTTGACCTAGGCACACAAGGGACAGCTGTCTCTCTTCTCTGTGGTGTCTGAGTCCTCTGGGAAGACTCAAAGGCTGCAGCTGGAATTATCTGGAGGATTCTTCACTTAACATGACTGGCGGTCGATGTTGGGTCCTCACTTGGGCTGTGGACCAGAACATCTACATGTGGGCTGTTCCTTTAAACTTCCTCGTGGCCTGAAGCTAAATTAAAAAGGTATTTCAAGAGAACAGAGCAGAAGTATATGGCATTTTTGCAATCTAGTCTCCAAAGATACATTATGCCTTATTCTCAATTGGCTGAGGCCATCACAAAGGTCTGTCCTGGTTTAAGGGGAAGAGTTCAGTGGGAGGAGTGTTACGGTCATTGCTAGAGGAGCAGGTAGCCAGGGCGACATTAAGCCATCTTTGGAAAATACAATGTGCCATGACACATTCATTACTTTACAATTTGCTTTTACAACATTTCATTGACATCCCTTAAAGTCAGTATAGGTGTAATTCTTCAATTTTTCTCATATCTTTATAACTACAAAGTTACTTTAAATTCCAAGAGTAATACAAATACAGTAACAAAACTTGGAAAACAAAAGTCTACCCACAATCACCCTCCTTCAACCAATCACAGGAATTATTTTTAGACTCTTTACTCCATAATGTCCACATAATGTACACAGAGCTTTGTGTTTGTTTTTATTCCCCCTTAGTGTGTAAGTCCCCAAATTCACATCTCAACACTGTTATCTTGTTTATTGTTCCTGTGTAGACAAAGCAAAAACAAGAGTAGGGTACATCACGCTATGGAATCGTCAGCTCAAAACTTGCTTAGCCTAATCCTACCTGAAACTCACTAGGGAAACTCACATCAAGGTTTTCAAGGCTTCCACCTTCTTTCTCTAATGAACATGAAGCAGACACTACACAGCGACCCTGGAAAAGCAGTGTCATCACACACATTTGTGTAAGGAGCAAGCAGGTGACTGACCTGGGTATAGAATGCCTGCCAGTGGATTCTCACTCAGTTTTCTGCTACAAAAACTTGGCTTTGGGGTCTCAACTAAATACCTGGATCTAGCATATTAAAGATCGGCAAAGCTCGAGCCTCCCAAACACTACTCCAAACCATTGCTAGCTTTCATTGGCCTGCTGTGATATGAGAAAAATCATGACACTGTGGTGAGTTTTTCATAAAGCGAATTGTATTCAATTTAAAAACTGAGCTTAATCCTGAGATCATCCCTTTTTTTTTTCAGTGTCAGCATTTATTTTCTTTGAGGACATAATTTTGACCATAGATTGTCTTAGCATTCCTGGTTAGCAAAATAAAAACTGGCAATTCTAACCTTAGTAGCCTTAACTTAATTTCAACAATTTCACTGATCTGTGACATCCCAAGGTCTAGGACACACAGATTCAGTCCAAACTGCCTCCTTCTGAAGAGTCTTTGGTTTTGATGTATAATGTTTGTCAAAAGGGATTACATTCTGAGGCAGGAAAAACAAAATGTTTGACATGAGAGGACGATCCGAAACTTTGAATTCTGTGTGTACCACTGCAGTTGTGTGAAATCAAGTGAGTCATTTATGCTTAGAGCCTCTTACCTCAGCCATTGAATCCAGTCAGTGCTACTGGCCTTCTCTCCCCGCAGGGCTGGGAGGGTGAAAAGCTTAATTGTCACAAGTGCAGGGTGCTGTGTGAGAGCTGAGTGTGTTATTGTGTAGCCTCCACGGAGCTTTCCCTCACGGAGGCTGCTCAGCAGGTCCTGTAATAGCTGGTTAAAAAAATGTAAGGAGGGATACTCTAACACGCTTA
The DNA here is from genome assembly GCA_004026545.1 of Mormoops blainvillei. Taxonomy (NCBI): domain Eukaryota; kingdom Metazoa; phylum Chordata; class Mammalia; order Chiroptera; family Mormoopidae; genus Mormoops; species Mormoops blainvillei. The sequence goes on from PVJD01000772.1 coordinate 203,565, forward strand.
TTTCCCTCGGAGTTTCTGATTTCAATGAGAAGACTATGCTCTAATTAAAATACCGCTACAGATTTTTTTAAAAAACAAATTGCCATCTAATTTTTCTTTGATCTGTTTTTTTCCACTTAGGTTGCAAGGTTTTATAGAATTTTCCCCAAACACTTTGAGTCTGCAGTAATTTTATTTCATTCTAATTAAACTTCAAAGGACAAAATGCCAAGTCATCGGAACAAGCCAAGCTTTTTTCCACTTCACTTATGCAATGGGCATTTGGGGGGCATCTACAATGTGCCTGATGTTGTGCCCCATGTTAGATACAAAGATGAATAAATACCTCTGGGTCCTTGCCCTCGCCAGGTTCAGTGTTTCCAGGACATGATCGAGCCATAAATAGAACATTGCAAAGCAATGTGGTGACAATAGAAATGCTGTCACACAGCCATTTTATATAGGGTCTTGTGGGAGCAAAGTTGTGGCTCTGGCTGAGCTGACACTTTAACTGAAACATAAATAATGACTTAAATTTAGCTAAACGAGGGCATGAGGGAAATCTCAGAAGAAGAGACAACACAAGCACAGGTCCAGGGGTGGGAAATGGCATGATCTCTGGTGTGCGCGTGTGTGTGGTATGTGCCCATACATATGTATGCATCTACATTTGCGTGTATGCCTATTTGTGTGTGACTGTTTCCATAATAGGAAAGGGCTAGAGTAGGTAAGGTCTGGGAAACTTTACTGAATGGCATGCGGGCAGGCAAATTAACCTGAAGCAAACGGGTAGCATCAATATTATCTGTCGGTCTTGAGGAGAGAGATTCAAAGGTTTGCTTAGACCTGGAAAGAAGAAAACACTGACTCCTATGCAAATAAATTTGACTTTAATGTATCTTTTGAACACACACCTGTTGGAGGCTCTGTAGATAACAATGCTGAGCTCAGGGAAGAACCCAAGTTCTCCTGTAGATGTAATCTGGGGGACCCTTGTCCTCTGGGAGCCCAATCCAAGGCTTCCCAAGACTTGATGTCCACATGAGTCTCTGGAGATCTTGTTATGATGCAGATCGGATCCGGTGACTGAGGATTCTGCATTTCTAAAAAGCTCCCGGGTGACCCCAACGGTGCCGGTCCACGGAGCACACTTGGGTAATGAGATCTATGCTGTGCGGGCCACCTTGATTGTCTGCCAACCTAGAGAGGCCCTCAGGGGTTCACTGCCCTCTACCCAGTAGTGAACAGTGCAGAAATCACTGGAGAACCATGTTTGGAGCCTCCCCGCACCCAGAACACAGGGTGCCATCCAGCAGGAGTCTGGGCCCTCTGGTCCAGGACAGCTGGCTGCCGGCTCCACCAGCCTAGAACTGAAGAGTAGAAGTGGAGAGGAAGGAGGTAGAAATGGTGGGATAAGGCTGACAGTTGCTCAGAAAATAGGCCCATAAATCTCCTGTGACAAGAATTAAGTACATGCTCAGGGACACAAGGAGAGAAAGCAGGAGGTTGGGCGAGGGCCCAGGCAGAGCCTTAGACTCAGAGCGCTGATCACTAACTATGTACCAGGGACCGTTTTCATGCTTGGCACAGATGTCACATTTCATCTTCATCCAAAGCTCTTGCAAAGCAGACTGTAAATCTTGGCTAACAGATGAGAAAGTCGAAGCGCAGAGCAGCTCAGTAAATCACTGGACCTCCCAGCAGGCACATCATGGAGCCACAGTTCACACCAGATCAGCATGACCTGAAAACCCAGGTCTTTCAGGGACCACACACTGTCTGCCCTTCTTTATAACAATAGATAAGATATGAGCTCTGCACCTGGGCCTAAGGTACCCCAGGGCAGGGTCTTTTGATAGTGAGTCCAAAAGCAAGTGATGTCAGCCATGAATGATAAAAGCACTAGGTCAGGATGAAGCAGGTGGAGAGAAGTTGGCATATAAGGGAGACCTGGAGACTGGAACTGGATCACCCATGGATGAAGTAGCCCAGCTGCTGGTCCTTAAGGAGACCTACCTCCAGGTAGGCCAGCCAGGGGTCCGACAGGGCCCTTGTGGTCTTGGCACATGCAGAGGTAGGCAAACTGTTTCTTGGGCATCTTAAAGCTACCGTGGCTGGAATTTCTGGCAGAAATGGAATGTTTACCTGAGAATAAAAGGACAGAGCACTAAATGGGAAGGACTAGCACCTGACACAGTGTCTTGGACAGAGTAAACGAGCAGTGATTGATATCTGCTGTTACTATTATTGTTGTGGGGTGCTGTTTCTAGGCATTGCTAGAGAACCAGCCAGCAATTTACTAGAGACATCCTCAGGCATATTTAGATATATTTCTGGGAAACCAAAGCATAAATGAGTCCAGCCAGGTAACCAATGCAAACTCGTTGAAGCTTGGTATGGCGGAGCATTCACACCCCCAACACTTTGCATCACTAATACTCAGATATTTGCATGTGGTCACTGCTTATGCCCACTTGCCCCTCCGCACTGAGCTATCATAATCATAATCCAAAAATTGCGTTGCCAGATGCCAGGAGCCTTCCTATTGAAATAGCCTCAGACCACAGTTCAAAGGCCCTCTCTGCTCCTCACTGACACTCAGTCTTCTTTGTAAGATGGAGATGATCACACCTGTGCTGCCCACCTCGGGACCAATGAGATGACATGTGGGACAGAGGTAAAAAACCGCCGAATCCTACACACATAGAAGCCATGATGCTACTCTTCAGATGTCTTGCCATTCTATTATAAATTGAAAACTAATTCTTTATTAAAGTTTTATTATTATACCCTCTGTGTTCTTCTAAACTGCCTCAGATCCTTTGAGAAACCAGGTATTGTTTAGTTTCATCTATCCATCCATCAAAGTCTACGTAGAACCTTACAGCAAAATTACATGTATAGATCTAAATATACTTATATGTGTGTAGATACATGTGTGTATGTATGTATACCGATATAGCTATATAAAGAGATAAGATTTCTCTATACTAAGCTCAAAGGGCTACTTGTTAAAGCAGATGAGACATTTGCACAATTAGTTTAAAAGATTATCGTTCCAAAACAAATAGCTTGGAGCAGATGACTGGAAATCATTTCTCGCTACAACTCAGTGGAGGAAGCTGTCTAATTCTTGGAAATTTAGACATTCTTCTAGTAATTTACCACAAAAATGGGCCTGGCTCAATCTGCTCTTCACATTTTGGTAATTTAAAAGGACATACGAAATTTTATTTTAATGGTAATTGCAAACTCATGCAGAAAATGTAAATGCACATTTCATGATTAGCTTACAGCATAAACTATGGCTTCTATTAATGTATTCCAATTTGTAATTCTTTTCACAGTATGAGGTTTGAAAGCTGTGATTAAAATTAATTAGGTTAAGTAAAGTTTATCCCCCCTGAGCACTGCTATTGGGAAAAAGCAAGAGGAAAACGCGGACTGCATCTGGCTCTGCAGGGAGGCTGTGTCTTCACACGAAGCCGGCTGACTTCCCTTCTCCCCACTGAGGTTGCATGCTGCTTATTTGGCATATCTTAAGCACCAAGTATCTCCTCGAGGAGCTAATTGAACCATTAAACTATTCTTTGCTGGCTCACAGAACCACAGAGGCTGTGACTACCTCATCTGTACATAAAAATGGTGGGTAGATCCATCAATTGTTTAAACACAATAGAATACACACATTGGTAAACCTAAGGTAACAGTGGCCTGTAACTGCTATGAAGGATGTACAAATGAGAGAACGGAATAAAGACAACAACTAGTTAACGCCTGTATGGAGTTCTCTGCTTTGTACATACTTGTCTTGACTGTTACCTGAATCGATTTCCTCAATAGTCCTAACACGGAATCCCTACTGTTGTCCCATTTCACAGGTGAGGGCACGGATGTTAACCGCGGCGCCCAGGCTCGGAGTGCTGGAGATGAGACCCGTAGGAGTTCCTGTTCCACACTCCTATGGCTCTGCTCTGCAGCTACTCTAAGCAAAACCAAACAAAACTTTTAATTTACACCCAGTCTGTGTTTTCATAATAGATTGAAATTCAGTACCAAGTCTCATATGATATGAACTAAGGCAAAGGTTAACAGCTCCAAAATGGAGTCACATATACCAGCATGTAGAGCATAAATTTAGAGGGCCAAGCCAGGCCAAGCCAGTGTGACAAGCTGGTCCAGGGACCCTACTTATTAAAGATTCCTGTTAGAGTTCTCCAGCCTTCCCTAACTGTCCCTTTGCTTGACCCAGAGCAACTTGTGTTACCGCCAGCTCCAGTTCTTTCTTTGGGCACAGTGGAGTCCCAGCCATGGTCCAGGCCCTGGGGTACAGACGTGGATGAAAAGCCCCCTGCCTCCGGGCTTGCCCGGTACACACCCTGCATCATGATGGGCCCTCGTCTCCTGTGACCCCATCCTACCTCTCTCTGCACACCGCCTGACCCAGCCTCTTCTAGGGAGAACTGGGCGGTCCTCGTTGTTAACTTGTGATGGTGTGTGTTAACATAACATTGAGAAACCTCTCCCCAGCATTTTAAATGGTCCCTCCTCCAGTGTAGTGAAGAAGAGAGTAGCTTTTAAGGATGGAAAACTAGGTTTCAATCATAGTTCTTCTAGGACCATGGGTGAAGCATCTAATCTCTTCTTTGTTTTTAAAATCAATGGTTTGTCTACCAGCACTGTCTGATAGAAATTTCGGTGGCAATGGAAATGTTCTACTTACTTCTGTACTTTTTCCATGGAAACCACCAGCCACCTGTGGGCATTAGCCCTTGAAATATGGCCAGTGAAACTGAAGATGCCAAGTTTTCCAATTTCTAGATAATTTTAATTAGTTTAAAATTTAGATAGTCACAGTGGCTAGTGGCTCATGGCTGCTGTATGGGACAAAGCAGGTAGATGATCTCTTAAGCCTCTTTCTTCACTAGAGCTCTGCATTAAATAAAATCTACAGGTAGGAACCTTTAGCTCATGTGATAATACATTAGTGGGAAAGATGGGGGAGTCAATGGGACCTAGTGATGATGCTTACATCCAGCCACAGAGAAAACTACAAGCTCCTAGGGACTGAATGGAGGACAAAGTTTTGCTTTTAGGATGGAGGACAGTGCAAACTGAGGCCAGTGGACATTGGGCCAAGGAAGCCCAGTTACATGTTCATGTATGGTGTGTTCCTATAATCTGTTGCTGGTATGGTGTGGGGATCTGTTAAAATACCAAAAAGTGAGCAGGGAGCTTTTTTGCAGCATCTGCTTGCAATGATGAAGACCATTTTCTGCAACCAGACTGTCAACATCCTAGAAAACACCAACGTCACTCTGAAGGGGTGCACAGCTATTCTGAAGGTCCTGGAGGGACCCTGCAGAGGGACTTCAATCACATCAGTGTAGAGCTCAGGCTCCTTGGAAAGAAAAAGAAGAGGCTGTGGGTTGACAGGTGGCGGGGAACTAGGGAGGAACTGGCCTCGGTTCGCACTCTCTGCAGTCACGTATCGAACACGACTGAGGGCGTTACCCCGGGCTTCCATTACAAGGTGAGGACTGTGTCCGCGCACCTCCCCATCACGGTCGTCATTCAGGAGGATGGTTCTCTTGTTGAAATTAGACATTTCTTGGGTGAAAAATACATCCACAGCGTTCAGGTGAGGTCGGGTGTCGCTTGTTCAGTATCTCAAGCCCAGAAAGATGAGTTGTTGATTCTGGAAGGAAATGACACTGAACTCGTATCAAATTCAGCTGCTTTGATTCAGCAAGCCACAACAGTTAAACACAAAGATACAGAAAAATTTTCAATGGGATCTATGTTTCTGAAAAAACCATAGTTCAACAGGCTGACAAATACAATCTAAGTTGCCCCACTAGAGAAACAGCAAGAGGCCAAGCGAGTCCTCACACTCGTTTGCGTTATTTTAAAAATGTAATAAAAGCTGTGTATTGATCTGGGTGGGAAAAAAGTGAGCAGGGACTAGTTTCCAGAACACTTTGCTTGCAGAGGCTCCCAGAATTCTTGCCATTTCCTCCTGCTACCCATCAGAGAGGCAGTGAGCTCCTCTAACTTCTGTCCATCTGTGACGAACATGTTGCATAGAAGTAGGTCTTAGCTCTACTGGAGGGTAACGTCCCTTTAGAACCGTCCAGCAACAGACAGACTAAACGAACATGTGAATCCTCTTTACTAAAAGCCCATTTAATTCAACAAACAGGGACAGCACTGAACTAGGGCTAAAGAAAAACAAGATGTATGAGACGTGGCCCTTGACCTTCAGGTAGGTAGGTAATGGTCTAGGGGATGAGTGAGAATTCACTGCCCTGGGTTACAGGTTAGAGGCAGTAAACAATCATAAGTTTATAAACAGGCTTAGGTTTTCGTATTTGTAAATATTCCCTTGTGAGTATATGCAACAATCGATGTTTTAAAAATTAGCTAAACACATACTTACAGACAATTAACTATTAGGGAGGATTTTGAACCTATCACTTTCATACATCTCCCAAATGTTGTGTTTCAAGGACTCAGCACATCATGGGATGGAATTCCGGTTGAACTGCCGTAGAATCGGGAAGACCGCCCATGGAGGAGAAGGTCCTGTGAGCATTGCTTGACATTCTTAAGGTAGTCAATTCAGGGAAAGAATCCCACATTCTGAAACCAAGGAGTCTTCAGAAATAAAGAATATTGTCCTCAAGTTCAGAAATTAAGTGAAGGATTGAGTGTCCACATGCTAGCTGAATTTTAATAAGGAACAAACTGTATGTGCTTAGGAGTTCGAGAACACAGTTTGGGGAGGAGGGCTGTCCTCCAGGCAAGGGGTAGAACTCACTACTCCATGTTAAAGATTGGGAATCATCTGTGTTCTAAAATTTTTCTTCCCCTTCTACTCAAACATTTCCATCTTATAGGACCATAGAAGACAGAGGTGAGGGGCATCTTGGAGGGTACTTGGGCCAGCCCCTCCGTTACACAGCAAGAAAACTGAAGTTCAGACCTTCACATAGGCTCTGAGCGGGGCTCCTGGCTTTGCCCCACCTCATGCTGATCTGACAAACTAATCTGCTTAATGTAAACCCCTCCCAGTACGGGCAGCACTCAGGTGTGGGAGGGACCTTCCAGCAAGCACCAGATGCTGCTATTCGGGTCTTGAATTCCCATGTCCCTGTCAGCAGAGCTGGACTGACTTGGGGAAGGATGGAGAAGACACGGTTTCCAACTCTGAGGTCAGGCATCACATTTTCAAAACTTTCTATTGGGGTGACATCGGTTAATAAAATAATATAGGTTTCAGGTGTGCAATTCTGTAATACACCATCTGTCTATTGTATTGTATGTTCACCAACTCTCTCCTACCTCCACAGTGCTTTTGTGAGGAATGAATGCCAAGAGTGAAGGCTTTATAAAGATTAAGCACTCCATAAACATTAACAGATTGTACATTAATGGGACTATCAAACGTTGACTATTCTGAGTGTCTTTGATTACTCACAGGCTTTAGAAATGGGCAGCCTCTACTTCTGATGAGATGGGTGGCCTTGAGGGCCCTCCTTAGCCTCTCCCGGCCTCCGCTGCGGCACGCAGTGGGCTCACCTGTCTCCCAGGGTTGCTTTGGAGACTAAATCATACTGTGGTTGTAGATGAACAGTAACCCTTGCATCCAGGAGATGCTGGACAGCTGCTCATCTCCACTTCAGCACATCATGATCAGAGTCCTCTCAGGACAATCGGAAGATTCTAAAACACAAGGCAAGGAAGCTAGTGGCCTCTGTGCCTGTGTTCTCCACAGAGGGTGGCCACACCCTTCGGAGATGTCCCCAGAGAAGGTATAATTTGAAAGGAGAATCACGGTTTCTCCTCATGCCTTGACCCTCTTCCTGGCAGATGTCTCCCTTCTCTCTGAGTTTATGTGGGGGCTTCAGGAAAGAGCCCTTCTCAGATGTCCAACCTCTCTTATCTAATGCCTACTCATGAGAAACAATCTCTCTGTGCCTGAACTACAGCCCTTGTAGCCGAAGAAAGGGTCCAGACCTATGAACCTGTGGACCCCAAAGGGGCTGCAACCACTCTAGGGCATAGAGTATATTAAATTCTCATTCTTTTAGGATAGCTACTGTATGTCTCATGATACATATGACATATTAACATAGTAGTGCGTATATATACTTAAATATTCATAGTGAGGTGTGTGCTCAAAATGATTTTATGGATAAGGGTACATAATCAAACAAGTTTGGAAACCTCTGCCCTAGACTCAGCTGGGGACACAGAACACACAGTGAGCTGCAGCTAGCCCGCGGGGAGGGAGGGGCAAGGGGCTCAGTTAGGGGAGTGCAAATAGGTTTGCAGAGTCCAGTCCCAGGAGAATTTCAGAGATCAGAGGGCTGAGAGGGCAGGAAGCTGTTCTAAAGACACATGCACCCAGGTCATGGAGGAGAGCCGAGGGCCAGGGCGGAGGCCGGGGGAAACAAGCAGCACCCGTGGTTTCTGCTTCGGGGCCTGTCTCTGGCTTAAGCTCAGTATATCCTGTCTGGTCAACCCACCGTAGGGTGGCTGTTGTCTTCCACAAGAAAGTTTATCCTGGCAAACGGGGGACTGCAAATGGCAGGGCTTACTTACCTCTTTTGATCATTAACTCTCCATGAGCATGTCCTGGGCTGGATCTTTCCTTTGTTTTCTTCTTCTTTCTTCTTTTTTTTTTTTTCCTGTTTGGTTTTTGTTCATATGCTCTTTCCAGCACTACCAGGGGAAAGTGATCCTCTACTGCCTGGGGAAGAAGAGGAGGCTGGCTGGTCGGTTTCACTGAGGCAAGGTGGGGACATCAGAGACGGAGAGGCAGAGGCCCCGAGCAGAGGGGCAGCAGCAGGTTAGAAAGGGGAGGACACCATACTGTTCGCAAAGGGACTGCACATGCAAACTTCACAGCCACTTCAACTCTGAGTGTTAACTTCCATTTTTCTAAGAAAAAATGGGAGGTTTGGGCCACTTCAAAGTTTTCTAGTAACCTAGTGACTCACATCAGCTTTTAGATTCTAGGGCTGGTGCTTCGGTCTCTCCCACAAGCTTTTCAGTGCTTTGGGGGCATGATGAAATTAAATTAAATTAGTCTGCAAAGCTTTGAATAAAAATGTCTATATTATAAAATGTCCATGAGCAAGATGTTGGTTCTTGGTGATAGCCGCACAGCTGGGTCTGATTTCTGGCTGGAGGGTCCTTCCCAGACTGAGTCTTGCTTTTTGCAACCACTAGGTGGCAGTACAAGCACAGCCTTATCATCAACGACCCGAGGGCGTGACAAGTGAGGGGTTTCCTGACCAGGCCAGAGTTAGTCATCCCGCAACTCCAGTGTCATAGTATCAGTTTCAGTGTGTGGTTATCTGGAGTTTTCTCTGTGCTCTCCAACCTCATCAGAAGCTGCGTATTTGCTGGGGAGATACCTGCTATGAGGCCTTCTGCTGAATTGAGAATGACAGAAAAGCTTAACTGGACTCCCCGACCTTTGGATGCCAAGTAATTGCCATCCCCGAGTTAATAGAGTTGCCGGAAGGATACAGCCTGGCTATCTACAATTTGCTGCAGAACAAAATCCTCTGCCGGCGTAACAACCCAGCCACTTTCGGCTACAAAGTCAGTGCTGTCAAAAGGAAATCAGAGACTCAGAGTTGGCGATTTGCTGGGAGCAAATTTCTCCCAAAACGTGGTGTGTAGCATTCTCATTGCAAAGAAGGGCATATATGACCCAGCAAGCCTGCCTTGGAAAGGAGCACCCTGCACCAAGGCTAATTCTATTATTAATATTAGTTAATGCGTACTGAGCACAGAGTAAGCACTGTATTATAGAGTACCTCATTTAATCTCACTATGACTATAATGGGCATACGTTATTATTATCCCGATCTTCAAATGAGGGGATTGGGGATTAGGGAGGCAAAGTGATTTGCCCAAGCCTCAGTATTTGAGTAAGGGTCTCCCTGACTGAAAGCGCATAATTTGTCTCACTACGCAGTGCATGTTTTTTTAACAGTGCATAGGTAGAGTCACACCCCACCTCTGCCACAGAAAGGGGTAGTGCAGACAGGGCCCCATGTTCTAGCGGAGAATCCCTTCAGAAGTTAGAGCAAGATGCAAAGATGGGGGGCCTGGGCTGATGCTGCCCTCACCCAGCAGGCTGGCCCAGATCAACAGAGGTTAGCTAGACGGGCCCATCCCAAAGGCCAGGGAGGCTAGGCAATGGTCAGTTTAGATCCTGAACAGGGGAAGACTGAGGTAGTTCAGAGGAGGAGGCAGGCGGCTCAACAACAACGCAACCAGCATGTGTGCAGACATTCCTTGTGCTCATCTAGACACACACTTCTTAGTGAGTTTTATCAAATCCAGTTTGATCGAATGGCAGTCTTGCTTCTCCTTTGCACCTCTGGACGGAAATCCTCCTTAGGCCTTTGGGTCAATTTGGAGATAAGAGAGTATGAGCCCACAGACCTTGATTTTACTCAGGGAACACATCTGGAATTACAAGTCCCCCTCTAGGTGTATTTCCCAAATGCTTGTTCATGATGACGCTTTCACTGGTCAACATCCACATGAAAATGAAAGGGCAATGTGGTAAGGTTTTCATAATGCTACATGTATTAGCTCTAGAAGACAATCCTACTTTCAAGATTGGTTAAAATGTTTCTCTTGGGAAGCAGTGGAAGTTGCTCTATAACTTATATCACTTGGCAAAATATAAACTTGACAAGTAGCCCTGGCTGGTGTGGCTCAGTGGATTGAGTGCTGGCCTGTGAACCAAAGTGTTGCTGGTTCAAATCCCAGTCAGGGCAGATGCCTGGGTTGCCGGCCAGGTCCCTAGTAGGCAGTGTGTGTGAGACAACCACGCATTGATATTTCTCTCCCTCTCTTTCTCTCTCCCTTCCCCTCTCTCTAAAAAATAAATAAAATCTTTTTAAAAAAACTTCACAAGCCTATGAAGCGCGCACTCGCTCGCTCTCTCTCTCTCTCTCTCTCTCTCTCTCTCTAGCTCTAGCTCTAGCTCTAGCTCTAGCTCTAGTTCTAGCTCTCTCTTTCATTTTACAGATTAAAATCTGGGAACCTCTGCCCTGGCTAGTCCCCAAACTTCATTCACCTGCTCACGTTAAGAGTATTTCATATACTGCCATCTAGTGGCCACTCTAGCTCACACTCGCTGTCTCCCTTTGAGAGCATAAATGGTAGGCGCCTAAACCAGCCTCCACGGATGTGTGTGTGTGTGTGTGTGTGTGTGTGTGTGTGTGTGTGTGTGTGTACTCAATTAGGTGCTGACAAGCAGAGATGTGTTAGCATGGAAAAATGCGGGTTTTGAAAATTGTGCAGAAATATTCGGGGTGAATAAACCTCCTACTCCAAACCCATGTGGGCAGAATTGAAAGCAGGTGTGTGGGATTAGCACTCTGTATTTTTTCCAGCATCCACCACCAAAAGGTCAGCAGCACAGAAACGTTCATGCTCAGGAATGCTATCAGCTAATAGGACATGAGACGCTATAGACTCTAGAGGAAAGCTTTCGGGACTAAACTTGAACCAAATGTGTTCACAATTTAGCTCATACCTTTGAACAACAGAGACATCCCTTCAAACTCTGAGAGGACCCATCGACCTTTCAAAAATGGATAAGTATCTATTTCTGCAAGAACCTCATGTCCTTGGGTGGGGGGAGGATGTGGGTTTGCAAATACCAGACAGTCCTCACCTCTTGAGTGACATGTAGACAGGCCCTGCCCACCTCTGTGCCCAGGGCCCCTGCAGCTCTGGAGTACACTCCCTCAGCCTCCCATTTGCCCACCTCCTCCAAGCCAGCTACTTGTACACTAAAGTGGGCTCCATTTCAGACGGCTAGGAGTAGGAGATGCACAAAACCCCTGGTCTGGTGTAGACAGAGGAGACCAGTGGCTGGCTCCTTGTAATAGATGGCCTACATCTGCACAGCCCTTCTGAAACACAGAAGGTCTTGTGTAAACGGCCTTAAGCCATGTGGTGTCCTGTAATTTACCTGTGTCATCCTGAATTGAGTCAGAGATATTCAGGTGCTAGACACTGGTGCATGAGCAGGCGGTTTAAAACTTGCTAGCAGGTTATATTCTGAAAGGTCATGTGTGTACTGGCACTAATTGAAATTTGGAATACATTCACACAGAAAAACCAGTGAGCTACAGTGGTTACCTTCCCCAGGCTGGCTCCGGAAGCCCCTTTGATCAATTCTGTGTTCCTGAGCGGCACTCCAGACCTCCTTCGAGCCACCTGAGCTTCCCAACCGAGTGGGGCACCTGATGGAAATGGGGAGGCCCTACAGAGATGTAGTAATCGAATCTTTTAATAATTCTCAGCAGAAACTCAGTGCATCAGAAGAGTGCCCAAGGGGGAAAAAATAGAAATAAAGAAATATATCTGAGTAAAATTAATTACAGTTGCCAAGGGGAAGTGTTCAAACAATTCTTAAAGACAGTAGCCAACAGTTAAAGGAAGAAAGCGCAAGGCAGAAACAGAGCCCTTACGGCGTCCTTGCTCTCCTGGGCTCTGAACGCCCAGGGCTGACTTTTGCTCCTTTCAGCTTTCTTCTCGATTACCCGCCCTTCAGGCTGTGTGCTCCAGGACAGCCCTGCATGCCACGGGCCTGGCCCACACTAGGTGCTCAATAAGCGTCCGATGAACTGAACTGCCAAGAACAAGCATAATCTATTTCTCCCATTCATTTTATCCATGTCCATCAAGTGCCTGCTATCATGTAGGCGCGTTCCAAGGACTGGTTTCAACAGTGAGCAGGAGCAAGGAAGCGTCCATGCTTTTACAGCTACTGACAGGCCGAACAGCGGGCCCACCAAAGATGCCCACATCCTAAACCCTGGAACCCGGTGTTGCCTTACATGGCAAAAGGGACTTTGTAGATGTGACGAAGAAGAGGACCTTGGGATGGGGAGACTACCCTGCGTGTTTTAGGTGGGCCCAACGTAATCACGAAGGTTCTTATGAGAGGACAGAGGTATGCAGGACCACAAGCCTTTAGAAGCTGGAAAAGGCAGGAAAAAGATTCTCCCTTGAGCCCACAGGAGGCACGTAGCCCTGATGATTTGAGCACGATTAAGCTGATTTTGGACTTCAGACATCCTGAACCATCAGATGATAAAGCTACATTGTGCTAAAGCCGCTCAGTTTATGGTAATGGTTATAACAGCAATAGGAAGTGAATGCGAGCTGAACATAGCTGTAGCTTATTAAACATTTTGCATAATGTGGTAGAGGAAGTACAGAGTGTTGATTAGCTCATTTACCTTATTATTTCATCATAGATTGGCTTAATAATTCATTCTTCTTCTTGCCAATCAATGTATGTGTCTAAGGCTATACCCTCCTGGGGTGGCAGGCAATTCATTTCGTAGCTTCCAATGTCAGGTCCTGAGGTTTCGAATGCTTATAAAGCCGTTTGAGTGATGAATTCCTCCCTATAATGACAACTTTTACTTAGGAAGAACATTGTTCCTTGATTGACAATCAAATTCAGCTTGATTTTCTGGTTACAGCACCATTTAAAAATAAAAAAGGAGATCTTGTTTGCATCCCATGTCTCCAATGGGGAAACTGAGGCAGAGATCTGCTCAAGTTTGCTTTGCCACCAAGGAGCAAGAACGTGAGCTCAGCACTTTGGACATCTAAACCAATGTTCCCTGGGCCTCTGCTCATTGCTCCCTAAGGCATTAGGGTAAGAGGAATTAAACAGTAGGAGGAACATAGTTTGCAAGAAGGAAAGGAAGGGAATTCTGGATAAAAACTAATAGTCATAAACGATGGAGTAAAAGAGCTTCCAGTTTTTAAATGAAAACTTGGGGGAAATTTTTTGACAATTGGACATGTTTCATTTTGAAACTCATGTAACCCAAAAAGTCAAAACGAAACTCCAGGGGTGCAAACCCACAACAATCAAAATATAGAAAATAAAAACAAGTTTTCACAAACCCTTTGCAAAGCTAAATATAGATTTTTTTTTTTCACATAGACCCACTCACCTCTAAATTCTTGACTTTTGGGAACTATTTCAATCATTATTTTTAAAAGAAGAGTGTCTCTCCAAAGAAAAATAGTTTTGTGTGGGAGATGCAATAAAGCCGGGCATGTGTGTGTGTCTGTGTGTGCGTGTGTGTGCGTGCGCGTGCGTGTGTAGGGTGGTTCTTTGATTCGGCCTCCCCAAACTGTCAAGATGTTTTCAAATACCACTTGTGGTCACCTGCACTGGTAACATTTTCTAACCGTGGTCAAAATAAGCTGACTAACGGTTTGTGCATTTGCTTCAGGAGTAAACTGTCAGGAGTCAGTGCCTTTAGGAAACCGGCTTTTAGCCATCTTACTTCTGATTGGTTCATTGCTGCGTTTATATGAACCTCTCTGAGTTCTGACATAATGAACTGCAAGATTAAAATTGAAAGCCAGAGTAGTCTGTTTGCAGCAAGGAACACTGTACATGGGACTTTCTTTTTCTGCTTATCCCAGCTGCCCTCCGCGCAAGGAGGAGAAGGAAGAGGAAGAGGAGGAAGGGGGCAGGACTAACCAGGCCGCTGGAATCACCTGTGCCCTGAGGGTTACCCCGGAAAGATGGCCTCTCAGGTTCCTCTCCGTGTGGTGAGGGCTTTGAACCGGGACGTTTGAACTGCTGAGCAATTTCTCAAGACACGAACACTGAAGTGTCAGCTGGGGCTTTAGGCTCTTATTTGTGGTGGGCTGTTTTCCTGCCACAGTTGTGGTTTACCGTTTACCTGAGTGTTCAAAACTGCTTTGCTGAATCCAGTGGCTTTGCTTCAGATTTGATACCTGCCCCTCCCCCGCCCGGCCTTGGCCCTCAGTGACGCACGTCCTGCTGTGTCTCCTCCTCTCAGGCCTTGCTGCGACTAGGGAGCAACTAAGATAGATCTCCTGTGCAAAAGATGATATCCCAAAACAGACAGTGAAAATCAGTCATAAAACCACGCAGCCAAGCAAGGAATCGTTAAATCAAAAACCTTACGATTTTGTGACCCATGCAAAGGAATTTATGCTAAGAAAATAATCATGAATATGTAAAAAAAAGTTTCAAAAATAAAGTCACAGTGATGTTTACGAGGAACTTCACAAAAAATGGGGGGCGGGGGCTGGGACTAAATAGCCAATAGGTTATTGAGTAAATTATGTTACAGTCATATTATTGCCATAATCAATAGCTAGCATTTATTGAATGCTTACTATGTCCCAGGTATTGTGCTAATTGATTTATATATATTATTATCACATTTAATCCTTAAAACACCACAGGAACTTATATCGGAGAGGTAAGATTCCTGGTCCATGAACATAGGGCTAGCATAATGAGATACATAGTGTCCCCCCCAAATTCATGTCCACCTAGAACCTCAGAATGTGACCTTATTTAGAAATAAGATCTTTGCAGAGGTAATTAATTACGACTCTTAAGAGGAAATCGTCCTAGATTCATCAGCGATAGGCAGCCTTACAGGAGAAAGGAGAGAGTGAGTTGAGACCCACTGGCGCACAGGGCGCGCAAGTCTCTGTGAGGCGCAGGCGGAGAGGGGAGTGATGCGCCCGTGAGCCGGCCAGCACCAACGGCTGCTTGCAGCCGCCTGACGCTAGGACAGAAAGGCAAGGAGCAGGCCCTTCCTCAGAGCTGCAGAAGAAGCCTATCCTGCCAACACTCTGACATCAGACTTCTGGGCTCCTGAACTCTGAGAGGATAAATTTCTGCTGTGTTAAGCCACTCCATTTGTGGTAATTTGTTATGGCAGCCACAGGAAATGAACACAGATAGTGAGTAGTACGCACAGGATTTGAACCCAGGCTGACTCTAGAACCAGAGCTCTCCCATTGTGCTGGGTGTCCTCCAAGAGCAGAGCTCAAAGTTGTTTGTATAATGCCATGTTTGTGTAAAGAAACTGAATATATGCATAGAAAAGAACTGAAAGAATATATAGCAAAAGTATTTATCTCTAGTAGTAAGTGTCCAGATGGATTTTAATTTCCTGCCTTTTGCTTATCTGCTTTGTCTTTTTTCAGCATTGAAGTGCAATACTTTTCATAGTCAAATACACTCTGAAGTACATAGGAGTAAAGGGGCATCGTGCCCCAACTTGCTCTCAAATGGGTCAGACAAAAATAAAACTATAATAAATATGTACATACACCGAGAGAAAATGGTAAAGCAAAAGTGGGAAAATGTTCACTATTGGAAGACCTGGGTAAAGGGAATATGGAAATCTTTTGTACTATTCCTGGAACTTTTCAGAAATTCTGAAATTTCACAAAATTTAAAAGTTGCCCAGCCCCATAAGTGCCCTAACATGGAAGACATTCAAAGCTGAAACAGAAAGAACTTTATAAACATAAGTGACGGGACACTGCCAACTAGTGTGTCCCAAGGATCAGAAGAGTTTATTTGAGAAAGAAAAGGGAATATTTGCATTACAACAAAGATGACTATCAAGGGGAAATTAAATGAAGAGAGAGAGGTGATAGAAGGAAGCCATGCTGAGAAGAAGTCCCTGTCGAATGACTGTGGCAGGGCTAGGACAGGCCATCGGCCTCCCTCAGCTCTCTGATGCCAGTTTTGGCACATGTTCGAGTGATTTAGGGCCAGGCCTGGACAAGGAATCAGAAGACGGGAGTTTGCCTGACCTGTAGGGAAGGAGCAAAGACCCCCAGATGATCTTACAGCCCCTTCAAGCTCTAATGACCGTTTTGAGCCACTGGTCACTCACTCCCCAGAAGTCAGTTGTTAATGATAACTATACTGATTACATCTTGTAAAATAACATGGATAGACAAGTTAGAAAAGAGCTTCATGGTCGTTTGAAAAGGTAAAATTATTAACAGACCACTTGACATTTTTATATTAGTAGGACAAATTCTAACTGCGCGCCAATTTTAAACCTCACTTTCAACCAATGTGTCTAGTTTACCGTCTGAGCAGATACAGGGAACAGTATGTTCACACTTTGGACTTAACTAAAGGGGGAAAAGGTCACATTACTAAACGGCATTATTTCAGATGGTCCACTTCTCTATCACTAATTTCTATAACAACCTGTGACTATTACAAAAAAAACAGCTCAGTGTTATTGGCATCGTTTAACCTGTGTACACAATACTGTGCAACTGGGCTAGTTCTCATCCGCTGGAAGGAACTGCTTGTCCCTGTCTTTCCAGGCTTGGTGTGAATGGGCCTGGCTGAGGAATGGCCCCACCCTCATCTCAAACAGCACAGATAAATACATGGTTTGGCAAAAGCACATTAAATATATTATGTGCACTTAATTAAGTCAAAGAATAATAGGTGCATTTTTACTCCATTCTCAAGTTGTTTCACGTTCAGCGTGCCTTCATCACAAAGGTTTGCTAATTGTTCCAATTTGCAGTGCCAAGTAATTTGTGCCTAGTAATTCCATTAATGTTTGCATTTCTGGGTTCCTACAAAGCAATTGTACTTCCCAATGCCTCTGAGTAGACATTTGGAGGGAAAGACCCCCACAAAGAGTGAGAGGGTAGAGGCAGTGCTCCATCCTGGCATCATATGTGTATATTCTGAGTGCCCCAGGAGGGATGGAGCTGCAGAATGATGTACTGGCTGCCCAGGGTGCCACCCATGGACCATTCAAATAGAATTAACAGCCAGAGGGAGGGTGCCTGGGTGGGATGTTTGTTGTGTGTGTGTGTATACATATATATGTGTGGTATATATGTATGTGTGTGTATATATACATATAATTATATATGTGTGTGTGTGTGTATATATATATATATATATATTTCCTAATGTATTTTAAACTAGTTTGAAGTACAAACAGGAAGATTTCCTTTTTAGCCTTTCCTTTATGAAAACAAAAGCAGCTTCTTCGTAAGATTTCAGATCATCAGCCCCACTTCCACTTTAAGTACTTGGAACCCTTTTCTACCAATTTCATTAACATTTGCTGCTTTGAGCCATCATCATGGTGTCTGAAGAATGTGTCGCTCTGAGTCCTAAATCTTTCTTTTAAAGTGAAATTTCCTCCCAAAGCCTGGCCTGGCCATGGCCTTTGTATTTTTGTTCTTATTTTTTTGAGTAACAGCAACAGTGCTTTCACAGTCATTGCATAAAACGTGACTTAGTGAAGATGACAAACTGTGAGTCTAAGCACCGTTTTTAAATTATTTAGGTCCTTCAACCTTAACAGGTGAGTATCTGAGGAACAGCGACGTTGATTAAGATGCTTGCATCCGGCCTGGACCACTATTTCCCACCTGCAGTGGATAAATTAAAGCCAGTTGCTGATGAGTTTTTATTTAACCTAATGATAACATTAAAGCTTTCCTTGTGCAAATGATACTAAAGCAGAGTTTTCCTTGCCACAAATGGCCAATGTTTTCATGAACTTGGTTGAGACTATGTTTCATATGAACTCAGAGCATTTAGTTCTGGTCCACTTCATAAAGGAGGCGGGAATCACGTTCTTCCAATTCTTTGTATAGTAACAGTTCACAAGGATTATGTACAATGTGCCTGATGAATTCTAATTTTTCCATTTCCAGAAGAAAAAAAAATCTAGATTTTGAAAGATGGTTTTCCTGAAGGTTTATACTCTGAGTTCATAATGCTTGGGGCAAATGTTTCTTACAGGGCTCCTTGTTACTTAGGGACCCCAGGTAATGGGGACTCCTGAACCCACAGTCAGTGAAATGGTCACAAAAGTGCCTTGGGTTTAAGGTGGTAGCTCTCAAACTCCAATGTGCGTAAAAATCACCCAGCACAGGGACAGTTAAAAAATGTGGGCTCTGCAATCCCTATCCAGGTACAGATGCCGCAGGCTGGAAGAACGCGCATTTATAGCAAGTACCCTGGGTGATTCTGATACAAATAGTTTGCAATGAGAAACATGTGCTTTAATTAATCATTTTTTGTTTTTCATATTTTCTACTCAAAATTCTATTATTTAAAATATTTTTCCTAATTAAAAAAACATTTAGGACGTGAAAAGATACTCAACATCATTAGTCATTGGAAAATGCAATTAAAAATTATAATGAGGCACCACTACACACCCATTAGAATGGCTATAATTGAAAAGACCGACAATGCCAAATGTAGGCTGTAGCTGTGGATGAACCGGAACCCTCATGTATTGCTGATGGAAATGTAAAATGGTAAAACCACTTTGGAAACACTTTGGCAGTTTCTTAAAAAGTTAAGAAATAGTTACTATGTGATCCAATAATTATCCTAGGCTTGTACCCAAGAGAAATGAAAACCTATGTCCACACAAAGGCCTGTATGTGCATGTTCATGGCAGCATTATCTATAATCACCCTAAACTGGGAACAACCCAAATGTCCGTCTGCTGGTGAGCGGATAAACAAAACGTGATAGAGGTGTGCCATGGAATGTTACTTAATACTTTAAAAAGAACGAGCTACTGATGTGGATCAGCATGAATAAATCTCAAAAACATTACGTGAAATGAATTAAGCCGGACACAGAAGGCCGTAGATCATATGATATAATTTAGATAAAATGTCTAGAAAAGGTAAATCTAGAGAGAGAAAAACAGGTCAGTAGTTGCCTGGGGCTGGGAGCAGCACTAACTATGAATGGACAAAAGAAGATGGAAATGTTCTAAAGCTGGATTGGAGGAAGGACTGCAGAGCTCTATAAAGTTACTAAAAAAAAAAATCATTGAAGTACCTAGTTACAAAGGATGAATTTTAAGTTATGTAAATTATATCCCCCAACAAGGTGTTTAAACAAACAACAGGCTCTCAAAAATGGCAACTGAATGGTACATGAGTGAATGAATCAGTCCATTCAAAAACATTTCCAAGTACGTAGGAGATGGTGTTTATGGAAACACACATCTACATGGATTAAGTGTCTTTTGCACTTTGTCATCAGCTACAGCCTAATGTCAGCCACATTAGTAGGTGGCTTTTTCTTTTCAGCTCGCTCTGTGTTGCCCTCTCACCTTCAGCCTTCAGGAACTTATCTGCAACTTTCTGGCTGCTCTCGGCTTTCCTCAGCCTTAACCGCCACTGGACGCTCTCACGTTAGGCTAACAGGCTTTTAGCTTTCTAAACAGGCAGAAAGGGCCGTCCACCATTCCCTCTGAACCATTCCCTCTGACTCATCTGCTTTCTTTTCCATGTGGCAGGAGAAGAAAAAAGAGTTTTCAGTCACATCATATGTCTCTGTGTCAGCAATTCAATTGTTCCCCTAGCAACCATCGCTTTTCCTGCTGGCTTTCCGATACACACTGCCTTCCCAAAGAGCTTCGAGTCACAAAATATCTTGGTTCATGCCAGGAATGGTTTTTGAAAAAGGCCACTATCTCTTCTAGAGAAAACTATTTATAAAACAATATTCAAACAGAACACACTGTTGTTCCACAAAGGCGATGATGGGACAGCACAGAGGAGGCAGTGCCTCTCAGGGTCACTGGCTGACCAAGAGGTGGGGTGTATACAGCGGCAGGCTAACCGCGCCCCTCCCGGCCTGGGGACGCTGTGGATCCTGAGGGCAATCAGGAGTGAAGAGGAGGGAGAATCACTCAGGGTGGGAGCGATGCAGGGACTCCATTTGCTGATGGAATGCAACTGTTTTTGCATGACAAACATTCTAGATGTACTATTTTCCCATCTGCCTCCTCATGGAGCAGACTGCCCTCAATGTATTTCTACACCCAGGTGGAAACTAAGACTGAGGAACAGCTCAAAAAGTGTGCTTTCCTTGATTTTTCCTTCCATGATTTATTTCCAAAGGGAATCCGTCTTTTTATTTCCCTTAATAAAGGGCACGCACATTTCGCATGTTGGCCCGTATTCGAGAACCAAGGGCACCTCAGACGATGGAGAGCCTGTGAGTGTTCCCTCAACACCGTATTTCCCAAACACTTGGGGGAGGATTCGGAGTTTGTGACAGTTCCATTTCACAGGTCCATCTATAGGAGTAAAATCAATCAGTGACAACTTGATAGTTTTTTTTAATTAATAAGAGTAAAGAGGTGTTTCTATCACTATTTGAAAACACAGTGCTTTTTCAGCGTTTGAGAAGAGCGCCTGTCCTTCGAATGGTTGATGCTAAATGTCTTTAATGAACCTCTGCCAATGCTGTGGTCACCAGGGGTTGGTACACTAGCTACAAGGTTTCGGTGGCTGCTTTATTTTAATGTATGCACTATTTGAAGTTTTGTTTTTTAAACGCCTTTGGTTTCAACTTTTCCCTTAAATCCATTTTCTCCTAATTTAGGCAGATTTTCCTTGTGGTTAGCCCAAATTAAGGAAATTTCTATGAATATAAATTATTTTTTTAAGATTTTATTTATTTTATTTTTAGGCAGAGAGGAAGGGAGAAAGAGAGGGAGAGAAGCATCAATGTGTGGTTATCTCTGCGCGCCCCCTACGGGGGGCCTGGCCCGCAACCCAGGCATGTGCCCTGACTGGGGAATCGAACTGGCGACCCTTTGTTTCACAAGCCGATGCTCAATCCACTGAGCCACACCAGCCAGGGCTGAATATAAATTATTTTTTAAAAACTGTTAACACAGCAGCTACTGACCCAGTGGGCCTGTAAAAAAGGAGGTAACCCTCTGGCACATTTAGCGACCTTCAAGGAGAGAGACTCACTGCCAACGAACATGTGTTCTTGCTGCTGCAGCTGCTGAGAATATCAGCTTTGTGGCGTGATGTCCCCAAAACAGTCCTTCAAGGTGTTTTGAGAGGCTGTTTATAAAGGCCAGTCCACTCCCTTAGGGTTTCCCCCAATGATACTAAGTCACCAAGAATGAAAAACTTGAAGCCCAGGTTGACATTCTAAATCTACTCTGAAGGCCTGTGGGAGAAAATTCACTGGAGATCGTCCCAATGGCCTGAGGAAGAAGACCACCGCCCCTTCCCCACAGAGAGAAAGATGGGATCTGTTCCCTTTTCAGCTCAGAAAGGAAGGGTAAAGGGAGTCATAACAATCTGCATTTGCCTTGGAGAAATCAGTAACGTTTTGTTTTACTATGACAAAAGAAGAATACAGATCTTAATTCCTCTATTCTTAGTAAACACTGTCACTTAAAGACTCAGGCAGGCACATGTGCTCGGATCTAATCAGTTGTCGCTGAGCTGCTGAATAAGGGGGTTTTGTCTTCAATGCTCTGGGCATCAGTTTCCTGGCCCGCGGAGAGAAGGGGCAGGACGAATGTTCGCCGAGGCTCTAGTCTCTGTTTACGCCTACTTTCTCCAGCAGGTGGACTGTGTTATTCCATGGTTTTTAGTGGGTCTGCCCCAGCCGCCCAGGCCTTCTCCCTGGTCCTTTCTCTCCCTGGGAACTGAGCTGCTCTCACATACAATATTCATACATTCCAGTTCACACGAGCCTTTCTTCTCACCGCCATCAAAGTCCCAGTCAGAGGTCGTAAAGGAAACTACATCCACAGTCACATACATGTGAATATAGGCATTTGTAGAAACATGTGTTCCAGGAGATTCAAAGGATGGAGGCAGCCCAGAGCTCAGTGCTCTGAGTCTCAGGGTGACTCTCCTCGGCAGGAAGTGACCCCGTCAACATCCTGCCTGGTCTTGTGGGGCCCATCAGACATCCTGTGCCTGGCTGGTGAGGCCTGCCTGCCACAACCTTGCTTTCTAGGCTGGACGACCAATTGGGGCTCTTAACCACAGTTTCTATGTCAAATTATAAGGCAGATCGCCTCAGGAATTGGCATGCCCCAGGCCCAATCTCTCGTAGCCTTCCTAGTCCCTTCACAAGAACTACATGTTAACAACCCGTGTGTCTGGTGGAAATTTGCCCTGAGTTAGTCTGGTAGGAGAATCTAAAACTGCCCTCTCAAAGCTGCCTGGTCATTTTATAGGTGACCCTACTCACACTAAGGTATTTGACTTACTCAGGACACAAATAACAGAAATATCCCCATGCTCTTGTCTCTAATATTGTCATCCACACCTTTCCTTGGCCCACCCAAAATAGGTCAGAGCCGAGATGATTCCCATGGTGGAGGCTTTAAGGGTTGGCCTTGGAGTCATTTTTGAAAGGAATGAATGGATGATTGATTGGCGTGTGACCGATTGCTGTATTACCAAAGTAATAACTGATGTTCATTGCAGAAAACGTTTTTCTGGCTATGGGAAGGGAGGTGTGCCAAGACAGTGAAGGTGGGCATAGCAAAGGGGGAGGTGGGGGCAGTCGAAACACAAAAAGAGAATCAAAGACCGCACTTAGGAATGTACATAAATTTACATATACATATGTATATTAAATTATATTAAAAGATTTGGAAAATGTAGACTAGTTCCAGGAATAAAAAGCAAAATCTACAACTTTACTTCTCAGAAAGCATACTTGCTAACCCTGTGGTGTATATCATTCATCTTGTTTGTTTGTTTTAGATAAATGGGCCCTAAGCTTTCAGTATTGTAACATGTTCTCTTTACAGTTAATCATCTTTACCACAGACCATTTCCATGTCTAGCAGCTGAGGGCCCCAGGCAGGGCTGCGCTCCTTACATCACTCCAGCAAACAACGGCGTGACTCGTTACGGATTTTATGGCGTACGATGCAGCATTTGGTTTGGACCTGGGGCCCTCAGGTCCAGGTTCGAACTCCCTCAATCCTCAGATCTGTAGAATCACAGCCTGTTAGAGCTAGAAGGGACCAAGAGTGATCCTGGAAGTCAAGCGCCTCATTCACAGATGAGAAAGCTGAGGTCTGAATCAAAGTCAAACACAGCTTTCACCGCTCCTGGTCTGTTTTCCCTACACCACGTCCACAAGCATGGAAAAGCTCCCCTTTCAGAACAGAGCCCACGAAGGCACTCAAGCTGGGAGGGGAATGCAGCCTCACCAGGACTTGACTTAATATTTATTTTTAAATTAATTTTTTATAACCGTTCAACCCCCTTATATCTCCTCCCCCCAGCAATCACCACACCATTGTCCATGTCTATGAGTGTTTTTCCCTTTTTGCTCAATCCCTGCGTCCCTAACCATCCTCCCACCCCAATAGCTGTCCTCCTGCTCTCCATCAATGAATCTGTCTCTATTTTCCTTGTTAGTTCAGTTTGTTCATTAGATTCCCACGTAGGAGTGAAATCATATGGTATTTGTCTTTCTCTGACTGGCTTATTTCACTTAGCATAATGTCCTCTAGGTCCATCCAAACTGTCACAAAGGGTAAAATTTTCTTCTTTTTTTATGGCCGAATAGTATTCCGTTGTATAAATGTCCCATAGTTGTTTTATCCACTCATCTACTGATGCTGCTTCTATATTTTGGTGATTGTAAATAATGCTACAATGAACGTAGGGGCGCTTATGTTCTTTCAAATTAGTGTTTTGGGTTTCTTTGGATATATTTCCAGAAGTGGGATCACTGAGTCAAAAGGCAGAGCCATTTTTAATATTTTGAGGTATCTCCGTACTGCTCTCCATGCTGGCTGCACCAGTCTGCATTCCCACCAATAATGTACTAGGGTTCCCTTTTCTCCACATCCTCTCCAGCTTGTTGTCTGTTGGTTTATTGATGATAGGCATTCTGACAGGTGTGAAGTGATATCGCATTGTAATTTTAACTTGTATTTCTCTGATAACTAGTGACACTGAGCATCTTTACATATGTCTATTGTCAATCTGTATGTCCTCTTTGGAGAAGTGTCTATTCAGGTCCTTTGCCTATTTTTTAATTGGATTGTTTGGGTTTTTTGGTGTTGAGTTTTTAAGTTCTTTATAAATATTGGATATTAACCCTTTATCAGATGTACTGGCAAATGTATCCTCCCATTCTGTGAGTTGTCTTTTTATTCTGTTAATGGCCTCTTTTGCTGTATAAAAACTTTTTAGTTTTATGAGTCCCATTTGCTTATCTTTTCTTTTGTTTCCCTTGCCTAGGGAGATACATCATGTAAAATATTACTACGAGCAAAGTCTGAGATTTTACACGCTATGTTTTCTTCTAGGATTTTAATGATTTCAGATCTAATATTTATGTCTTTAACCCATTTTTGAATTTATTCTTGTGTGTAGTATAAGAAGGTGCTTGAGTTTCATCTTTCTGCATCTATCTGTCCTATTTTCCCAACGTCATTTATTGAATAAACTATCTTTAGCCCATTGTATGTGCTTGCTTCCCCTTTGAATATTAATTGACTATAAAGGTGTGGGTTTCTTTCTGGGCTCTCTGTTCTGTTGCATTGATCTCTGTGTCTGCTTTTATGCCAGTACCATGCGGTTTTGATTACTATGGTCTTATAGTGTAGTTTGATATTACGTAGCACAATTCTTCCAATTTTATTCTTCTTTCTCAGGATCACTGTTGCTATGTGGGACCTTTTCTGGTTCTGTACAAGTTTTTGAAATATTTGTTCTAGTTCTGTGAAATATGACATTGGACTCTTGATAGAAATTGTGTAGAATATATAGGTTGCTTTGGGTAGCATGGACATTTTAATGATGTTAATTCTTTCTATCCATGAACACAGTATATGTTCCCACTTATTTGCATTTTCTTCAGTTTCTTTCTTCAGTGTCTTATCATTTTTTGAGTACAGGTCTTTTACATCCTTGGTTAGATTTATTCCTAGGTATTTTATTCTTTTAGAAGCAAAAAGGACTTTATTTAATGAGGGTCTCTCAGCCTCACTCAGAAGGAGAGGCCGTGGCTGGGGTGCCAGGGGTGGGCCGGGGCTGGGCAAGGTAGAGCGGATCAGCAGCACAGCTATTCTCACACAGCCCAGAGAGGACCTCCCACTGTTCCAAGGAATGGGGCCTTGGATGTCGGAAGCACAGTTCTGCCTCCTGTACACAGAGTTGGGTCACTTCTCACCACCTCCTCATTGCCACCCTGTTCAGAGTCATGTTGTCTGTCCACAATTATTGCAGTAACTCCTTACTGGGATTCCTGCTTCTACCACAACCCCACACTGATCTCCTACAACAGACAGTGAGATTTTAATATATTAAAACTCTGCTGAAAAGTGGTTTTCTATCTCACTTGGGGTTAAAGTCAAAGTTCTTGCAATGCACAAGGCTCTTCCCTCCCCACCCATTTGCCTCTCTGTCCTCCTACTTTCCTCTCTGCTAACTGAGCTCCTCCATACTGTCCTCCTTGATCTTTGTCACGCTTGTATCAGCCATTGTATTTGTCATTTCCTCTGCCCGGAATGCTCTTCCCCACATAACAATCCTAGTTTGCACTCTCACCTGCTTTGGGTTTGGCACATACATCACATTCTTGGGGGAGGAGCTTTCCCTGAGAATTTTGAGGAGGCCTTACTTAGAATTTTAAATGCAAGTGCTGACTTGCAGTCAAGATGGCAGCATAGGTAAACATGGTTCACCTCCTCTTACAACCACATCAAAATTAAAACTAAAATAGAAAACAACCATCACTTAGAACCAGCAGAAATTGAGTTGAATGGAAGTCTGACAACTATAGAATTAAAGAAACCACATCCATGCAGACTGGCAGGAGAGGCAGAAACATGGAACAGGCTGGACCCACAACCATGTGTAGTGGATAAAAATTCGGGAGATAACTCAGGAGCAAGGAGTCCCAGCCCCACACCAGGACCCCAGCCCAGGATTCCAGTACCAGGAAGATAAGTCCCCGTAACTTCTGGCTGCAAAACAAAGTGGGGATTCAGTCAGTGGAAGAAACTTCTAGAGTCTCAGGCAGTTCACTTTAGAGTACCCACACATGGTCTTAGTCGAACTCATTCCCTCTAAATTCCAGGACTGTGGTAGCAGCTTGAAAGGCACAAATGTCATACAGGGAGGAACTGAAGTGTCAGGCATCAAGGTGGAAACTGGGGTACAGCTTTCTTCCAGACAGAAAGGCAGGTAGAGGTCATTGTTTGTTTTCTGAGCCCTCCCCCAACAAAGCCACAGAGCTGGCAGGTGGATGCCATACCTGAGACTCCATAAACCTGGTTATAAACTTGGCTAACACTGTTTTCCCCACCCTGGAGATCCCTTGGGATTCCTTCTCACCCAACCTACAGGCCCACCCAAGCTATTAACAGTGACTTTTCCATATGAATGGCTGGTCTTGACTCATGCTTCACAACTTCCTAAATCCTCTCAAACAAGCAACAGCCAGCCTCAGTAAGTCACCAGCCCCCACATACCTCTTGCTAAGTGGTTCCAGGCCCGGTACTAGCAGTAACCAGCCTAGATTCACAGCCTGGCTTCTCCTGAGAATATCCAAGCCTAGCACAAGTACCAGCCATCTCAAGTTGCTTTACAGCTCAGGCAGGATGGCCGTGGGCAAAACACAGGTAGGGGCTGACCTTGGCCTTCACCACCTGGGAAACCCCAGAGCCTGCACACCCAGTGAACAGCTACAGACCACATCAGAGCACCACCATCCAGCCCCTGCACAGCTGATGCTCCACAGAGGACAGAGGTTGGTGGTCAGTGGTCACAGACAGTCCTTGTAGCTGATTGGCCAGGGTAAATCCATCCCATTGACCTGCCAACAGCAATCAAGGCTCTACTACAAAAGGAGGATGTACTCAGCTCACAAAAAGGTACACCTCAAGTACCCAGCTTAGGTGTTAGGGGAGGCTGTGCCACTGGATCCTACAGGACACCTACTATATTAGGCCATGCTACCAAGACAGGGAGTCATAGCAGCTCTACCTAATACATAGAAGCAAACACAGGGGCACTGACAAAATGAGGAGACAAACAAGCATGGCCCAAATGAAAGAACAGAACAAAACTCCAGAAAAAGAACTCTAGAAAATGGAGATATGCAATCTATCAGATGCAGAGTTCAAGACACTGGTTATAAGGATGCTCAAAGAACTTAATGAAGACCTCAACAGCATAAAAAAATGCAGTCAGAAATGAAGAATACACTAATTGAAATAAATAACAATTTACAGGGAAACACCAGCAGAGTGGATGAAGCCAAGAATCAAGTCAATGACATGGAACAGAAGGAAGCAAAAAACAACTAATCAGAACAACAAGAAGATAAAAGAATCCAAAAAATATTAAGATAGTGTAAGCAGTCTCTGGAGCAATGTCAAGCTTCCTGACTTTTGAATCATAGTGGTGCCAGAAGGAAAAGAGAAAGAGCAAGGAATTGGAAATCTATTTGAAAAAATAATGAAAGAAATCTTCCCTAATTTGGTGAAGGAAATAGACATGTAAGTCCAGGAAGCACAGAGAGTCCCAAACAGGATGGATGCAAAGAGGCCCACTCCAAGGCACATCATAATGAAAATGCCAAAGGTTAAAGATAAAGAGAGAATCTTAAAAGCAGCTAGAGAAAAGCAGTTAGTTACCTACAGGGGACTTCCCATAATACTGTCAGCTGATTTCTCAAAAGGAACTTTGCAGACTAGAAGGGATTGCCAAGAAATATTCAACGTCATGAAAAGCAGAGACCTACAGCCAAGATTGCTATACAAGGCAAAGCTATCATTTAGAATCAAAGAGCAGATAAAGGGCTCTCCAGACAAGAAAAAACTAAAGGAGTTCATCTTCACCAAACCATTATTATATGAAATGTTAAAGGAACTTATTTAAGAAAAAGACGAAGATCAAAGCTATAAACAGTAAAATGGCAAAAAGTACAAATCTATCAACAACTGAATCTAAAAAACAAACTAAGCAAACAAGAAGAACAGAGATAGAATTGTGGATATAGGGAGCATTTTGATGGTTGCCAGATGGGGGAGGGTGTGAGAGAATGGGTGAACATGTGAGGGGATTAAAAAGTACAAACGAGTAGTTACAGAATAGCCATGAGGATGTAAAGTGCAGTACAGGAAACAGAGTAGCCAAAGAACTTAGACACATGACCAATAGACATGAACTAAGGTGTGGGGATTGCTTGAGAGAGTAGAGGTTGCTGGGTGGAGAGGGGCAAAGGGGGAAAAATTAGGACAACTATAATAGCATAATCAATAAAATATAATTTAAAAAAATTTTAAATGCTTT
Organism: Mormoops blainvillei; assembly: GCA_004026545.1. Lineage (NCBI taxonomy): Eukaryota > Metazoa > Chordata > Mammalia > Chiroptera > Mormoopidae > Mormoops > Mormoops blainvillei. Next base: position 232,518 of record PVJD01000772.1, read on the forward strand.
CCTTGAAATCCCTGATTACTCTTTTCTGATTTAATTTTCCCTAGCCCTTATCTTTATGTGACACACTATATATTTCACTTATTTTTCATTGCCTGTCTCCATCCACTAGAATGTAACCTCTAGGAATTTTTGTCTGTTTCAATAATTAGTCAAGGTCCTTTTGATGCAAGTCATAGAAATCAACTGCAGCTGGCTTAAAGGGAAAGAACCGCAATTTATTCTGAGGACTCAGAAACCCAAGGGCAGAAGGCAGGCCTGGTCCCTTCTCGAGAAGGGATTGGGACCCAGAGATAGAGCTCTTCTTCTCCTTTTTACCTCTCCCTGTAAATGGTCTTCTTCCTTCTCTCTGTACACTGGCTTTTTGTGCTTCCCTAGACCATGTATGAGGGCACAGCTCCCATGCATTTAGTCAACTGCTGTTTTTTGGAAATAATATGTACTGGCACCGATCTGGGTGCTCAGGAGGCATCGGTGAACAAAGCAGAGCCTGCCTTCCTGGGGTTTCCATTCTGGCCAGAGAAACAGCATACAGGCCCAATCAATGAGCACATGCTGCATAGCGTGTTGGATGAGAAGAATATGGAGAAACAAAAGTAAAGCCCAGTAAGAGGGCAGGAGGATCTGGGGCATGTGGTGGGGCAGGTAGAATGCATTTTTAATTTTGTTTTAATCCTCACCCGAGGACATTTTTTTCACTGCCTTGAGAGAGAAAAGAAAGGAGAGAGAGAAACATCAATGGGATGAGAGAGAAATATTGATTGGCTGCCTCCCATGCATGCCTGGATTGAGGCTCGAACCCACAACTCAGGTACATGCCCAACGGGGAATCAAACCCACAACCCTTTGGTACATGGGACAACGTTCCAACCAGTGAAGCCTCACTAGTCAGGAATAATGCATTTTTAAATAGACATTAGAGTAGACCCCCATGAGATAAGATAGGAGGAAAGATTTCAATCACCACAGAGACAGACTCTGAAACGCACTTCTCTATCCACAAAGGAGAAATCTAACTAGTCCAGCTTAGCCCAGATGTCCACCCTGGTCTAATCAACTATTACAAGGAACGGCAGGGGCACACGAGAAAAGCCTGATTTCTGGAGGCCCTCTCTGGTGGATGAGATGGGAAGGCAACGGTCATTCTCAGAGAAAAGGAAATTGCCTTGAGCTAGAAAGACTTTTCACATGTACCTGCTACTAGAGAGATTTAGGGACTCTCTGTTCATGCCACTAGCATGTCTGTGTTGACCTTAAGTCAAAAAGGAAAAAGTCCCCACCTAATTGAGTTGTTCAGGTGATCTCACCTATTGGAGGTCTGTGGTAAACCAGCCTCCCATCCTGCCACATTCATGGAAAGGCGTTGTACTGCTAATTTCCTGCCGATTGCCCAAGACAAGAAGACAGAGATGGTGATATCACAGAGAACTTGCTGAATGCGAACTGACTCAGAAAATAACGTACCACATCCCCATCTGTCAGGCTTGTTTCAGCCTCTTGGGGAAGGGCTGCCCATTTTTAGGACAAGCAGACCCGTTTCCCATCTCTACCCTAAGGATTTTCTCCTTAAAAGAGCTAAAAATCACAAAGAATTAAGGGAGTGAAAGGGGACAGGACATGAGACATTTGGGATGATATAATGGCAAAAGCCATGAGATTTCGGTTATTTCCTTCTGAGGGAGACAAAAATAGAAATGGAAAATTTGATAACCCCCAAGTCATCTGCTGCTTTGCAAGAAAAGCCTATGAGAATTTTAAGATTTTAAGCCTGGAGGGCTAGCTCAGAGGACCCTCCTCAGATGTTTATCTGAATTGTTAGCCTTGGAAAAGGAGACGAGTAATATTTATAAATTTATGAATTTAGAAACCCCGGGGCCCCATTATTAGAGCTAAGTAAAGGAGAAAAGAATCTTCTGGAATTTAAAATCAGAATATATTTTATCTGTTGCTGTAAGGTCACAGTAGAGCTCAAGGCTGACCTTTGAATATAAAGATTGCCCACCACGTTCCCCACCCCACCATCCTTTGTAGGCAGTGGAGACCAAGGGCCTAACATGTCAGACTCTCTGCTGATGGATGAAGGTGCCACAGGTAAGGTAGATAGATGGTAGAATCAAAGGATTTTCTTTGTTTGCATGGCCAAAAGAAGAACAGGGTGTGTTTGTGGCTCTCAGTCCCTGGGGGCCTTTTATGGGGGTCTAAGCCGTCCAAGCCTGACAATAAACAAGTGGGCTGCTTGAAAGAAAGTCCAGATGCTGGCTTGTACCAATCCAGGGGAGCCAGAGGCTACCAGGAGCTCTTTGGTAGACAGAAGGGGCCTTGTCTCTGGGTCACCTTTGATGATCTGCCTCCTCAGAGTAAGCAACTAATGCACAATCGCAAGCAAAACTGAGTATTGGCAAGGGTCAAAGACAGGAAAATGTTTTCTAATTTGCCCTTGAGTCTCAAGAGAATTCTACCCACCGACCTGCTTAGATATAGGCTCTTATTATGCTTACTTGGGCTCCAAGGTTTGAAATAAATCCCACCTCGCCTTCCCCCATCCCTACCTTACCTCTGATGGTTCAAGGGGCCATATAACAGAGACCTCCAAAGCGCTTTAGAGAATCCTACAGGCCATTAGAGACTTGTCTCTAAAAGCTTGAGAATGCTGGCTTTAGGAACCTGGCAGGGACATGTCCCTGCGGGTTTGCTCAAGACGAAGGAAGACCTCACAAGTCCAGCTGGCTCCCTTTACACAGACGATTCCACCTAAGGAGCTGCCAGAGGTCAGTTTCTCTGCTGCACAGTGGCACATCTAAAGCGAGGCGGACTTCAACAAGAGAGGCCCCTCTGCCTGTTGGGGGAGAGAGGCGCTCCCTGCTCATTTTAACAGAGCATCACCGCCCAGTTGTGGTCTCCCCCAGAAATCAAGGCTGGGCCTTGCCGCTGTGAAATCTATTTCTATGCGAAAGGTAACACGACTGTAGCAATTCCCCTGTTCAAATTGCATGCCCATGTATTTCCCAGCGACCTTGCTGAACTCCTGGAAAGAGGGAAATAGGAAGCCGCCAAGACACATGTCCCGCGGTGGCAGTGCGCACAGGGAGAGGGTGCGCATGCGCGTGCGGGGCCGGGTGCTCTTCATGGCCTGAAGAGTCCCAGGCGGTGAGCTGGCTGCCACCGCCCAGTTATGGACATCGCTTGGGGGGTCTTCAGCATAAGACGACTTTTTTTTCTCTTGAATGACTTCAAGGAGTTGTAAGGGGGCAGCAAGTGGGTAATAGATGGAGCCTGCTATGAAAAGAATGTACGTGATTATGAAAATCTGTATTCCTTCATATGTGTGGATTTATGTAAGGCGATTCCTGATCCAAGGATAGAGGCGGTGCCTACACTGAGAAGAGCATAAGAGTTAAACTTCAGTTCAAATCTGAACTCCCTCACTTCCCAGTATGGAGCCTTGGGCACACCACTTACGCTTCCTGAGACGCAGGGAGGGTGTTTCCTTATCTGTTATACAGGGACAGTGATTTCCATTGCAGGGAGGATTATTGCAACTGTGGAGGCAAGGTAGAAAAATCAGCTCCCACCACGCTGGCACACAGTAAGTCCATAAATAACAGTTGCAGCTGCTATTGCCACTTTTAATAAAAACTGAATAATGCAGATGAGTGTATTAAGTTAACGGAACAGGCATATGGTTAAGCAAAATATGGCACTCAGGGTTGGCTGGTCATTGCTAACCCTCTTTCCTCCTTGCTCCTGCACCATGTAGGCAAGAAAAGCTAGTCACCTGTTCAACTTCCCTGACAACAAAAGATTGCCATAAAACACAGTTCTGGTCAAAGATACATGAGCAATGACCTTTCCTGGTAAAGTCATGGCTAGGGCCACACTTCCTTTCCTTCTTATTGCCTTGAATGTGGACGTGATGCCTGGAACAGAGGCAGCTATATGGTAGCCATGAAGAAACAAGTCCCCCGGTAAAGATGTCAGAAGAGAACAGGAAAAGGGTTTTAAGTTCTTGTCTGCATCAAGCCCTGGGCTACTTACTTTCAGACTTCTTAGTTTTATAAAAAAATAACCTTCGATTTGTTTAAATGACTCATGGGTTTTCTGTTGCTTACTGCTGAAAACATTCTTATCTGATAAACAGCTTGTGATAAGCTTCTGAAATACCTTGCTGGCCCAGCAGAAAAATCCAGTCACTTTGACTTCCTAATCAACCTCTCAGGAGCATAGGCTCTGTAGTCATTAAACAAACCAAAATATTGTAATAAAATAAGTATATAGCTATGAATATATTTTACACACATATATTTATACAGTAACCTATGAAACCTGAGAGGTTTGGTTTAGATGCAATTCTTGACCTTTACAGTGTGCAGCCTAACCACAGTGGAACTCGTAAGCCCTCCCGTGCCTGCACTTCAACGTTGGAGATTCCAGCTTTGGATGCTGTAGGTGAGGCCAGGGCACCATCAAGTTTGAAAGCTGCACAGGTCCCTGTGACGCACAGGGCCAAGTGAAAACTACACTAGAGCCTTCCTTAGCAGGAACTGAAACCTAGAAAATCTTGTCTCCTAGGTGCTAATGCCTCTCACAGTCAGAGTGGAACAGTAAACTAGCCTATGGGCACTGTGGCACAGCTCTGCTACTTTAATTCAACAGAATTATTCCATACAATTAAAAAGAAAAGAGTTATCAAACTCCATAAAGCTCAGGATTTGCATACAATCCTCTACTGTAGGTTACTCAGGCTTCCACTTTAAGTTTGCATAGCACGAAGTCCGGATAAACCAGAATTCAACCCACATAGGGACCAGAAATACCAGAACTGCTGCATTACGACCTTACTTTAGTAACTTGGAGAACCATGATAGAAACTCAACAAGATAGTATGGGGCTCATCAGTTAAGCCAAACATATTCATGTACGGACAATCTAGAGCTCTCCTGATGAGAGGCAGCCAGCTAACTCCTCGTCTCCTGAAATGTTACCATAATGTGATGTGAAGGACCCACAGGGTAAGATCAGAATCACTCACATTGCTGACCCAACGTGTTTACTTTGAATTTGTAATTTTTCACTGTATCAGTAGTTTCTCTGTCAGGTTTACTTATTTGCTTATATTTCCTGTGTAGATGGTTCAATGAGATATTTATATGCATAAATAAACATGCATGGGTCTCCAAGGTTTTTGTTTTTGTTTTGGTCAGCAGCAAAATAATTGTTTTATGGGCCAGATCTATTGTCTTGTCAATTAAACTTCTATTCTAATATAGCTAGTGACAGTTATTGCTAAATAATCTTAGGTTCATACACAGAGTACTGGGTTAATTTCTTTATCAACCTAACTTTGAGAAGGAATTGATGGAGTTCCCATTATAATATCTACTGATATAATTTATAGCAGCCCATCCTCACATTGCATTTTTAGTTTTCACTAGTAATAATAATGGTATAACATTCATGTGCCTTAATTGATACTGGACACTGCTATACTCTTTATGTGTATTTTATTTAATTCTTACTACAACCCAATGTAGGAGGGTACTATTACCATGACCATTTTAACAAATGAGTAAACTGAGTGTGGGAAGTTAACTTACTTGTTTGAGGTCAACAAAGCCTATAGCTGGTAGAGACAAGCTAAGTAATTGAACCTAAGTAATTTTTACTCCAAAGTCCACCCTCATAACAACCATGCTACGTTAGCACCATGTATCATCCATTTACATTCATTTGTAAGAAACTTTTAACAATAATTTTACTATGAATCACCATCAACAAACCCTTCAGCCATATTCTGCTATAGCATCACTTTAAAAATCTTTTAGAAACAAATACAGTCATGGGTCTGAGTTACCCTTTGGGCCTGTGATTGTGTTTGTTGTGGAGCCACTTCCACAGATGCTGGTGTAATGAACACAAGTTTCGGAGTCGGATGTTTTGCTTATGTGGCCCAGAATGGACAGTCAGTCTCTTTAAGCTACAGCTTGCACATCTATAAAGAAGACATGTTCATGGTACCTGCGTGTTCCTCAGGGTAATGTTGGTGGCTAAGCAAGTTAGTGTCTGTGAGAAGTGCTTCGAAAAGGATGGAGTGATGCACACATGCTATTATTTTATAACCTTCTTTTCAACACAGTTTTCCTGATGAAGCTTCACTCATTCATGGCCACAAACCTCCAATTGGCCCACGGCAGTGCCTGGTGCCTCTGCCCACCCCACTCTCCGCATCCGTTAGCGCTCCCATTCTTCAACGTGACTATTGCACATCTCTCTCGATGCCACCCCTCCCCAGTTCGAGCTGATGACCTTGCTTCATACTTCCTCAAGAACACTGAACAAACCAGAAGGCCTCCCTTATCACAGCACCACCACAGTACCACCCTATGTTCCCACTGGCTTCCTTCCTATCACCAAGGATGAGGCGTCCCGCTCCCTGGAGACCAACTGCCCTCCAGCTCTCATCTCTCCCCACCTACCTCAGGGACATTGTTCTTCCAATTATTCCTTCTCTTCAGCAGCATCCATTCACCCTCTCTACCAGAGTGGGATCTGGTACTTCCCATATTAAACAAATAAAAAGGAAAAAATAAAAAACCCTCCCTTGACCCTATATTCCCACACAGCTACTACCTTATTTCCCTGTTCTCCTTCACAGTGAAACTTGCTGAAATAGTTGCTTATGGTCACTGCCTCTATTTCCTCGTGTCAGTTCTCTCCTATGCCCACTTCTGCTGGGTGCCGGTGCCTCTGCACTTCCTGGTGCAGAACCCAATGTGCATTCCCTGCCGTCACTGTACTCAGCCTCTCAGCAGAAGTCAATAGAGTTTACTGCTCTCTCCATCCTCCTGACTATTCACACTCTCCCGTTCTGGTTCCCACTAACTCTGACTTTCCAGAGCTGATGGCCTCTTGTCCAGCGCTTTCACCAAATCTGCCTCATTTTTCTGACCGCTACGTGTTAGTGGCTTCGGGGTGTGCTCTGACCCGTTCTCTACGTCCTCACCCATTCTCTAAGCCTCATCCTGTGTTATGCCTTTAAATATCATCTCTATACCCTTGCACCAACTGTTTGGGTAATTTGGCATTGCAACATGGAAGCTAAGCAAGCTTGTGGTCAACCAAAATTCTTGATTTTTCCCTCCCAAAGTTTTTCCATCAATCCTCTCTGTTTCAATAAAGGGTACCGCCAACTGGTGCCATTCAATGGTACTACTTGCTCATGAAAAAACCCTGGATAACTTGGCATCACCCCCACAACCAATCTCTCAAGTTCACCTCTAAAACACAGCCTAAATCTATCAGTATCTTCCATTCTTCGGCTGGCATACTTTGGTACAAACCATTCTCACCTCTTGTGGGGAACCCTGCAATAACCTCCTAACTGGTCTCCTTGTTTGGCTCTTGCCCCCCTATTCTTTTAACAGGATAAAGGAGAGAAAGGAAAGTGGTCAGTCAGCCACTTCCCTGCAATCGTATTCTAAGTGATAAATGTGGAAGGAGTGATGGATTTAGAAATTCATAAATGAATGCTAAAACTAGTAAAAGTAAGACTTCAATGATCAGCAAGATATTTATGTAGTCTTGAAGAAAATCTCCTCATGTTAGTTACTAACTACAAGGGAAGAAATGCTAACTTTAGAGAAGAGGCCTGAGGAACACGACCATAAGCAGGCGATCAAAGCCAACCTCACAGGGGTTGGGACAAACCAAATCATATGCCTCCTGGTACCCTGCACTGAGATGCAGGTAGCAATATTTCTGCGATAGTCCTGCCAGAGACACACAACCTGAATTTAATTGTAAGGAAAAATTAGGCAAGCCAAAGTTGAGAGATGCTGTACAAAATAACTGGCCTGTGCTCTTTAAGGATATCAAGGTCAAGAATGACAAAGAAAGAGTGACGGCTGTTCCAGGCAGAAGGAGCCTGAAGACACACGTGACCATACTTGATACTAGATTGGATACGGGACCTGGAAAAAAGGTAGCTACAAAAGACGTTATTAGGACAATTGATGAAATTTAAACATGGACTATAAATTAGAAGAATAGTAGAATGTAAATATCAAATTTTCTAGTCTTTTATTAGGGCGAGGTCATTCTATAAGAGAATTTTTATTAGAAAATAGAGTTTTGAAGTATTTACTCTTAAAGGAACATGATGTTTCCACTTTATTTTCAACTGGTTTGAGGAAATACACATACATAATTTTAATAATATAGACATAGAGATAATGGTAAACAAATAGGGCAAAATGTAAGCAACCGGAAACCTGGATAACAGTTTATAGGAGCTCTGTGTACTGTTTTTGTGAGTAGTCTCTAAGTTTGAAATCAGATCAAAATGAAAAGTTTTAAAAAATGCTTTACATCTGATCATGTCATTTTCCTGTTTCGTGCCCCTCCAGTAGGTTCTCAACATATCTATAATAAATTTCAAACCCTTTCAATGGCTTACATATAATGTTTTGTGATCTGGCCCCGACCTGCATCTCGGATCACATCCTCTCACTTTTTCTCACTTACACTCCCTGAACCAGGCCAGGCATCTTTCTGTTTCTGAAATATACCAAGCTCACTGTCATCTTTGAATCTGGAAGCTGTTTCTCTACATGGAATATTCTTCTTTTCAACTTTGCATACTTGGCTCTTCCTTCACATTCAGATACTGGCTTCAAGGTCCCCTCCTCATGGAGACCTTTGGTGACTGACCACTGCCGGTCCCTCTCACCCCTTCCAAAATTAACTCTAGGTAGAGCACTAACCAGTCCATATTCTTCTTATTTGTTTGTAGTCTTGTGCCCCCACTGAACTGTAAGACCATGAAAGCAGGTGTTTTTATCATATTCACAGCTGTATCCTTTGTGCCTAAAATAGTGCTGGGTCAATAAATACTTGCTGAATGAAGTTTGGTGTTTGTTATGTATTTTGATAATGCTGTATGTTATTTCTATAATGAAATGAGCCTGCTAGTAACAGAGAGAATCTGCCCCTTACCAGACATGAGTACTCTTTCCTGTATAACTCCAGGGTTTTCTGTCCTGAGGATGATTCTGGTTATATTCAGAACAATAGATATTTTGTTCCAGTTCCTTTTTGTAGGGAGCCAAAGCTTGTTAAGCCCCTTCCCCATTAGGACCCTTGGCGGCCAAGGCAATTACTAAGAGGACAATAGCATTATGTGTGTCTATACTTCCCAGAAACGATGCCTGCATCTCATAACTGGCAGGGCCCAGTAGGCAGCGATTATTTTTATCCTCATTGTTTTGACACTGCTGATGAAATATCTTCAGATGCCAATTCCTAGGAGCCACACAATAGCAATAGTTGTCATAAGTTGGGGATTGGAAAAGAAGTTTGATCTGCTGTCTTCCGCCAACTCCGAGTGGGGTCTCAGATTTGTCATTTGAGTTTTCTGTAGCAGCTGCTTCCCTTTGAATTTAGAGAGCGGCTCTTTCAACTCTGTGAATGAAGCATGGGGCCTGCAGAATCAGAAACGCAGGCCTCCTTCCCGCTGGTAACCGATCTTCACAATTTCCTGTATTAGTCACATTCATGAGCCGCAGTGAATCTCTAAGGACAATGTGTTGTAAAAGAGACACTTGATCCAATCCATAAAATTCATACCTGTCGTCATCTTTCATTCACTCCAGGAGGCCTGTCAATAGGACTGCCCTTCAAAATTGTCCCCAAATGCTCAGGAATATTGTGTCTCCCTGTTAACCCACATAAAGAGAGCTAGCTACACCAGGGAGAATGGGAGAAATGTGTTCTGACATAAAAAACTAGTCTCTCCCAGTGCCTGCGATCCCTTAGAGGCCGGTGCTGCTCGCTGCAGATTCGCAGAACAGATGTGCACGGCAAGGCAATGCTGCTGGGAGGCACCACCGGGCAGATGGACTCATTACACCACCTAATGAAAAGCAGTGATTTGCTGTGGCCCGAGGGAAGGAAGGTTAGAGTCATAAAGAAGATATGGGCATCTGGTCACTGTGCACGCAGAGATGTGCAGATGGGGGAAATGGCAGGATTGTCCAGGTGAGAAGATGCTTGTGCCCCTCTCGGGACTGCCAAGAGACCTCTGTCTGCTTTGGGTTCCCATCCACACCCATTGCTTCAGGGGAGCCAGTGTGACCAGCAGCCTCCAGGTTCCATGGCCAGCAGCAGTCATTGCAAATTAAATGAACCCACGTTGATTCAATGGATGGCAGGAGGCTGAGGAGGGTTTAGAAGGGCACAGTGTAGTGGTATCTTGCTTCCTATTCATTACCAGTTGATGATTTTGGGCATTTTAATTAACCTCCTAAGCCTCAACGTACTCACCTATAAAATGGAGGCGATAATGGTACCCATCGCATATGGTTAATGGAAGCATTAAATGTTAATATATATAAAACCCTGAGCACCATGCCTAGTATAGGGTAAGCCTTTAATAAATGTTAGCTCTCATTGCTATCTTCATTTTATCATTAAGCACCTCAATAATCCCTGCTGCTTTAATAAAATTCAAATCCATTTTGCGGCTTACGTAGCACTACATGAGCTAACCCCTACCTGTCTCAGATCTTATTCTATATCACTCTTTATTACCCTGCTGGAACCATGCCAGAGTCTTTTTGTCCCTGAAACACACCAGGTCACTCTCATCTTAGATTAGAGAACAGGCTCATATACCATATTTATATGGTCAGCAAGAAGTGTACCATCAATTTAATAAAGCCTGAATATATTGATGAAAGGAAACAAACATACTTAGTGTAACCCACCTTGGATCTTGGTGCCTGTAAGTGAGAAATCTGTTCTGGAAAGTTGATAGAGCAAGCGTGATGCTTAGGATCTCCGAGACAGGAAGAGAAATATGTCTGTCTGGTTAACCAGCCGGCTAGGCCTATTAGCCAAAAAGAAAACTGAGTTTCAGAGAGGTCAGCCTTACCAGAAACAGTACCTAACTAGTGAAGCTGCATCTTGAACCCAGGCCTCACTTCAGCTGCCTTAGAGGTTTTTAACATGGGTTCTCCCATTAGTTTGGGGGCTATTATATCTTATTCCACCCATGGAGAGAGTTTTCTGACCAGGAGGGGCCATCCAGAAAGCCAACACTGCATGACTGTATACATCCTGCACACGCTGGTCTAACGCAACTTGCCTCCCATAAAAATGTCTTAGGCCAGCTCCTTCAGGCTTGAGAAACACTGATCTTGCCCACTTCCGGACAACGTCTCCATCAGTTCCAAAGGTAATATATTTGCCCCATTGTATCTGTCACTCTGATTTCTCAGCCCCTGCACAATCTGAACATCTGCCTTCAAACCCCCACTCAGCGTTTCGGTTTTTTGGTTTTGTTTTGTTTTTTTCATTTCCACCTGGCCTCTGCTGCTTCCTTCCTCCACAAGCCCAGTCTTTCAACCCGGAGGCAATTAATTGGATTGTATGAACAAGAGCAAAGTAGAGGTGAGAGACTACCCCTCATAGCATTTAGGGGTATTAGTCACATGTCAGCTGACATGAGTCGCAGCCATAGCATGTTGTTATTGTTGAATTATGTGTCCTAGGTAGATATGAATTCAGCACTCTCTCCTGGGATGGCAGAGCACGGTGATTTCCACTCAGGAAACAGACACAGCAAGCACGGAGTTAGGGCATCGGCTTCTCCCGCCTAGTTCTGATGTTTTCTTGCTGATAATGCTTAATTTTATCTAGCCCTTGAAGTTCAGTGGAAGTAGAATAATATATTTTCAAATAAAGTTAAAGTGACTTGTATTTGTTGCCTAAAGGCAACAAATTTACTGAGAGGTTAAAGGTATTGTTCAAAGCTGCAATTAGAACTCAGAACTTAATTTCTTAATCCTGAACCTGTACATGGTCTAAAAGTAGTATTAGGAAAGATAACAATAGCAATTCAAGGATTGAAGTCACAATTTCTTTACCAATATTATTGCCAGATATTACTTCCATTTTTACCTTCCAGAAAACTAACTAAGTCCAGCCAATGAAAGGGTGATCATGATTGAACCCTAGTGACAGCTCAACTATTCAAACCGCTATCCCCTCACCCAACACATACACACACACACACACACACACACACACACACACGTGCGCACAATGATATTAAATTTAGGTTCACTGATAAATGGGCTAAAATAATTACAATGTCAGTCAATGCAGCCCCATCAGAGAGTTCACACTAAAAAAGTCACTTTCAGGAAAGGAATGCCCTGAGAGGTCAAATGGAAACTTCCCCTTCCCCACCCCCCAGTGTGTCACTGTACGCCACTGCTGTTGGGGACAGGCTCCTGGGGAAGGCAGCTGTGGGCAAGACGGGCCACTTCTCTGATCCACGGAAACGGGTTCAACAAGGAACATGAAAGTAAATGCAAGGATTCAGGGAGGTAGGAGTTAGAGATTTTTCACCATCCGAGGTCCAGTGTAAAGGACATTAATGTATTTCCTATATAAACCTCAAGTTAACTTCGCAAAGTAAAAAAAAATAAATAAAAAGGAGGGCTGTTTGAGCTGCCTCTCTGGTCCTACATGGTATTTCTGTTCTTTTTGTCTGCATTATCTAACGAAATTAAACTCTCATCACTCAGAAAAAGTGATGAAAAAATTAGACTAAAATCTTCATAGCCACTAATAATCAGAAAGTCCACCTTTTTCTAATGCTCATTCACTTTTTCTTGGCAATTTGGCTCTGTTAATGAAGCGCAGGCAATAAAAATTGTACTTTGAGGTAAATATTAAACTAAACCAACCCACCAGTGAGCAGCCTTTCCTTTCCAGGAAATGAAGTGAATAATTAGAAAAATGGAAAAACATTTTCCATAGCCCGTGTTCCCTCTTTCCCTTCCTTCTATTTAATTTCCTCAGGCAAAGTACTTTTTATGATGCTAGTTCTTAATGGGGAGTCTTATCTCTTGCCCTGAAATAATTGACCAGGTAAAGGGAGGTCTCTGTTTTAATTGTTCCTCTTGGAACTTGCTTTTGTTTCCTTCACGTTTTCTAGTCTCTCTTTCAAAGGAGTTGACTGAACATCTCAAATTCATTATGTTAATATAGAGCAATAAGAATACATGTTCAAATTGTTTCATTCTGCCATCTTGAATGAAAAACCTAGCAATAAATGTTTTCAAATGGCTATTTAGCTATAATTTAACATTAAAAACATTAAATATAAGGCTATCCCAAATGAGCTCTATGTGGGGGGCATGAGCTTAATCATAGTAGTCTATCCCTCTTTCTTATTCCAGCTGAACATTCATTGCCTTCCCCCATATTCCTCCTCATTTTTTCCATCTCCACACAATGGATATTAACTCTGAATGTGTGAGGAAACAGACTTTAGTATTTTATTTTTGTAACTTTACACTAACCTAACAAGGCAACTGATAGCATTTACAAGGAGCCCTCCATGTACGAATCAATCGTGGCGCTTCCACTCTGAGTACCAGCACCAGACATTTTATTTCCCGTGAGCCTTGATTAACACAGCACGAGCGCCCCGAACAGAGATGGAAAAAGCAGGAAAGATATCAAGCTTACTTTTTCAGCACTGACTTCATGTTGGTCAAGCAGCAAAGAGAAGATGTAAATTCCAGAGAAGTGGGCTGATTCTCTGAGACAGATCTGAGTTTTCCACTTTCAAGCACTGCGAACATAACGCGATACCCCATGGCACTAGGGGCAGCGGCCTGAGCTCTTCAAGACCGGCCTTGAGGAGCCTTACCTTTCTAAGCGACCCTGGGTCTGGAGTTCTGTGAGGGTCCATGGCTGTGCTCTGGAAGACCCTTCTCTGAGGCATAGCAAGAAAGAAACTTGAAACATCCTAGAGAGCATCAAGATACCCGCTTGCTGTTTCAGAATGAGGAAATGTTAGAGATCCCAATGCCATCTGATTTGGGGGCTAAAAGGTCCTGACCACAGACACAAACACATGTACAAAATAATCTGACCATTCAGGACAAGCTTTGTGGTGAATTCAGACTTAAGCACTACTTTCCCCATTCTTGCACCTGAAATTATTTTTCATTTGATTGTACTTGAAAAGTAGGATTTGAAAAATTCACCCTTCAAGTTTTGCATTAAAAAAAGCCACATGTTTTACTAAAATGCATATACTCAAGACCATTCAAAGTTCATGCTTTGTGTCCAGGTTATAATCTGCTTTTGCTCGTCTACTTGTTTCTGGGCCCAAACCCTTAGTGCCTGTTCCCAAAGCACAGGTGGAGAATAAGTATGCATGTCTGAGGACAGAGACGACAGGGACCACAGCCCAAGGCTAGGGAAGTGTGAAAGTGAAGAAAAGGAAAACAGAAAGACAAATGCCTGCTCTTAGAGCATATGGTCATACTCAGGGTACAACCCTTGTTGTTGGCACTGGGCTTTAAAATAATAATTAAACCTGTATTGCTGCAAGTCAGTAACAGCAAGCCCTCCATCTCTTTTAAGTCAGGTCAATTGTCTCCCTGAACTCAGCACCACTGATGGCCGTTATCCTCTATTACGTGCTCTTCCACCCTCCTCCAAGTCTTTCCACTTCTTCCTTTGCTTCATCCTTCTTTTCCTGTTCCAAGGCCAGCGCTATTATTACCAAACTTGAATTATTGCACAATCGCCCTAGTTTGTCTCTCTGCCTCCAGACTTTTTCTTTATCCTGTCCACCCTACATCCTATCATCGAGCTCTTTCCCTGAAACTCCATTTTTTCATCATGTGAGCTCCATGGATAAGAACAATAATGGCTTCCTATTGACTACACTCTTTAGTCTGGTGTTCAAGTCCTCTCCCAGCTGGCTCTGCCTTCAACCCTGCAGCTCATCCCCCACCACTCCCTTTGAAGCAACGGTCTCCCTTCGACATTCTGCAAGGATTTTTTTTATTGTACATCTGTCATATTAAGATTCTGAGTGGTCTCCTCTGATGGGAAGGAGGGGAAGAGGATCCCAAATGACCTGAAAGGGGCCTGAGCTGGTGCCAGCAGCTAGGAAGGAGCAGCCGTTCCTTGCACTTAAAACCCATCAGATGTCTTTGCTCTGCAAATGAGATGAGAGTTGAGACACCTACTACACATGAGACTGGGAACAGAAATTCAGTGGGGTGTTCCATTTGGGCGGAGCTTGGAAACTGAGCCTGCTGTTGGTTAGGGCAGGGTCCAGGCTGGACGCCCATGGCTCCATGGCTCACAGGCTTCAGGGAAGGCAAGTGTGATGTTAGCTCGGCTGCCAACGCAGAATCATGGGGCAGAGCCAAGCATTAGCACCAGAACAAACGGTGAGTGATACACTTCAGGGAAACTTCACAGATGTAACTTGAGTGCCATGCCTTCCGGGAAGCTGTCTCTAACCTTCTGTTCTGTCTCTGTGACCTCCACTGAGCTGCTTTAGCATCCCACGGTTATCTAAAGCGCAGCTCTTAGCTCATGGAAGGCAGTTATCTGTTTTCCCACCTGTCTCCTGCACTTCTGTGACAGCTTGTCACACAATGCCTGGTACATGGAGCAGCTCGATAAAGGAAACCAAGCAATCCTGAAAGAAAAGGCCAGGGGAAAAGTAAGGTGGATTGGAGACTTTTCTATATATGAGCAGGACTTTGTCTTACACGCCTTTCCTCCGCAGAGCCCAGCTCCGGGCTGCACACAAAGAAGGCACTTGCTGAGTGAGTCAGTGACTGATAAGCAAACGCTTATTCAAATCCCAGTGTCCCTTTCATTTCTTTCTCACATTAAATGTGGAAGTCCAATATTGTTACTACTATAACTCTAAGGGCTTTATTTTCAAAACTAATGGTTAAAACTATGCCAATCAAAATCTTCATGTTGGACAGCTTCGGTGCAACTACCTTAGTGTACAGATGGATATATTTTAGCATTCTCTACCATGGCACACATGACTTTGGAGCACTTGCAAGGTTGTCTGTGACTTGATTTCCAGATGGGGCTACAGCAGCACCGCAGCAGCTCTCCTAACTGATGCACAGCTAGTGAGCGAGGGGGCTCGCGGTTGCCTTTTTACACCGTCTGTCTCCGAGGCACATCTACTCTGATTTAGAGCACAGTTTAGACGGCTGGTTGGGGAAATCGGGCCAGACCTGACTTCAAACATGGAATAAAAGAGAACTCCCATTTCTGGTTTCCACTCCGGCCTTAACTAGCTCCTATTGTGTTCCATATGGCGGGACATATGTTTCTCGCTGCACAAATTTAAAACATCTGAAAATAATATTTTCCTGATTGAGCCATTAGGGATGAGGCAGCATTTTTGGAGCAAAAGCTTGAGTCAGTCGTGAACCTAGGAGGTAACATCACAAGGACCAGGGCCACCACTCACCATGATTCATCTCAAATCCAAGAACAATCTGCGGGTCTGTGGGGCAGAAAGCAGAGCATCGTCAGCTACCGCCCCCGCCCTCCCCCCAGCCCCACAGACACACCTCCCTGCCTGGAGCTTAAGCTTCAAGATAAAGAACAAACCGCTTATATTCTGTAAAAAGGAGTACCGAAATATACATCTTTTAGCTGATTAATTCTTGTGAGCGTCTCGGTGTTTTTTATAAAATAGTTTTAAGGCCCTAGAAAGTCTCATGTATATTGTGAGGGGAAAGGTGAAAACCTTCCCATAAACTCCCCTGGACTGGCCGGCATCAGGCCTGGCTAGAGACCGAGAGACGGACAGCTCAGATGAGGAAGTTCTCCTGACGGCGTGGTCATGTAATTCCCTGAGAATCAGGCATTGGTTGGCAAGGAGATGAGAGGCCTCGGGCAGGAGATATTTGGACACTTTGGGTCATGAAAGGGTAAAATGCAGAGGGAACTCTGGTAAAACTGAAAATGGTCCAATTAATAATGGACACCGAGCCAGGGCGGCTGAAGCAGCACCCCCATGACAGGCCCAGGGTGAGGGGAGATGCTCTTGGAATTCCTTGTTTGGGAAGCCTGCAGAGTCAGCATACAGCCACCTTGAAAAGCAGTTTCAAGTAACCAAGAGGGCTGCCTAGGATCCAAACAGGAAGAAACAAGGAGAGAAGTAAAGAAGGAAGGGAGGGAGGGAGTGGGGAGGGAGCCTGGGAGCGAGGGAAGTGATATAGGGAAGGCCTGGAAGGAAGGTCAAAAATCAAACCTGCTTCAGGTAGGGAAGCAAGGGCACTGTATCCTCTTTTATCTAAAGTCTCCCCTGACCATTCATATGCCCCTCCCATACTGCAGTTTTCCTAAGGTACCCTATATTTTTCTTACTTAATGTTGTTTTTTTCCTCTCTGACTAGAACATTAACTCCATGAAGATAGGGAATAGTATTTATTTTGTTCACTGCCTCTAAAATGAAGTGTCAGAAAAATTGCTCTCATTCCAGATCGACTTTCATGCCCTTGAGCTGCTGATGAAGGTATAATCAATCAGGCGCAGGAGGGGTGGCAGAGAGGTGAGCAGGAGACTCCTGAAAGCCTGGACTTGTGAGGAGAGGCTTCTCTCCCCAAGGGGGAGGTGACGTCAGCCCCCGCCACAGCCCCAGTGCTCAGCACCCTCTTGGCCAAGCTCAGACTAAACCCTGCATCCACATTATGTCATCCAATTCCCATAGCAAGCCTATGAGGCAAGCACTGTTATTAACTTTATGTTTTACTTAACATAACTGAGGAGTAAAGAGGTATAGAATTAGGTTGAGCCATATGAAATTGTCGTTTTTGTATCTAAAAAATGATCAAGCATCAGCCATACCATATGGTTTGACCTTATTGCATGCCCAAGACAATAGACTTCTCAAGTGGCAGGATGCAGATGCAAATGCACATCTGTCCATCTGACCCCAGAGCCCAAGTTCAAGGGCAAAGCCATTCCTGGAGAAAAAGCACCACCGGGAAACCACGTCATTACATCTTGTTAGAATATTCATACAATGAGGCCTAGGAGAGAGAAGAGAGGATTGAAAATAATTGCCTGTGTGAGCTATAGCCATATGGTCTTCCCAAAATACTTCAATTTTAAACTGAAGGCTCCCTATTCAGTCTTAAAAAGGAATGAAATTCTGACACATGCTCCAACAGGGATGAACCTTGAAGACATTATGCTAAGTGAAATAAGCCAGACATAAAAGGACAAATAGTGTATGATTCCACTTATATGAAGTACTTAGAGTAGTCAAATTCATACAGACAGAAAGTAGAATGGTGGTTGCCAGGGACTGTGGGGAGGAGAGGGAGGATGGGGAATTAGTGTTTAATGGCTACAGAATTTCAGTTCGGGAAGTTAAAAATGTTCTGGAGATGGATGGATGGTGGTGATGGTTATACAACAGTGTGAATGTACAGAATGCCACTGAATTGTACACTTAACAAGGCTAAAATGGAAAATTTTATGTTGTGTTTATTTCACCATGATGATAGAAAAAAGAAGAAGGTGGTTCTTGCTTCAGTTTGGACCTTTCTGCTTATAAGTGTTGTTGAACACTTCAGTGCTAAAAAACAGACTATTATTTCAAATCCAAGTCTTTACAATATAAATTATACATGTGTATACAAATATATTTGTGTATGCTATATGCAAATGCTATTACTACTAATAAAAATAGCTAACATTTATTGAGTACTCACCTTGTACTGGACTCTGATTAAATGTTGTGCATATATTAACACATTCACAGTTTACAAGATCCCCGTACAACAGGTACTCTGGTGATCTCCGTTTTGTTTCATATGCTCCCCTCCATAACACATACACATGCTAGAGTGCAGTCACCTTTTTTTCATATTATGTGGGGATTTCCTGGAGAGCTCCAAGAACAAAAGACTAATGAAAATTGATTAGAAACAGAGGCTTGGAACAATCCCCGATTCAGGATGTCAATACATTTTTGTAATGTGAATAACCACACGACCCAAAGAGAATTCCTCAGCATTCCTGATTGTATTCCTTAACCTTTGTGTCACCAGAGCTTTAAATATAGGGAAGTAAAAGAGTACAACAGCAACAGAAACAACGTCACAGTAAAAATTTCTGCCAAAACGCACTCTGATATTTTTACTAAGTAGAAATGTGATTCACTACAGTCTAAAAAAGCTGGCTATATTGAGAAATTGCTTTCTTTGTTGGCTTCACCCAATGCGTAGCATCATAAAAAGGTCTCAGCCTTTACAGATGAAGGAAATTTCACACAATGGATTTATGTAGTCTCACTGTTGTTTCTATGGGTAATATTACCTTCCTCTCACTACTCTCAGCCCAACTTGTTAGAAGCAGGAGTCTCTATAGTCTGACCACAAATATTTTTAGTTTCTTCTGACATGATTGGAACTGGGTGTAGGATAGTCAGCTAACATTCTCTCTAATTGTCACACCTACCGCACAGAGTGGGGAGGGGGATGATTGAAACCCCAGTCACAATCCTCCCTAAAAAGGTGTGATGTCTGTCAGCTTTTTAAGAGTTAAGCAGCATATCTTGCACTTTCAAAGCCCATTGTTTTGCAAGAAGTCTTAGGTGAAAACAATGAGACAAAAGCATGCTTTGTAAAAGACAATGACATCCATTCAAATGCCTCTCATTATACTCTCCTATTTTGCAGAGCCTTGTATCCAGAATTATCCTGTTCTATTAACTAGTCTGGTATAGTCTCAAAAAAAAATGCTTTTTTTCTTAAATGTAGACTTGGGAGGTGGAGGAAGAAATTAAAACAGAAAGGCCTCTCGTTCAATTCATTCAGTCCCAGAGTTCACTGGTTGGAGAGATTGTTTCTAGTCACAATCCCTTTCGGCTCTTTATGGGAATAGCTCAAAGCTTCCCAGAAGATTCCCAAGTGCACTCTTGAGGTTTATAATAACTCACTTGCCTTAAACTTAAGTAGCCCCCACAATAGGAGACAAAAGGAAATGTCCTTCCATTTCGTTTCTTTTTCTCTCTTTCTTTCTTTCTTTCTTTTTCTTTCTTTCTTTTTCTTTCTTTCTTTTTCTTTCTTTCTTTCTTTCTGCCTTCCTTCCTTCCTTCCTTCCTTCCTTCCTTCCTTCCTTCCTTCCTTCCTTTCACTTGTTGCACATGATTTGTTGCAAAAATCCTGGAAACTGGGGAAGCAAAGTGTATTAGGTCTCTGGTCCACTTTGTTTCCATCTCCTTCAACACGTTCCTCAGAGATTAATTCCATCAGATCTTGAATATGGTGAAGGAAGTCATGTCTACCGCTTCCCAAGGAACCAAGCTCAAAATTTACGAGCTTTTGTGGTCAGGACATTTAGACTTCTGGTCTGTGGTTCAAGCTTATTGAAGTTCAAGTTCACAGGGCTCTGAATATGAGGGGAATGGATGGCAGGAAGGGGATGGCAAGGCGAGCTGACAGTGAGAGGAGAAGCTAGTGAAGGGACTGGCCAATCACTGAGCCGGGGGGCCTGGGTGGGGAGATGGGAGTGATGCTCCAAGACTTCCTGGATCAGGAAGGGGGAGGTCAGGGCCCTGGGTGCAGCCTTTGTGATGCACCTGTCAATAGGTGGCCCATTAGACTGAGGAACTCTGAACATAGTGCCCTTTACGAACTTCATTGGCAGGAAGAAACATAACCCACCAACTACAAGGAAACAGGATAATCTACTACTATGTTCCATGTGAAAGGTCCAAGTTGATGAGGACACCCTGGTCCTGTCCGTCATGGGTGGGAATTTCCTCCTGTAGTTGCGTTTTTTACATAGACAGTTAAAAGCTTGTATTTATCTCTATATTCACCGTGGCCCTGGTTTCACCAACCTGCAAAAATAAGAAAGGTCATATTTACTATGAGACCAAAATTACAAAGGCTTTAAGCACCCACTGCTTCTAGCTAGAATTCCAGTCTTTTCCAGAGCAGCTCTCTCTAAGAATTCCAGAACTTCTCCAGTGCTGCTTTCATGTGTTTGTGAACGAGTCCTCATTAGCGCTGCATCGCAGTGGCTGCAGAAGCCCAAACGAGACCTCTTTGCCTGGGGCCTCAGTCACCGGCCCGCTCCGGCAGCCCGCTCCGCCTGCTTTCCGCGGGCAGGAAGCCAGAGTCCACACTTGCTGAGGTCCCAGCTGCGAGTCCCAGCAGTCCTACCACAGGGTTCTGACCAAGCCATGTGTCCACAGACCCTCATGCCTTGCTGTCACCACCGTCACCACCTCCGCCAACACAGAGCCATCCACCTTCACCAACTCCAGGGTAGACACAGTTTGCCAAGGTTAGTGTGGTTCCCAGCGGTAAAGGTGTAGATGCTCCACCCTGTTCGTCTCCAGGGAGTCCCACAGCCCCACTGCCTGGGCCCCAGGTGCCACCGCATTTGGATTGGATAGTACATGCTCACACGACACATTTCACAAAAACACTTAAACCTAAGTAATACGTTAAATGCTTTAGAGTGGTCGCTAGTGGAAAAGGGGGCTGGGATAGAAAAGAACACATGATTAAATTAAACATTTAAAAATTCTTAAAAAGAGAGGAGACTTGTAGCACCAATTACATTCAAGGAAAAGAAAAACTAATTTATAAAAAAAGCTAAATAGCAACACATAATATACAGGGTGGGGCAAAGTAGGTTTACAATCATGAGTATGCAAAACAGAGTTGATTCTTGTATGATTATTTATTAATATTGTATTATATTCCAAATGAACAACTGTAAACCTTCTTTTGCTCCACTCTGCAAATATTGTGAGTGTATGATGCCAAGAAGTAATTAGAGGGGGTGGTTCATTGGGGAAATACTGAAAAAAGTGACTTTTAAGCACAGTGCTTCATCCCTTACCTAGTATCATTCCCCACTAACATTTCTACTAATCCTACGGAATAGCTACCTCCATCACGTAAACTGTTATTACTTAATGATAACACTAACTATGTTTTGAACATTCAAAATACAGGGCCTAAATAATTTACATGTATCACTTAATTTAACCTCCACAAAACTTTTATGTGATAAGGATTATTATCATCCTATTTCACAGATGGGGACATAGTTAGAACGTGACAAAACAAGATTGATATACAACCCTGTTTGACTCCAAAGACTGAGCTCTTGATATTTTCTGGTGATGGCACACACTCAAAAAATTCTATGACACATAGAGCAGACACACACCAAAAAATGTTTGCTTAATGCCAAACCAAGGAAGGCAATATTTTAGAGCTTCCTTCCAAATTTGAAGCCATGCAAGTGGCAGCCAAAACAAATTCCTGTTAATTAACATGCTTGTTATGACAGGTGTCCCCAGCCCTAGATCTGTCTGCCCAGGTTTACTCATTCATTGAACAAATTTTGATTTGATGGAGAATCTACAATGAACCAGGCTGTGTTTTAAGTGCTGAGGATATTGCAGTGAGCAATTTAAGCAAGGTTACTGCTTCCATTGGAGTTATGCTGTAGTGGAGGGGGACTGAAAACACACACACACACACACACACACACACACACACACACACAACAAACAAGAAAAGTTTCTGAAAACTGCTCACAAATGAACATTTAGGGATAAAGTCCTATGAGGAGATTGCCCCAGGGCAGAGTAATGGGACGTGTCTTGAGGGCTGCTTAAATTACCTGGTCAGGGAATGCTCTCTGAGGAGGTGATGTTTATGCTGAGTTGGGAATGACAGGAAGTCAACCATGAGAAAATGAGGATAAAGAGTCCCTCAGGTGAGTGAGTACATCAGGTAAGGAGCACATCCGATGATTCAGAATCTTAAGGCAGGAACCAGTTGGGCATATTCCAGGAGCAGAGGGAAGGCTGGTGCGTCTGAGGGGAGGTGAGAAGAGGAGTGACAAAGATGAGGCTGGATGGAAAGACAACACTTAGGGCGTGCTGGACTTTGTGGCCAGAGTACAGGGCGATATTTCAGTTTCCTTCTAATTGCGATAAGATGCTATCAGAGTTTTGGCAAGGGAGTGTTACAATCTGACTTAAATTTTTAGAAGACTACTTACTTGATTCTGAGTGGTGAATAGATTGTAGGGGTGAGAGTGGGAGCAGCGGATCAGCGAGAGGCTTGATGAGAAGCCCAATCAGGCTTCTTAGTTCTGGCTGTAAAAGAGTATCTCGTGCTGTACTTATCCTTCTATCATAAACAGCTGTATAAACCTAACAAATAAAAATAACAACTCCTTTCAGGCATTGGACAGCAACCAATGCAGAAGAGCATACAAGGTATGTCTGATACTCACCATTTCTCCCTCAGAGCGTTTTCCAAACTGGCACACGGAAATCAAACCCAAGTAGCAAACAGTGGTGGTCTTGCTGGGTGGAAGAAACGATATGGAAATGTGAGGCTGTACTTACAATGGCCTGAATTTGAGAGGTAAGGTACTGGAAAGGACAGGACCTCTTCCACAGAAAGAGTCCTCAACATTTGGGTGATGAACCCTCATGTTCTTGGTTACTTCTTGTGACAGTTAATTTTATGTGTCAACTTGGCTAGACCAAGACACCCAGATGTTTGGTCAAACACCAGTGTAGATTTCATTGTGAGCTTTTTTTTTTTTCTTAGATGAGATTAACATTTAAAGGGTAGACTTTTAGTAGATTTCCCTCGATCATGTGGGTGGGCATTATCCAAACAGGTGAAGGCCTTAAGAGAACACAGACCGAGGAAGGGGAAAGTCTGCCTTCAAACTTGAGCTGCAACATCAGCTCTTCCCTAAATCTCCAGCCCACTGGCCCGCTGGCCTGCTCTGTAGGTTTTGGACTTGCTGGTCCCCACAGCTGTAAGTAATTAAAAAAAAATAAATTAAAAAAAAAAAAAAAAAAAAAAAATCGAATCAATCAATCAGTCAATCTCTCTTTTTCTCTCTCTTTCTCTGTGTCTCTTTCTCTCTCTTACACACACACACTCTCCGTTGGTGCCCTTTCCCTGGAGAACCCTAATATACCTCTTAAGCTGTCCATGTGGGTGACAGATGTAACACCAGAAAACAGCTGGTCCGGTTGGAACAGAGAGAGGGAAAGAACCATTAAGGGTTTTTCAGATAAAGACTGGAAAATAAGATTATTCAAATAATTTAAGCCTAAAGAAACTATAGGATGTTATAGGGAAACTAACCCATGAAGCTGAAAGAAAATGAAGCAAGTCAAAAATTGAGACAATTATTATCTCTAAATAAAAGAATGTAACTTTCTGACTCAGCAGCGAATAATAGTTACATAGTCATAAAATGAAAACACCGAATATGGATTTTACTAACAATTATAATACAAATATATGAGGGAGGTAGGAGGGTAGTAAGTCTACATGAAGCTAAAACTGTCACCTACGATAGTAAGTAAAAAGATAATTAAGTCTCAAGAGGTGGCAATATCTACATATTTTTAAAAGGAAATATGCAGGTAAATACCAAAGGAATAGCTTTAAAAAGTATTTAATAAAATTGTCTCTGTCGAGTGGGATTAGTTTGTGTAGTGTGTATGGTAGCATTTCATTATAACCTTCTAGTATTATTTGACTTTTTAAACTACACACATGCATTACTTGGTTAAAACAAAACAAAACATACAACAAAGATACCGTCCACCAAGCCAGAAGGGACTTTGAAAGACTTAGGAAGATGAGTCACGGTCTTTTCAATTTATTCACAACCTTGAAGGCATCAGAAAAGCTTCCCCCTTCCTCCAAGTGTTATATCCTCAAATTTCAGAGGATTTATTGTTCATTCCATAAGTAATAAGAGGATTTGAGACCCATAATCTTAATTTTAAGAGAAGTTGGGAAAACCTGCAAAGTCATAAAGCATATTTGCTTGCTGTTTGGATATTTACTAAAAAAGAAAGTAGCGTGTTGCCAAGAACCCACGTTTAAAGAACGCTTTATTTCTAAGTCTTCTAATTCAGATTACTTCAAATTAAGTAGTTCAAATTACTGTCAACAGAGTTCAATTCAACAATTGCAGATGAAAGTTAGCAAATGTAAGTAGAAAGAAGATGAAAGGATACCGATGTGAGATACAGAACTTGCTGTATATTAAGAACAACTGCTAAGATCCTGGGTTACTTTATAAATGAAAAAAATAGACTAAAATCAAAATTTGACTTCACCTTTTTAAACTGAGCATGTACAAAAAACAACACAACGGAGGAAATTGCCCGTGGCTTATGCGACAATTATGAAAAACCAAATAGGCCTGGTAAACGTCAGATTCTGACACAGACATACCACCGGCCCTGAACTGTTGTCTTAGGCAGTGCCGGGGGAGTGACTACAAATTTAGCTAGTGCTCACTACTATTTTCCTGATTCTTCTGTCTCCAACCTCACTGCCATTATTTTCTATGGTCACATGCAATTACAGTACCTGATTTAAAGAGATTCTAGAAAATTTGAAGAGAGTCCAAGATACTGACAGGTTGGTAAGTAACTCCTGAGAGAAAAACTAAAAGAGCTTGCTCTATTATGTCAGAAGTAAGATAAGAGAATGTAAAGATTTTTTTCTTCAGCTTGTATCCAAACTAACAAAAGAATATAGATACGTATTCCATCAACGGGAAGTTAGAAATCACTGATTTTTAAATTTTGCTTCTTGGTCCATCTACTAATTTCCCGCACTAGGTTCCCAGTGGCTTCCTAATGAATTAGTCCTAATTAAATGAAACAAATTTGAAAAGGAAACAGTGTTCTCTCTCCTAGGATTATCTCTAGGTCTCTAAAGACAGTTGACAGAGAAAAATAATAAGGTTACTTTCAAATTTTAATTTGCACCAACCAGTTCGAATATGATTAGTTTTCAAGTATTACATTTCCCTGAACAAATAGTGTTTATTTTCTTGCCAATGACTTGGTACTAAACTCCATCTTCAAATTTAGAAAGGCACACAGGACTTTGAATGAGACATGGTATTTCCACATTTCCTGCCTTCACTTTTATAAGATTCCTCTATTTTATTTGATAGAACTTAAAAAATCTAAGAAATAAAAGAATAAAATATTGTCGTTTCATAGAAATTTAAATTTAAAGTTTCATGTATTATAGGCACCATTCATAAAACTATATATGAATTTTAGAACTTAGACATAAACATTTATCAAAGAAGGGGGAGCAGAGGTAGGAGTGAGAAGAAGAAACAAATAAGGGTCAGAATATGGTGGCTTGAGTTAGGATCTTAGTAGTAGAAATGAAAATTGAAAGTGTTCAGTACATGTTTTGGAAATAGATGAATAACAGTGGAGAGGGTAGGAGATGAGCACTAGAGGAAGTGGGGATGATTCCTGCTCTTATCCCAGGTGGCTGGAGAGATGAGGTGCCCTTAACCGGGATATGGACTAGGGGTAGAGGTGTGAGGATGGGACCATTTTAGCTGTGGGCATTTTCATTTTGAGGTGCCTAGTAGAGTTCCTACTGAAGGCATCAGGAAGGATGTTAGATACGTGACTTTGAAATTTCTGAGTAAGGGCCACGGATGCAGATTTGGGGATCATAGACATACAGACAATATTTAAAGCCATAGGCCCCAAGCAAATTACCTGGGGACAGAGTATAAATAGAAGAGAACTGGCAGTGAGGCTCTAACACTCAGATGTATCACAGCTTAGAGGTTTTGCAAAGAAAAGGCAGCAAATGAAACAGAAAAGGCATGAACTGAGGAGAGGAACACAAGAGTATGAATGATGTCACAGAAACCGAGAAAAGAAACTAACACATGCTGCTAAAAGACGGGGTAAAATGAGTAAAGTAGATGACCTCTTGCTTTGGCTACGTAAAATCAGTAGGTCACTGGTGATCTTAACAAGAGCCTTGGCGTGAGTCAGCAAAGTAGTGGGGACCAACGCCTGAGTGGAAGGTGAGGAAATGAAAACTTTCAAGAAGTTTTTCTGGGGAAGAAACCCCAGAAATGGTATGGGGTGAGAGGAGACTATTAGGCCAAAAGGTTGGCTTTGTTGTTGCTGTTGTTTTTACATTTTACCTTGGAAACATTCGTGCTTAACATGCGCAACACCAGAGATCAATATTGTATACCTCATAAACTCATCACTGCAACAATTATTATTTTTTTGCTTGTTTCACCTATTGCCCCATTTTTATTTTTTTAATTAAGATATAATTATACACCTGAAGTTAACATAGTATTGATATTGAATGTCAACTATAATTGGAAGAAAAATTAATTTAAAAAAATTCCCAAACAAAAAAATTAAGATATAATTTGCATATAGTAAAATTCACTTTTTAGTTTACCGTTCTATGACTTTGTGTACATGCATACAGCCATACAACCACCACCAAAATCAAGATAAAGAACACTTAACATCCCCAAATTGTCCTTCATGCCCCTTTGCAGTCATTCCTTCTCTCACCCCTGCCGCCGGTAACCACTGGTCCATTTCATGTCACTACTTTTGCCGTTCCAGAATGTCAAGTAAATGGAATCATACAGTATACAACCTATCTAGCTTCTTTCACTAAGCGTAATGCATACAAAATTCATCTACGTTGTTGCAGGTATTAGTAGATTGTCCTTTTTATTGCTGAGTATTCCACTGTTTGCATGTACCACAGTTTGTCTCTCTGTTCCACGGTTCAAGGACATGTGGCTTGTTGCCCATTTTTGGCTATTATGAATAAAACCTCTGTACATATTTATGTAAGGTTTTGGTGTCGATATGTTTTCATTTCTCTTGGTTAATATACAGAAATAGAATTTCTGGGTTTTATGGTAAGTATATGTTTAAATTTATGGCCACCCACTAAACCATTTTCCAAAGCGGCTTCCCATTTTGTAAGTCCATCTGTAACATATGAGAGTTCTGGTGCTCAAGAGCCTTGCCAGTTGTTGGTTTTGGTTTTGGTTTTTGTTTTTCTCATTTAAATACACGTGCTGGCAGTGGCATCACACTGTAGTTTTAAGCTGCATTTCTGTAATAACTAATGGTATTGAGAATCTTTTCAAGTGCTTTCTTTTTGACACCTATATATCTACCTTGGTGATGTACCTGTTCAAAGCTTTTGGCCATCATTTATTTGGTTTTCTTATTATCAAGTTCTGAGAATTCTTTGTGGGGTTTTTTTGTTTGTTTGTTTTTACTATATTCCTGATACAAGTCATTTGACAGATATATGTTTTGCAAATGATTTCCCCTACTATGTGGTTTATCTTTTCATTCTCAACAGTGTCCTTCATATAGATGTTTTCAATTTTGACAAAATCTAACTTATCAATAATATTTTAGCTGCCTAACTCAACCATTTTTTATTAATTTTTGCATAAGGTGTGTGGTGTGTCTCAAGGTTAATTTTTTTTTTTACATTTGATGTTAAATTGTCTCAGCACCATTTGTTGAAAAGACTATCCTTTGTCTATTAAATCGTTTTTGTGCCTTTATGAAAAAAAATCAATTGATTGTATAATGTGTTTATTTCTAGTTTCCCTGGGCTGTTGCATTGATTTATATATGTATCCTTCCACCGATGTGAAATTTTCTTTTTTTTAGTTTTAAAAAATATTTATTTATTTATTTATTTATTTAGAGGGAAAAGGAGGGAGAAAGAAAGGGAGAGAAACATCACTGTGAAAAAGAAACATTGATTGCACGCTCCCAACGGGGGACTGTACCTGCAATCCAAGCATGTCCTCCAACTGGGAATCAAACAGATGACCCTTAACTCTGCAGGACAACGTCAAATCAACTGAGCCACATAGGCCAGGTCAGTATGACACTTTCTTGATGACTGCAGCTTTATACTATGTTCTAAAATAAGGAAGTGTGGATCCTCCCTGTTCTTCTTTCTAAAATTGTTTTAGCAATTCTAATCCCTTGGTCTTTCTTTGTTTCTTTTTTTTGCTATATTTTATTGAGTATACTGTAACAGTTGTACCATTTTCCCCCTTTATTCCCTTCACCCTGCACCTCATCCCATCATCCCCACACCTCTTAGCCCATGTCCATGGGCTGCACACACCAGTTCTTTGGCTTCTTAATTTCCCACACTACTCCCAGCCTCCCCCTGACCACTTTTTTTGTTTGTTTGTTTTTGTCAACATTTTCCTACCACCACTTTCCCCAGCCCCCCCCACCCCCCACCTCCCACCCTCAATCCTTCCCCCATTTGGCTTTGTCAATGGGTC
Source organism: Mormoops blainvillei (assembly GCA_004026545.1). Lineage (NCBI taxonomy): Eukaryota > Metazoa > Chordata > Mammalia > Chiroptera > Mormoopidae > Mormoops > Mormoops blainvillei. Next base: position 261,538 of record PVJD01000772.1, read on the forward strand.
CTTTATGCATGTTCCTTGATGACCCTTCCCCTCCCTTTCCTCTGTCATCCCCTTCCCTCCTCCCCTCTGTTTACTGTCAGTTTGTTTTTTATTTCAATGTTGCTGGTTATATTTTGCTTGCTTGTTTATTTTGTTTTTTAGGTTCCACTTATATGTGAGATCATATAGTATCTGTCTTTCACCGCCTGGTTTATTTCACTTAGCACAATGCTCTCCAGTTCCAGCCATGCTGTTGCAAAGGGTAGCAGCTCTTACTTCCTTTCTGCTGCATAGTATTCCATTGTGTAAATGTACCATAGGTTTTTGATCCACTCATCCTTGTGGTCTGAGAAAATGCTTGATAGGATTTCAATTTTCTTAAATTTGTTGAGGCTTGTTTTGTGTCCCTTGGTCTTTCCATATGGATTTTAGAATAAACTTCTCAAATTCTTTAAAAAAAAAAACAACCCTGCAGATTTTAACAAGAGTTGAATTGAATCTCTCACAACGCTAGAACCCAGACTTGAGGACTTTTCCTGAGTCATAAGGATGGTAATCCAATGAGCTACAGCTTCTCGGTGACTCTATAGAGATAAAATCATGACCTGTATGCTGCCAGGTCAACAGAAGGCATAAAGGACTTGAGATTTTTTGGTAGCTGAGTTTTCATGCAGAAGGCCATGCTTCTGGTGGAAAACTATACTGAAGTTGCTTTCAACCTGCTGCCCAGTGTTACCCAGAATCACCACTTGGAAAAGGAAACTATTTTAATCAGTCCTGATGGCAATAGAATGCTTAGTGGGAGGGAACAAAGTAGAGACATTGCCCAAAAAGAGGAGGAAAAATGAAGACATGGGTAATCTAGGGATCTAAGAATGTAGTAAATAGAAATATACAGGGGGACTTAAATAGAAAAACAAAATGATTGAGAGAACATAGGCAAACCATTGGAACCAACTCAGTTTGACAAGGAGAAAGCACAGTAATGGAAGCAGGAAAAGAAAAAAATACAATGTGTGTATGGCTTTTATTGCTCTCCTTTATATGGAGAGTTCCTGGCAAAATATTAAACACATGCAATCATAAATTACATACTGTATATAAAACTAAATAAAATATACATAGCCTTCAAACAAATGGTCATCGTATTTTACTTATAATCAATAATGCCTCATGATAGAGGCATCTGGAATATCGTATTTAAACGCTTCTTGAAAGCAATAAACAACGAATGTTCTTTGACATATGTAGAACAGATATTGGTGTATTACTCATATAAGCATATGACTAACTTTCCACTTATTTTATTTCTGGGGCATTTTCAAGTATTGTCCTTAACGTACCTCTTACACAATGCCAGGGAAATACAAGCTGTTTGAGAATTAATCATAAGAAATTAGAGGACCCTGGCTGGTGTGGCTCTGCGGATTGAGCGCCGGCCTGCAAACCAAAGGGTCACAGGTTCAATTACTGGTGTAGGGCACATGCCTGGGTTGTGGGGCAGGTTCCCAGTAGGGGGCACTCGAGAGGCAACCACACATTGATGTTTCCCTCTCTTTTTTCCTTCCTTCCCCTCTTTAAAAATAAATAAATAATCTTTAAAAAAAAAATTAGAGGATGTGGGTTGCATGGAGTGATGACTATTTTTAGCTTCTCAACCCTAAAACTACACATCTGATAGTTAAAAATGAGAATCACATACAATTCTCTTGGATGCCTGCCTCAGCAACTGCCTCGCATGTGATCGTTTTGGCCACAGTTCTGCTCTCAGCGTGTCTTTACATGACAGTATTTTCTTCCTGTTTTCAAGCATCACCTACTTCCCCAGTCTCTCTGGACCCCTCCAGGCATACTGTGGTCTGGCCCTCACCTCACGGCCCCATAATTATGTTGTGTGGGGGAAGCAGGATGGAAAGGATGGTGTCTGTAGACACGTCTGCCAGTAGATGAGTGAAAATGTGCCTTCACTTGCCTTATGCGCTGGGAATATCTCTGACAGAAAAAAAAAAATAGATGTACATATATATGACCTCTGTCATGCTGTCAGGGCAGCCCAACCCAGTGTGATCTGCTGTGCAGGTATGAGCTCCCCCACCTTCTAGGGCCTGGAGGCAGATTTCAGTTCAGCACTCAAATGCAACCGGAAGCCATCTCTCTGAAATCTAAGAGAAATGCACCTATTTGCTTCCTTTCTCCATTTATCAAGATTATCTGGAAAATTTTCAACTGCTTCTATTTCTATGGCCTTATTCTGTATTTTATCATTTTAAAGTTCCCCCTAATCACCAGGCAACGGCTCAACATAATATTGCTATAACTTGAACAGTCGCTTCTAGCAAGATGTTGTCACATTAATGATATTGTGACCTTCAGGAATAAGGAATATATAAACACCAACTGTTTCCATTAGAAAGAGTGTTTCTTTCCACCACAAAGAAAAATATAATGTTCACATATTGAGTGTCAAGTAATGGAAACCCCATTCTAAGCTTGAGGAGAAATTGCCCTGCATTTGTTGTTATGATGTCTGAAGCTATCCACTGAATTTATCCATAAAATTCTGTGACTGCAGTGAACTAACCATCATGATTTCTAAAAAACAAATTGGTATAATTTCCAGTAAATATGGTAGATTTAGCTGACATGTTCAGGCCATGTTCCTGCTAAAAACACCTATAAGTGCTGGATGAAATAAAGCAAAAATGATTTATTAATGCATAGTTGAGTCCAAATGGAAGAAAGGAATGTTTTCAAGGACTGAGAAAGAAGTAGGCACCAAAACCTACAGTGGCAAGAATTGACGTGTAGGAGACCACACAGTCAAATGCCCCAGCCATGGGCCTTGGGGCTCTCACTGTGCTACTGGGCCCTGGTGGAAACCGATGTGTGACCATGCAGCCAGAAACTGGGTAATGGCAGGTCCAACGGGGCTTGAAACTGGATGGCCTCCCAACAGTCAACTGTAAAATGGAAGTGATGTATCTGGGATGAGGCTCAAGGAGGTCCAGAGGGCACGCGTATGAGCAGGAAACTCAGGCCCCTGTGACTCCTTCTTCTGTTACACTCCTGCCTCTCCCTCAGCTCATGCCTATGGCATTGTCTGTGCCAGGGGGCCCTTATGACCACTTTGTGGGAAAGGAGCAGCCTGATTCATGGTAAACTGGCTTGGTATGTTGGTACAAGCTGAAAATGGAATGCTGTGCACTACAGCCCAACTTAGGGCACCTGGAGACAGTGGTAAGGGGAGATCCCTGTGATGAATAGATTCAGATGATGCATTTCATCATCCACTTTGGGTGGAAAGAGGAATAGCTCAAGACAAAGATGTCCATGGACTCGTGGGCTGTGGCAGGTGGCCGAGCTGATTAGCCAGGGTCCTGGAAGGAGGAAGATTGATAATGGCATAAGGAGGCCTGGGAAAGATACATGTGGATAGACCTACATGAATAAGCACAGAGTGTGAGATCATCCACTTGTGCATGAGAAAGCACACCAAAAACAAAAGATAACCAAAAGGTGGAGAGTATATTTGCTAAATCAGTATGCCAAAAGCTCTTGGGAAATCCTGCCCTTGCATGCCAAGGCTATCAGACATTTGCCATCTTAAAATTCTTCCTTCATCTGGGAGGAGATAAAACACTGGCACTAGCATTTCTAGAAGCATCTTAAACAAAGCCCTCACCGTTTCATCCCAAGAGATAATTCATGCAATATGCAAGCAGAGAAAGACTAGGGGCATGTCACTCTCACATCTCACTCTTTATTCAGAAAAATAGTGTATTATCTGCTTCTGTGTAATGTTTCTCAGTTCTCCTAATAAGAAAAAAAATAGTTACAATTGGATTTCATCTCTGTCAATCACTCTAATTTATTACAAGGGCATCTGGACACCTTCTCTGACTAAGAAACAGTTGAAAGTTCATGTCCACCAAATGACAATCTTTCTTCTAGTCCAACGCTTTTAAGATGGGGTGGGGCAGAGGGCTGGCTCTGAACTATACAGGCTTTTGAAATACAAGAAGGAACTTTTGCAGTGGAAGCTGAAAAAGCAGTGTAGTTAATTCCTGTTATGACCTACTATCATCTTGGTTATAAAAACAAAAGAAATTTGTTTGAAAAAATTTTGGGTTGACTTTTGTCCCCTGTGTTAATTTATATCCACTGCTTTATAAAAGAATCAGCTAATTAATTTGAGTCTGACACAGAGAAGGACATCATCCCTGCTCTTGCCAAGAATCCCAAAATGTCCATGTAGCCAGAAAAGTCTCACTGCCCAGAATACTTGAAGATCTCTTACAAAGGAAGAAGATAAAACCCAACAGAGATGATGAAACAATCACGGAAGAGGAAAATCTGAATGATCAAAAAACACGTAAAGCAATCTTCACCTTCAAAAATAGAGGCATGCAAACTAAGACAGTGGCAAAATGTTAGTCATACTTTGCTGAGTATTGGCAGGGTTGTGTGGGAATGAGAATTCCCATACGGTTCTGGTAGGTGTGTAATCACTTTGGGGAGCAATTTAGTAACAGAAAGTTGAAGCTTTGCATACCACTCATACACTAGAATAGCCTGACACAAATGCACAAAGGTACATACACAGTATCATTTTAGTCACATTGTTGTCACAGGCAAAACTGAAAGCAACCTTAATGTCCATCTATTGGGGAATAGACACATAATTTAGTGCATTCCTAGATGAAAAACGATAGAGTAATTTAAAATGTAAATAAACTAGTTCTACAAGCATCAATAGGTAAATCTTGGAAACAACGTTAAATGTAAGTAGCAAAATACTATTTATGTAAACATTTTAAATACCCCAAATATCACTAAAAAGTGCTGTTTGTGAATCTACACATATGCCACAGATATAAAAGCATGTATAACAAACAAGAACCAATTTTAAGAGAGCACTTAGCTCAATTTCTATTTATTCTATGTGTAACTTTTTATATCTTACAAGATCTGAAGCAAACATAGCCAATTATCAACAGTTGTTAAGTCTGGGTGGTGGGTACTTTTATAATTATTTGAAATGTTTTGTCATTTAAAAAATAAAAATAATTCCACTGGTTCATCAAAATAGGCGTAGAAGTAAAGCAGAAGAGACTCCAGGCCCGCACCATGGAGACTGCAGTTCCGGCCTGAGGAGAAGGTTGGTGCTCAGGGACCCAACGTGTCCCACTCACTGTGGGCTGAGGAGCCGTGGCTGTGGACAGGAGACGGCCACAGGGAGCAGGCGGACTGTAAGGCTTGGACTGGGTTAGATGGGACTGGGGTTGAAGAGGAAGGAGTTGGGCCCCAAGCTGTGGGCTCTCCAGGTCTGGCTGAGTCGGGGCTGGCGAAGGGGGCGGCTTCTGGGCTGAGCGTCGAAACCCCAGCAGGAGAAGGTGCGAGGGCTGACTTCTTAGGACTCTCCCCTCCTCTTCCGCACTCCCACTCCGGCGTCACACTCTGGTGCCCAGCCTTCCACTCCTCTTCCTCTCTCAGGAACCCCTTTTCCCATTCTCCAGGCCTCCACGACGGGCACCTCTCTTTTGTCAGTGTTATTTGTTCTATCTCTTTATTAAGAGGCTGAGGTTCCTAATGACCACTTAGTTTCATTATTTTTATATCAGTAGAAATTAAAATAACTTTTTAAAATTGTCTGGCTTCTAGTAGATATTCCCTCATTCTAGCCCTGCTCAGCAGCCCCCTGAGGAAAAAATGGGCTTCTCTTCTCATATATACTTTATTTCAAGTGTTTTCTAAAAGTATCAATCCATTAAACATCTACTGTGTGCCAACCATTGTGTGGGTTAGCACTTTACATTAATTATTTTATTTAATTCTTATTTTTTTAAAAACCCTACAAACAATCCTCTGAGGTAGCTTATCCCCATGTTATAGGTTCTTCCCAACCCGCAACTGGGAAAGCTAAGGTTTAAAGGGGTTAACTAACTTAGGTAAGTTCTGGAAAATGGTCCAGCAGAAATTTAAATCTAGTCAGTGTCCAGAGCTCAGGTTATGAGGGGAGAACTATTCCTGACGAGAAGTCTAGACCAGACTCTTGATCATATTATTTTTCGCTCAGTATTACAAATTTCGAGAAAGTTTATTTTCTGCTAAATTTAGGACTTTGTGCCTTCTCAGTATGTGTTCAGATGTTGAATTTTCAACAACAAAACAATTTTACTTTGAAGGTGTCACATCCTCTCAAATATGAAGTTGTACTATGATATAAACATCAAATATCTAATAACCTTTCTCCCTCTCTCCCTCTCTCTCTCTCTCACACACACACACACACACACACACACACACACACACACTCACTCATTCACAGACACCCACTCTTCTTTATCTACTAACCTAAATCAGCAGGCTAAAGGGTTTCTCAGAGACTCCCCTCAGCATTAAGGATGCTAATTGCTACTCTAGCAGTTACTGGAAAGATCAAAGAACCGCCCACAGAGCAGAGCTGCGTTTCATCTTCCACAGACCAAACACTAATACTGCCCATCCCCCGCCAACCATCTCCCCCTCTCAAGCTGCCACATTGGACCAATTCCCTTTCCTCTCCCACACAAGCTTGCCCCCGCCCCTAAAATAGCTCTGTGCCCAAAATAAACACTCAGAAAAATGCTTGGAATGAATGGAGAAAGGTACCTTCACTATCATTATGTTTCCCTTCTAATTACCAGGGTTGTCTAATGATTTGTTTGTTTGTTTGTGGTAGTGATTCAGAGACCCATCAGAGGCAACGCTCCCCAGTCTGTCTCCCAGGAGCGGGGGTAGGAATCTGGGGCCTTGCCTTCCCCCCGGGCACTAGAGGCCCTGAGCGCAAACCTCATTGCACCCCCTCGCCCTGCCCCCTTTCTTGTGTGCTGCAGGAAGTCCAAAGGCTTTCTGCTCAGGAGAATCCCGCCTTTTGCTGGAGATCAGGGCTATGAAAAAGGGCCCTTCTTCCCCGGGGGGAGACTTCGCCCTTCTAGGGATGGCACAGTAACAGAAGGGGCCTTCGGTCATGCATCGCAACATGGATCGGAAACAGCCAGAAAGACTCGGTCACCCTCATGGTAGGAAATGTCTGACCTAGAGTGGATGAAGGAGGCTCTTTCAATACTCAGGGGGCCCCAGCAAAGCCAGTCCAAGTTCCATGAAGAGGAAAATCGAGATGAGACTAAATGGCAGGCCAAGGAGTGTCTCAGAACAGAGGGAAGAAATGCGGAGTCTCAGCAGAGAGGCTCCCTGGAGGGCCTGAGTCAAGGTGACTGAGGATGAGGCTTCCCTGGTATCAGGGCCCCCAGGAAATGAGCACCTGTGCACCACAATAGACAGCTTGAGTCCTCGGTAAGACATCGTGCAGCACCGAACTGGGTGCCTCCCTCGTGCAGGGGTCCGCTTCCTCCTCACCCCCTTGTCCACTGCCATCCCAGGCGGTCAGGCCCAGCTCTTCCAGCCCCAGACACTAATGGGGAGCCCTGCCCCACATGCACACTTGGATCCCTGCCCCAGGTCCCTGGGGTCCTCAGAGCCCTGTTTGCAGCCCAGCCTCCCCTGCCAAAAATGGGGCCTCCATGTCCTGGGGCTACACGTTTTCAGGCCCTCCTCCAAAGGTGTGTTTCTAAAACCCATCCCCACCTTTCCACATCTGCCTCAGTCCCTCTGGTTCAGGGTTTGTCTCCCTGGACCCGTCACCATCTCCAGGCTCTGTTTGCTCAGATCTATTGGAAACCACGGCCATGCAATCCTTTCCAGGGATGGTCTGTACATTGCACTCCCTGTTCAAACGGCCTCAATGACCCCCATTAAGATTTTATTATGTATGCTGTTAAGGAGCACAGAGTGCAGATATGTAAGGGAAACATCAGCTCAGTTCTAATCTGTAGTCTTTTCTGTCTGGGCGAATGGACCTGGCCCACAGGGTCCAAGTTACAGAAAGGCCCTAAGAGCCCGGGGACGAGACAGACTGTACGAACAGGTGCAGGATTTTGGCCACCAAGACTGAGACCCCCGAGCTGTGAGTGAACAGCAGCCACTCCCAGGCAGGGTGCTGAGTGGAAGGAGGAGGTACACTCCCGACTCCAGGTTCGGGATGCACCAGCCTGTTCCGGGAACAACGGCGAGAGGAGACCTAAATACATACAGTGCAGAGTTACCTAAATTGTCTTCTATGCACACTTCTTCATTGGTACCACCCCTTCTAGTGTTGGCTCTCTGGGATAACAAGAGAAAGGAAAGACGAGATCTGGAATCGAGTGAAAGGTGAGCAGCACCCGACCTGCTGTCCCAGAGGCGACGCTCGGAGACGGGCATTCCTCGACTGCCGTCAGCAAGAAGCCAAGCAGCCAAATCCTCCCCACGGAGGTGGCCGCCGGAGTGGCGGAGGCAGCCACAAATAGTGACACCAGCACTGCATGCCCAGGCCACTCGAACTGTCATGGGAAAGGCCAAAGATCAAAGGAGAAAAAGAGGGAAGAGATTGCTGTTGAGTTCACACAGGAGACACCCCAGGGATCTCTTCAAAGGAAAGGCAAGATTGTAGGCAGATCTTTTCCAGGTGGGATCTAAATCAGTTCCATTACAGTGACAGCTATCCCTCATTTACATAATCAGGCCGATAACCTGAGGAAACGTTAGTTATAGGTGAGTAACTCATAAATCGCACAGAGTTCCTTTTCGTTATGCCCTCACCCTTCAGGAGAAATATGATCTGTTCAACTCTCAGTGAACATGCCTCAAACTCACAGCCATCATGACTTTGCTCATGCTGTATTTAGCTGGGGTTCCTTTGCTCCCTCCACTTCTATGGCTTTAATATTTACAGTATTAGCCATTACATAAAGCCTTCCTTGAATATCTAAGTGATTTTTTCTTTCCCGAGTTCACATGGCCATTCCTACTTTCATTGTGATTTCTACCACATCCCACTTCAAGATGGAGCTATTTGCGTGAGTCTCAGGTGGCTAAATCCTATGGGTATTTTTAGTTGCCATTGTACTTGATTTCTCAATAGTATTTAATACTATTTCCTTCTTTAATAGTATTTCCTTCTTGGAGTACTCCTTTGGCATCTGTATAGACAGGATTTTGCCTGCCTGGCTTCTTCTCTGACTTCTTTGGGTAACAGCACCATGATTTTTTTTTTCAGGAACTTTCTGTCCACAAGATGCGGGCAGAACCAATGCCACTCCCCTGCTCAGAGATGACCACATAACCTAAGCTGGGCCAAAACAGAAATATCTGGTGTTTTACCGGGCCCAATAGAAGAGAGATGTTTTCTTTACCTTAGATGGGATGTAAGCCTGGAGCTTCTGCCGGTGACCTGATCAGGCCACCACACAGCGTGACCCACTTAGCAAAGAAGCTCATTCAGAAGAAAGGAGGACTGAGAGATGGAGAGCGACACATGTTCCTGAGGACTGTCTGAGCACTTGGACCCAAGCGCTTCTGACTGGTCCTGAGTTTAGGTTATAAGAGCCAGTGAATTTTTTTTTTTTCTTAAATTGAAGATGGATTCGAAAGGTCCAAGTTTAGCCTCTAGGACACTACACTCTGTTGGTTTTCCTTCTGCCAGGTTGTCCCTTCTCAGTGTCTTTCACTGACTAAATGTAAAGGAGACTTTAAATGTCATCATCCATCAAACACTGGTCCTCGTCTCCCTTCCCTTTTCATTCTCTGTGCCTTGTTTGGCAATCTCAGCCACCCCCATGGCTTCAATCACCATCTCAAATATTTACCTGTAACATAGGTCTCTCTTGGAACTCCATGTATGTGTGTGTGTGTGTGTGTGTGTTCATCTGTCTACACAGTGTATCTACTTGAATGCCTCAAAGGCATCTTGGGCTAGTCACATCAATCCTAAGTTATGACCTTTCCTCCCCAAATAGCTCCCCTCCTCTCTTCCTATTACAACAAACAGAGCAAGACAAAAATCTAGGTGCATCTAATCTCCTTTCCACAAATTAGATCATGTCTATTTTGCTTAAATGCTTTTAAAACCTTCTGATTGCCCACAGGATATGTCCAGAATCAGGAGCCTGAACCCCAAGGCCCTGTCCAGCATGGTCCCTGCCCACTCCATCTCTCAGTGCTCTGCTTCTTGCTCCCCAAGCTCAGTCACTCTGCTTCCTCTCACTTCCTCAAAGGTGGCATGCTCCCCCTCACCTCAGGGCCCGGGCACTTGCTCTTCCCTTTGCCTGGGGCCTCTCCTCCATCTCCGTCTAGTTCACTGCGATCACCCTCAGGTTTCAGCTAGAAGGTCCAAGAAGCCTTGCCTTACTCTCGCATCAGGCCACCCTGTAACTTTCCTTCATTATACTCATGACATCTGGTTGATTAATATCTGCTTCTCGTGAAACTAAGTTTCGGGGGCGAACACCCTGTCCGATTTTCTCATTCATGTTTCCTTAGCACTGAGGCCTACTATATAATGGGCAGTGGGTATCAATTAACATTTGTACAATGAAGTGGTGAATACTCAACATCTCCTGCCAAGTGAATAAGCTCTGTAGGTCAGTGGAAGCAGGTGGGTGTGCGGGAGCAGTGGGACTTCCAGGGATGAGGAAAGAGAATGCAAAGGGGAACTTCCAAAGGAAACAGCACCCCAGCGGGTAGGCAGAAGCCTGGAAAGCAGCCGGGGTGGGGCCATGCCTAAATGAAAGTCACGCTGGTGAGGGGAAGTAGGCTGAGACGCAATCATGGGACAGTGCGTTTGCAGATAGCTGCTTGCTTGGCTGGGCTGTCTAGTCGAGAATGGAGCGGAAAGTCCCAGGTGCTATTTTCTAATACAGATGAATTCTGAGGATAAGCATTTATTACCTAATCAAAGAGCTTCTAACATGTGTGTGATATGTATCACATACAAAATTAAAGAGTAAGATATGGTGCGGGCTTATTGTGTTCAGTTTAGAATGACATAAATTCTGTTATGTAATCCTAAGATGGGTGATGTCCACGCTATCATTGTGTGATAAAACTTTAGAAGGAAATGTGACCTAACACTGTTGGAAAATTAATAAGGCAGGGGCAGGGAGGCATCAGTCTCTGGAAGCTATCCGTGTCAGGAGGTTTTTATGTGTTACTGAACAGTACATGCAACCCGGACAGGGAAGTCAAGAATGAAAAATAAAAGGTTAATTTTTTTTTACTGTAATGAATATCTATCGGGCACTTCATTTATGCCACTTCTGCCACTTTCTAAGTCTATAATCTCATTTACCTTCTTTGTGTCTCAGTCAAATTGGGATAATAAGGTTTGTTCGGAAGATTAAATATAAAATGCATTGAAGGTCTTAGAAACAGTGCCTGGTCCGATGTAAACAATTAAAAAGTTAGCTATTATTATTTTTGATGTTTTACTATAACTATATCCTGGAACCTTTCTAGGAACTGAGGCTATAGCTGTGAAGAAGACAAAGAAGATAGGACTCTCATGAAGTTCCTATTCCAGCTGAGTAAGTAAACCAATAAACAGCATCATTCCAGAGAAGGGTGATGGGGTGGTGCGTCCCTGGGAGCAGGGTCAGATTGAAAAGGGCATTCAGGAAAGGCCTCTCTGAAGACGTGATAGCCGAGTTGAGACCTGAATGGTGGGAGACCAGAAAGAGTCCTAGCAAGGACATTCCAGACTAGATGCACAGCAAGTGCAAAGGCCCTGACACAGAACTGAGTTGAAGTGTTAGAGGCAGGAAAATGCAGTGTGGCTAGCATGTGGCAAGAAAGGAAGAAAATGGTGATGAGGTGGAGAAAACCGTCAGCACCAGGCTGGACTGACCAAAGAGCAAGCGGTCAGAATCTTGATGGGACATGCCTGCTAGTAGGAGACTATAATTCAATAGTTGTGGCTCTTAGGTTACTAGGAGTCAGGGCCCTGAGCTTAGAGGAAGGAACGGCTGGTGCTGAGGCAAAGCCTTACCCCAGTGCCTGGCCTCAGAGGGACCATGGCCTCTAGAAAGCAGTGCTCTCAGTGGGCCACCAGTCTCTCTCCCTACCCATTATGGCACACAGAGCTGGTTGCCTATGCAATGTCCATTCCCGCCTTTCCTTGGTGGCAGGAGCTTGATATCATTTATGGCAGTGATGGGCCATCCCCAGGTGAAACAGGGTTCATCTGACCCAATCAAAATAAGCCTGCACCCTGAAGCCTGTGGTAAAAGAAGTGCCTAGGACCCCAGTCCCAGGAAAGCTTCTCTCTTAGGTGTGAGAACCAAAACCATCGGCCCCACACTCAGCTTGGACCCTGAGGACTGAAACTACCCCTTACTGTCTACACTTACGTGACTTCCCTATCACACTGTCTTCATTAGTATGACAGTACTTTTCCAGGACTGTCCCACGTGAGCTTCACAAAGACTCATCAGCCCCTCAGTGGAAAGCATCAACAGACAGTTTTCACCCCAGATTCTCTGCATCTGTCCTCTCAGAATCCTTACCTTACTGTTTCCACCAATCTTACCTTTCTTTCACCATCTTCCATTTTCAATAAATTCTGGTGCCACCTCCCTCGCTCTGAGACACTGCCCAGACAGCAGTGTGGAGGTGCTAGTCTCCAGATCATGGCAGGCAACCCAGGGAGCCAAACTTTGAAAGGTCTGTCTTTCAGTGGAAGTTTTGCTTCGTGTTATCTAGAAGCAACCACATACAGTTACAGATAGAGTTCAAAAGCTAAAGATTTCTAAGGGGATAAAAGAGGCCTGATTTAAAGGAGGACAGACAAATATGCATCAGCTTTTGGACATTCCTTCAAAATTTGTTCAAATGTCTTTTACAAGAAAACCAAGGCTATAAAGCTAGTTTGACTTCCAGAAGTTTTCAGTTGGAGAACAGATACCACAAGTCCTTTGAAAAACTTTTTTTTCTCAAAGTTCAAAATCATCAATAATATAGGGTCTTATCTTTCTTAAATCAGGACAAATATCACTACTAATAAATAAAAGATACTATAAAATTAATTGAGCATTATTATTTCCTATGGTATTAGGATCAGTAAAACATGTTAACAACCTAACATTTAAAAATTATTTCTACATTTGGAGTTCCGGATAAAGGTGTATTATTATTATTATTATTCATATTACTCATTCTTTAACTGACAACTAATTCATTAAATTATTTTATCAACAGTTTATCAATAGACCTCTGTTTTATCAATAGACCAGTTTCCGTGATCTTGGCAGATTTTACCTAATGTCATCTGAAAACAAAAAATTCAAGAAAGAAATCTGGACAACTTTCATAACGTACAACAACCTCACATCCTTGTGTGTTTCAACTCTGCGAGGCGACTCGTGAGTGAGAGGCTGAGTGCGGGGGAAAGCGAGGAAGGCTGGAGGCCGAGCTGCAGTCCTGGGCCCACTGCTAAGCAGCTGCCAAAACCCAGGCACGGGGACATCCACTTTCTGTAGATTATCTCATCATCGATGCCCCGTGACCTGGGCACTACTTCATATGCATTTTACTGAAGAAAAACTTTAGGCACAGAGAAGTTAAATAACACACTGAACATCACACAGCCTAGTAAGTACAAGAACCAGAATTCCAGCCGAGGTCACTTGTTGTAGCCTCTATGAAATAACACCTGTTAGGGGTAGTGATGTGGCAGTCACAGAGGAGAAGGAGAGAAAGCCAAGTGAGGGAAGGCTAGGTCTCTTCTGGGGAGCTGGTGGGTAGGCTGGGAGACTCATGTTACGCATCACATCCAACTAGGCCAAATTCGAGGGGCAGAGATAAGAAGATCCCTCCTGTTTCCAGCTGTAAGACTTGGGCCAGACCCAGAAGCTGACGCTGTCTCCTGTAGCAGTCTCATATCGAACATGCCATGTCAAGGAGGGCTTGTTAATAATGCAGGCTTGTAACACAAGCGGGATGTGAGTTTTGAAGAGACACCTGCCACTACCCCGCTCCCCTGGCTGCACACAGGCAGAGAAAGGATGACAGCAAGATATCCAAGATGTTAGGTGAGCTAATGGCAGCTGGCTGCCAAGAGGGTGGCTGAGGATTCTATTAGGATGTCATGAGGTGTGAAGTCCAAGGGCATTGCAAAGCACAGGATATGAGACGTGGTGGAAGCCCAGAAACGGTGGGGCAATGTCAGTCAGAAATGGGTCGCCTGCTGAAATGAATCAAAGAAAGAGGAAGAATAGTAAGTGCAGCAGGTAGTTACTGGGCGAGGGCCATGAGGAAGACAGTGGGAAAACAGACGCGCGGGGATCGCAAGAGAAGGCTCTCCTGAGTGGATAAATAATCACCTGGAGATAAAGAGTCATTAGGACAGAAAAGACCCCCCAAGGGGGGTCTGTTATGTGCAGTGTGGGTCTGAAATGACACAATTATTGCGTCAAGAACACTCCTTACCCCACGTGGGAAATACTGTTGGGTGCTTCTGCTCCCACCATCACTGGCATATCTGTGAGGACAGGAGTCACACAACAACCAAGACCATGGTGACTTTACTCACCACTGCATCTCCAGGACCCGCACAATGCCTGGGATGTGACACATGCTCAATTAATAATGTTTGAATTAAAAATAGAGGAAAGAAGAGTGGGAGGGAGAAGAGGGGAGGGAAGAGGGGGGAGAGAGAGAGAGAGAGAGAGAGAAAAGCAGCAGCAGCAGCAGCTGTGACCGGGAGGGAGAGGGCAGCGAGCTGTGCCTGACTAGGCGAACTGACCGGGCTGCATAGCACATGAACTCCTACCTCTTCTTTCCTCTCACCTCTTCTCCCAACACACAAAGCAGCCCCATGCCTCCTCTTAAGCACAAAAGAGGGCCACACTACCCAAGGCGTGTATGGCAAAGTACTAAGGAAGAGGCTTTGGGGTGCCTACAGCCCCACCCCCAGGCCTACTGGGTGACCCAGCAGTGCACAAGATCAGCCTCTAGCATCTTAGGTCTCCACACCTGCCCCAGAACTGTGACCTCTGGACCTTGGAGGCCTTCAAAACAAAACCCAACCAGTAAGCTGTTTTAACACACACATGTAAGTTCTCCACTGCTCAGTGAAACCAATGCCACACCAGCAGGTTGAAGAGGCCTTCCTCTCTTCAGACAAATACTTCTCCTGCTCCCCACTTTGGAACCTCCTGGTACTGTGGTCAAGGGGAAGAGGCTGGGAGTGGAGGGTTGTATCTTGTGTTTCAGTCAGCATAGGCCTGTTCATGCTGCAGTAACAAACCCAAAAGCTCTGTGACTTAAAAACAAGGTGCATTTCTCACACTACCTATCCATCACCAATTGGCTAAAGGCTCGATTCTACAGTGGTCTTTCTCTGGCATCCAGGCTAAAAGCAGCCACCACGGATCTATGGCAGAGGGAGAGGACCCTGCAGAGGCTCTCACACTGGCATTCACATTCCTCGGCCTGGAAGTCACACATAGCGCTTCCACTTGGTCACTGGCCAGAACAGTCGATTGGCCCCACACAGCTGTGAAGGGTCTAGGAATATAATCCTACCACAGGTGGGGAAGACAGCTATAACTAGTGATGCCACTCTGGAACCAAGCCTAGGAGGTGGGACCCAATTAATCCCAAACCCCTTCTCTCTAGCAAAGTGCTAAGGACTGGGCACCCTCCACTGGGGAAGGGTCCAGCTGCTGAGCCTAGACCACTGGAGGTGCTTTCTAGACAAGTCTGATGCCCAGGGAATCCCTGCTACATATGTTCCTATCCAGGGCTCTCCACCCATTTTGCAGCCTCAGTTCTCCTGACACAGGGACAACCCTATTGAGGACATTGTCCTTCCAAGACCCCAGCAAGGGAAAGGTGGTCTTCTCCACAGTGAACTCCCATTCAAGGTCCAGTGACAGGACCACTGAAGTAAACAACTACAACCAAGTGGCTGGTTTGAGGACTTATTTTCTTTAAAAAAAAAAAAAAAAGATAAGTTTTCCCCTACCTCATTCTAGGAATTGAGTAACATTGTGCATAAGTAAACAGTCCACATGTAAAAACTGACATTTGTATCACTAAGTGCTTCGATGAGTTTGAGGGGAGGCGTGATGAACAGGGGGAGGCAGAAAGGCAAGGGAGGTGTTCAGGAGAGAAACACAATCGAGCAGGGGAGGAAGGATGTGGAGAGCAGACAGGCTCAGCGATGGAGCACAGGGGATAGGGAGAAAGAGAGGGTGCGATGGAGAGACAAGCTGTGGGGACAATGTCAGAAATACACTTTCTCAAAGTCATCCCAGCTCTTGAAAAGGCCAATTTGCTGTTTTACGACTATTTGTGTTTCTTTAAAAGTGGATCAGAGGGGTGTGGCACAGGCTCAAGTTTGTGATTGCCTGGGTTGCAGGGACCCAATCAAGAGGAGGGCAAAGATAGTCCCAGAGCTGAGGACCACCCCTGGCAGAAGCCCAAAATGCAGGGAGGCTTCCAAGGGGTGGGCACCTTTGGAAATCAGGGTCGATCAGCCATTTGCCTGGACTTCCTATACCAGGTGACACGGATAGCTGAGGAAAAACTTAAACTAGAGGTCTTAAAATATGAAATTCAGCTCCATCTGATTTTTGGTCCAGACCTCAGAAAAATTGAACCCAGTGATTTCTGCTGGGTTTTTGTTTTATTTTGTTGGTTTTGTTTTTAGTCTGTACTCATTCTATGAAAATCTGTGGGTCACTACCTGCAAAAGTTCTGGAACCTTCTGGAACTTGCCTAACCAACGTGGGCCACTGAGGTGAACAGAGAAAGCAGAAATCTCAAAATACTTAAAAAAAAAAAAAGACACCACCCGGTTCACTGCCCACGCAAAAGCTGGTCCTCCACCGCCCCTGCTTCCCACCAGACGTGCTGCACTCTCACTAACGAGGCCATCTTTCCCGACTTAACACTGTGCTCTGAGCCCAGTGACAGCGATGAGAAATAATCAGGCTCCATCAAGCCATGCCACCCCCGAGAACGCCTAATGTTTCCGCTGGGTCTCCCTAGAGGCTTTCCGTCTCTGAGGAGGGGTCATGGCGCAGCTGTTGCAGCACCAAGAACGCGCAGGAAAGATGCTTGACTCTCTGGAGAGGACAGCAGCGTGTGGTTAGCCAGGAAGGGGGAATACAGTGCAGGCCGCGGCTGGGTAGCTGGGTGGCCGGGGAATGCCCACACCACCGCGAGAGAAATCTTCCGTGGCCTGGAAATCTTGATAAGGTGGCAGCAGCATCCTGAGGGCTGCTGGCCGCCCACGCACCCACCGCGGGCAGGCGATTTGCACGCTGTCATCGCCAAGTCTGCAGGCATCGGGTACACTTAATTACCAGGGAAGCCGAATCAGCTCACACTTTTTATGTAAGCTCCTGACTTCACTTGTGTTGTCATTTTTTCCTCCTTTTTCATAACTCAGTTGAATGAAAAATGTACAGAACTGGGTTTCCATCAGCAGGTCCCCAAAATCGATACAGAGAAGAGGAAGTTCATTCATTCACCCTTTCACGGACTGAACAAATGTGTCCTGAGTGCCTGCTGTATACCTCGCACTGTGCTTGGTGGGAGGGGTATTCTCATGTTTTGTTTTCCAGGTTGTAGCAATTGAGTATTGGGCAGCACTTGCCGTATCTTTCCACGTTTGTCACAGTGGGGACGCTGTAATATTCGGACTTCAGAATGGGCCAGATCCGAGGTGTTGCCTGCCCAGAGGAGGCTGCCCAGCTCCTGGGGGCTGATGGGATTGGTATGCTGGTTCACAGATGGCACACTGTCTTAGAGCTGGGCTTTTGCATTATTTCTGTTAATGAGGTATAAAGGTGTACTTCTAATCTGGGCCTGGAAATCTCCTTAAATGTGCTGGAGGAAACCTCTCCTTGGGGCCATTTCTCCTTCCCTCTTCTTTTCTTTTGAGAGCTTGTCAGAAGGGAGTCGGTGCTGAAAAATGCTGTCCATTTGGGTCACTACATCATTAAGGTAAATGATTTTGGATAATTTTCTGCAATTGGGAATCCCAAGTCAAGTCTGTAAGGAGCCCTTTAAAAAATAGGGACTCGGACTCAAGTTAGTGTTTTTTTAAATGTAATAATTAATACAGAATTATTTTAAAAACTGGCTGAAATGGATATTCCCAGACTCTTGGTCTTCTGATCAGAAATGTCTCCTCCTCCTCTGACTGGTGAAGACTAGGACTGCAGCTCCCTCAGAGGGTTTGCTCAGCATAAATTACTGGAGCTAGAAGGCTCTTCCAGTTGGACCCTAGGCGCTTCTGAGACATGCCTCAGGGGCTGCTGGGAATGTACTCCTCTGACCCTGCTCCTGCTTCACTCAACCAGAGAAGAGCCATGGTAATATTCTTTATACATACTTGTTTTCCTTTCTTAAGCGACCTCTTAAGAGATTTGAAGAAAACTTCCCTTATTGAGAAAGAGAAAGAGAATGAGAAAAAGAAAGAAAAAGAGGATGGAGGGAATGAACAAATGAATAAAAGATCAAGGGACAAAGGAGGAAGGAAAGAAAATAAGGAAAGGAAGAAGAAAGGAAGGGAGGGAAGGAGAAAGAGAAAGTCAAACTCTGTATTCGCCAGAGGAGGAGACCCAGGCCCAGGAAGGCCGCAGTCTTGCCAGGCGCACACAGCCTCCCAGAGCCGCACTGGAATGCAGGTCAGCTTCCCACGGCACACCCAAGTTAGCTTCTCTATTTGGCCAAAGATGCCAAAGCTTTTGATTTTGCTCACATGTTTTTGGGGGGCGTGTACTATACTGATTTTTACTTAACTTTTATTTAGCAATTTTCAAAATGAACTTCTATTTGACCTCTGCTGCTTTTGCTTTGTTTAATAGAGAGATTCATGAGAGAGAAAGCCCTAGCTAAATATTTCTTATCTGGACGAAGACAAAGACAATCTTGTTATGTCAAATCTTAGGTGCTGTGATGAAGCCCATTCCATTTGTCATACTCTTGTTGTCACCTTGTACAGCAGGAAGCACAAGAGAGGAGCCACAACTTGCATTGATGCAACCCCCACCCTCTTCCACAATATATTAGAAGATAACCTTTGTGGGTGGGGAACAGAGACAGATGCTTGGGTTAAACTAACCCATCTAATGACAATGTTTCATCGATACGAATGATTTCCTTTTCAACATCACCTTAGTAATCAACTTTTCCATTATTGCTTAGCTTTATCTTTCTGTCAGCATAAAAAAATATCATGTGGTAAAGTGTGCATGATATCCACATAAATGCGTACTGTCAGGAGGTTTCACTGCCGTAAACTTGCCCTGACATTCCCCCCATTTCCGCCCTGTGGGTGCTTACATTAGGGTGCTTGACAACCCTGTGCATGATGCAGCAGCATATACAAGGGGAGGCAAAGAGGTGATAGCCCAGGGGAATCCCCAGCAAAAGGGCAGATCTGCCATGGACCGTTATCAGATGAGGTGGAGGGCTGTGAGGTGACTCAGACACTGTGAAAGGCATGATTCATTTATAACCATGCTTTCCTTCATCAGAGAGCATGCCCTTGAAGTGCTGTGTCTAAGCAAAGTTCTGCAATCAAGTCCTGTGTTCGATGGGTTGAAGGTGCTTGCTATTCGAATGATTCCTATAAAGCATACTTTCTCTATCAAAGATTTCATTCATTCATTTGTTCATTCATTCATTCACTCATTCATTCAAGAAATATGCATTTATTCAGGACTTTCAACAGGGCACTGGGTTAGGCAATGGGAATATGGGAGGAAAGAAGACATTTTCCTGTGGTGACATGCTTTGAAACATTATACAACCACTACAAAAGAAATACGGGGATGTGCACTAATCTTTTACAAAAATGAGTCTCCAGAGATAATTGCTTACAACAGACAAGTGACAAAACAGAATTAGGTTCTTTGGGCAGCTGCCCCTCCTCTCTGGCCCATACCCCTGCCATGCATGTCAATTTGTTCTTCCAGGGCAGAATCTCCCACTACTCTCCCCTCCCCTGCAAAAGTTTTAGTTTTAGTTTTAGTTTTAGTTTGATCCAATTTTTTTTTCTTATAGCCTATTTGAAGTATAGCGAGATCTGTTCAGCTTGGATTCCAGGCACATCTGAGAAAAGTACATTTTGAAGAGAGATCAGGAGATAGGAGCACCTATTTTGTGGGGGAAAAAATCCTGGAGACATCCCACTAACTCATACACCTCTGCCTGTTTACTATCAGGTACCAAAAAGAGTGGTGAGAGAACAATTAGCAGAAGGTTGAAAGATCAAGCACCAAGTCTATCTAGCTCCTATTACTTGCTGCCCAGTGTCTGATCTCAGCAGCAGATACCAACACCGAGGACCTAAAGTGTTACCATTTCTTGGGGAGACCAACCAGCCACTCGGTGGTAAGGTGATTATACCAGATCCCCCCTCCCAAGCTGGGAGTGGGGCAGTTGTTTGTCCTTCCTGGGATTGATATGTGTTCCAGTTATTGGGCGTACCTTCCCTTCCCACACACCTTGGCTGGTCCACCATCTGAGAGCTCCCTAAATATCTTATTTGTTGACATACAATGACACATCATAGTGCCTCAGACCTAGGGACCCGTGTTATAGCGAAGGAGGTACCTCAATGGCCTATGACCTCAGGTACCATTGTACTTTTCATACACTGTGCAGTCTGTAAGCTGACAGTTTGGGGGCATCAGAAAGGCCTCCACAGGGTCCAGCTAAGATGCCAGGTTTGGCATGAATTCCGCCTCCAAGATACACAACCTACTTTGGATATGTTGAATACAAGACAGAAGTGGCCCCTCTTATCACCTATCCAAGTGATCTAAGTCACTCATCTAAGTGACCTCAGCAGGCAATTTGTGCTTCCTATTACTTAAAAGCACAATAACCAGAGGCAATCAGAGGCTGACAAAAACCAGAGACTCAGATCCTCAGAGGGGAATTTCAGGGTTATTCCACTGGGCAAGTCACCTAGACCAGCAAAACTGCCCTCCTTGAAGATGAATACTAGTCATGCCTCAGGGCAGCATTAGGAACGGTAGCTATCCCACCAGTCCTCCTGTTGTAAATCTTTTCTCTTAACTGAGAAGAAAACCAGGTGAGTGTGGGGTGAGCCACCACATCAAAGAATTAGGGACAGGACAGAGTAAATTTAACCTGGAACATGAGTGGATGTTAGCAGTGCAAAAGGTAGACTGCAGTAGAGGCTGCCAGCACATCACCCGTCACCCTCAGCGCCCACTGTCCCTGTGCACGCCCACTGACTCTTACTGCAGGCACCTGCTGCTCAGAGCTTGGCTTGGACTTAGGAGCTCACTTGGCCCATGCACAGGGCAGGCCAGAGGTGCTGTGGAACTGATGCACCTGGAAATAGGCTTCAATAAAATATAGCGAATGTAGCGCGAAGAACAAAGAAATCTAAACTTACCTAGTGCTCAGGAGAGGCCTCTCTGAGCCATGAAGGCTGAGGAGAAGTCAGCTAGACAAAGAGGTAGAAGGAGGGTGTTGACAAGCACACAATAAAATGGAAGCCACGGTACAGACAAGGAAATAGGAGACAGAGAGTGGCAAGAGAAACAGGCAGGGGTCATTCCATGAAGGGTCTTGGGATCCTTGTTTTGGAATCTTAATTACTTCCTCAGGGCAATAGAAATCCATTAAGGGTTTTTCACAGAAGAGGACATGATCCAAGTGACATGATGGGAGGTGGCTCTGGCTGTAGTATGAAGAATGGTTTTGAGGAAAAAAGACTAGAGGCAGGGAAACCAGATGTCCATTGACATTTGGATATGAGTGTGGTGTACAAAAAGACATGTGACCGGCGATGCAGTAATGAAAGTCTACCGTAGGGGAAATGGGATACTCCAAAGGCAATGTATAAAGAAAATGAGAAGAGCAGACAGCCCAGGCCTGAGTCTGGTGAACAGAGACCTTGAAGAAAGATGTAGAGGCAGAGGAAACTCCAAAGAAAACCAAGGAAGAACAGCTAGAGAAGTAGATGAAAACCTAGAATGGGGGGCACCCAGGGAAGATGAGGGAAGAGAGTATTTATTCAGTCAGCAGCGTCAAATGCCGTAAGAGCATTAGCAAGGGAAGCTTTAGCCATGGCTCCTGGCAGAATGAAATAATGCAACCTTTCAGGAAAATAATCCATCATGTATGTCAGGAACCATATCCCTGGAAATTTATTCAGAGGAAGTGCTTGTGGAGGAAAAAACCTATTTATAACAATGATAATATTATTAATAATGGTGAAAAATAGATAGTAAAATATCTTGAATGCAAGAATTGACTCGGTAAGTTATAAGACAAACTTAATGAACTATTTTACAACCATTAAATATCATAAATATGACTGCCATGAAGCAGCATGAAAATGTATATAAAATAACATCAAATAAAAAAGCAAAATGCAAGATTCTATGTAAAAAGTAATATGCATATAGATAAAGATGGGAAGAACGTGGAAAATACATCAGATGTTAGAGAAGTAGGATTGTGAATATCTCTTAGTATTCCCAGTATTACTGTTATAGTCTTTATAGGTAATAAATTACAATTAGAAAGAAAAAAACATATAAGGAGCAACTTTATAATAGGTAGGAAAACCTAGAACAATGCCAAACAATCTTCTGTGTGAGTAGAAGAAAGATGAAAGAACAAAAGATAAATTTTGACACTTATAACACTGGTCTGTGGAAGTATTTATTGCTTTCTGGACCAAAGCGGGTCAGACAACTTAATATATAGTTAATTCTCAACTAAAGAGAACAGATGTCCTAATAGCTCTTAGTGTGAAAACTATTTATTCTTGGAAGCTATGAAAATAAAAGGAAATTAAATTAATTGCAGCATAATAGTCACTATATTCATAATATTCACAATAGATTCTATATACTCTCCCACTTACAGGGAAAGGAGAAAGAGAATTAACATTTTTTGAGTGCCAACATGTGCCAAGAGTCCTGCTAATCACTCACACACAATAATAGCTCGTATCGGCCCAGGGAGCGTGAGGGCCCCTGCATTATCACTTACGTTCTCCAGTGTCAACATGCATCAGATTCCGTAAGGTCTGTTCCTGCTTTGTTCTCCCCTCTTTCAGCTCCCTATCGGAGAATTAAGCGAATCTCAGTGACCATCTGCACAACTGCAGCTAGGCTGCCTAACCTAGTGGAGACATGGCTTTGTTTCCCTAACTTACCTGCATTTCAAAATCAGAGTTGCATTATCACCTCTTCCCTTGAGATTTAAACTCCTACCTTCGCTCACGGTGGCTCTGCCATCATAGTTCTAAAATGCACTCATGTGTAAGCCTACGGCTGAAGCTCTGTTGTGTAATGTTCCTTTATTCTGGTATTTAATGTTCTTTGCACCTCACCTACATACAGCATTTGAGCCCTGTTCCTACTATAATGTCACAGAACTTCGGGGCACTCCCTCCTAGTTCTCTGCTAACTAAGGGGGCTTTCATTTCTTCCCTTGATAATCACATCGTCAGTTTATTCACTTTTCTAATAACTCTATTAGAATGTTTATAAGATGACGTGCTTTTAATTGTTTCCTTCACCCCATAGGTACAGAAAGTAAGTTTCTCTAATGGGCTCTGTAACTTCCATCCTTTATTTTTATTGCTAATGGACTCTCCAGTAATATAAAATGACTGATGAGTGTAGTCAGAGAAAAGCAGAAAAATCAATACCTGTCCAGACTCCATATTAGTTAAAAGCAGGTGAGGAGCTGAGGCTGGCAGACAACAGAATTTCCTGTGGCTCCTAAGTTTCTGAAAGGAGGAAAAATGACCTCAGATGGGCTGTAAACACAGTGTTGGGTACTTCCTAGAAATCTGCGAAAACTGTCTCCAGTAGAGGGCAGTGGTACCTGCACACACTGACCCCGGGCCCTACCCATTTAGTGCTGTCTCTGGAGGCTTCTCTCCTCACCTTCCAACAGATCACAGCCAGGTGACTGGTAAAATCAAAGGAAGGCCTTTGGTCAGACATGTTCGTTGTTAGCAGAGCCTCAGCAGCTACAGGTTCACATCTGATAAGCTAAGTCCTACATACAGACATACCAAGCATTATACAGGTACCATCTCATTTAGTCTTCACAACAACCCTCTGATATGGGTACTATCATTATCATCAACTCCACTTACAGATGAGGAAAATGGGGTCAGCTTGCCCAAGGGCACCCAGCCATTGGGTAGAGCTGCTATTGAAATTGGTTCTGCTCCACAACCCAAGAGCTTAGCCCCCATGCTGGTAAGTGGCAGGCCTTACCATGTTCCACTCATGTGTTCCATTTATTATATTTCCCTAGGGAATTTCTTGATGGCAGGAGCCTGAAGTTACTCATCCTCCTATTCATCTGCAGCTAACATGAGCTTTGCATGTGGTAGATGCTCAATAAGTAATTTTTGCTCATGCATCATTCAAAAGTGCTTTAGTATATCTTTTTACAGTATTGTGATATGTGGAAGAAGTTCG
Organism: Mormoops blainvillei; assembly: GCA_004026545.1. NCBI lineage: Eukaryota > Metazoa > Chordata > Mammalia > Chiroptera > Mormoopidae > Mormoops > Mormoops blainvillei. The sequence continues at coordinate 285,879 of PVJD01000772.1, forward strand.
ACATACTCCCCAGCTTGTCTTCATTTACAGTCAAAAACAAACAAACAAACAGCAATGAACAGATGAACCTGTTGAAGACATGGACAAGTGAGGAATAAACTTGAACTAACACCTAACTGGCTACAGCATTTAAGTTATATATATATATAAGCCAATGGCAAAAGGTTAAGATGATTTTTCTATGTCTGTTTCTTTAACATCCCCAACCTGTACACCCAGATTTCTCAAAACTTTCCGTTAAAGCCCAGAGGAGTTACGACTTCTGATCTTGTCTCCGGAACTTTCTGCCCTCTGCCATCCCCAGGGCAGGGTGGGTTTGAGGAGGCCCCTGCACTCAGTCTTCCCTTCAAGATTTCACCCAGCCACCCCTCCCCTAGCATCTGTCAGAGTTTAATGCCACTCACCCCAGAACACCCACCACATCACCATTCCTATCAAAGGCAATGAGACTGAACCCACGCCTACCTGTAATTTCTTATCCTTGTTAAGACTATATTGATATGTGCATTTTGATGTGTCCACATGGCATCCCTTTTATCATCTCCATTGCTGGCAGGGCTTTGGCGGCAATGAACCATACAGTGTTACAGCCTTCAGAACACTTGATGGTTAACTAAAGCAATCACGGATGGAATCGGGACACATTTTTACACTTAAAAAAAATGAAAGAACACCACTGGAATTAAGTCTAGAACTAGAAGGAGTTTAAGAGCAGAGAATTGAATTATTGTTTCCCCAACTGAGGCTCACAGATGATTTTTCAGAGATCCTACAGCTCTCTAGGAGAAACTTGTGTTTTTATTATATTTCATGAAAAATTAATATAAGCGTATTCTGGATTATGGTTACCTATGGGGGGTTGTACTGTACAGTGGTTAAGAGCTGGGTTTTGGAACAGACTGCCTGTATTAATATCCTGGCTTTGCCCCCTTACTAGCTATGTGACCTTGAAAATTCCCAATACTCAGTTTCCTCATCTGTACAATGGGGTTACTTCATAGTTTAATAACTATCAAAACACATAAAGCACCTAGAACAGTGTCTGGTACACAATAAGAACTTTATAAATGCTACTCATTAATTATTAACAAAAAATGCCATGTGATTTCAAGGTTTGTGTTTGCCTGTGTATTTTATCATATAATCACCAAGTAATACTACTTGACCTTCATAGCTGAGAGAGAAAAGAAGGAGCCTGGATACATAAACAATGTGCTCACACCAAGTGAAGTCCAAGGGCTATCACAATACGCTATCCAATGATTGATTTTGGGGAGTTTGAATGGAGGAAAAGTGTGGGAGGATTGAGTCACTCCCAGAAGCTCACAGTGGTAGAGAAATACTCAACGCAGAAGAACAGGTACTGATGTGGGCAACGCCACATTCCTAGGGCAAGGGACATTTTATTCTCAGCAAAACCTCATCTGTTGATATTAAATTAACATTGTAAATTTAATTTTCTTTATGTTTAGTTTTATTTGTACTTAATCTATACATTTCCCTTTGGAGTTGTGTAAGAGCTTTAAGCATGAGTTTATGTCTCACTTTTCTTTAGCTTATTTAAGTAACATTATTTTGCTTCATTTTTTTAATGTTTATGGTAGAAAAGATATAGAAACCTCCTACCCTTGGTCTCTCCAGGGTATGTGCTAAACAACACCATCACTGTTTTTTAATTTATTTTTTAATCCCCATTCAAGGACATGCTCATTGAGTTTTTAGAGAGAGGGGAAGGGAGAGAGGGAGAGAGGGACAGAAACATCAATGTAAGAAAGAAACATCGACCCGTTGCCCCAAGCAGGGACGGAACCCTCAACCCGGCCATGTACCCTGACTGGGAATCGAACACGAGACCTTTCAGTTCACAGGATGACATGCCAACCAAGCGATCCATACCAGCCAGGGCTAAGTAACATTATTTTAAGTTAATACTGGAACTGCAAAAGATTCTTTGAAAAGATCCCCAAGTTACTCAAGTTGAAAACCACTGCATTAATTGCTATAGGTTTTCCCTTTTTGTTTGGTTGGTAAACCATCAATGAACGAAGCACATTTAGGTTTAAGGTTTGCTCTGACTCTAACATCCCCTCCTATTCATGTGAAATTTGAAGCATATGTATCCCCACTCATACACCATGACCACTTCCTTATTGTCATTATTTACTTATTCGACTTCAAAGTCATTTAACTTTTAATATTTGAAAATGTTTCCATCCCTCGGAAAAGTTTGTCTTACACACTGTATACTCATTGAAATATGCAAACTTATACAAACCAAACAGCAGCGCTGTAGAGTATGCTCCTGAAGAAATAAAAAATAGTCTACACACCCCACAGCCTCTATCCTTTTCAAGAGGACAGTTCAGCTAGGAAGGCCCCTGAACAAGCTTGATCTCCAGCTCCAGCCCCAAGCGATACCAGACAGAGGCTGACTGAGGTAACAAGTCCAAGGTCGTGACCACTCCGGGTCCTTCCTCATGCTCCACAATTTATTCCCATTTGGAAGGCTCCTGAAAATGTAAAAGAATAGGCACACCTCCATTTTTTAGTCTACTTTTGTCATTTTACCTCTTCTCCTACCATGCATGCATACCAAGCACTCTGGTGCTGCAGAGGGAGAATTGTATTTACAGAGGCCTTGAAGCTTTAATTAACTGGTCTAAATTGTTGAATCAACGCCTGCGTCCCTAAGGATCAAACCCCAGATGAATAAGAGGAAAGAAGCTAAGTACACGACTGAGACAAATTCCTAGGAGTAATATCTAATTAGTGGCTCTTTCTTTACCCAAGTAGCAGAGGACTATAGATGTCACCATAAAATTTAAAGAGTTTTCCTGAAATAGTGAGGAAAGTAGATGTGTGATCAGTCATTTTCAACTTGAAGAATGCAAGCCAGGGGTGATATTCAAATTAACAACCCTGAGGGAAAGGGGAGTCAAACAATCAAGCCCCTTTACCTGAAGGCCCCAGCTGTGCCAGGTGTTAACCCTTCTGTTGCTACACCATGGGGGATGGTCCAGGTGGTCCCAGAGAGCACAGTTATTTACCAACCAATGGGAAAATGTTATACTACTTTACAACAGCTATGGCTATACAGATGTATGCTGGCTAAATATCAACCTGAATTTACTGCTCCTTGTGCCCCGTGCTGTAAAACTGTGACTTGATAAAACAGAGGCTTGAGGAAGGCCTTAGCTCCGAATAGGAGTTGAGAAATTTGCTTATTTTCCATTAGGACGCAAAGACAGGAACATCTCTCAGCACTCGGCAGTTCTGACCAATTGATCAAAGGTAAAGAAGGCAACCGCAACCCAAAAGGGTGTGTCGGAATCTGCCTTACTTTGGGGACAAGATCTTAGATTTCTGCTGAGTGTCATTACTTCTGAACAAATGGTGGGTTTTAAATTGCACGTGAAATGTAGAGTTGATCTTTCAGTGAAGGCCTCCTCTTACGTTGTGAGTTGTTTTTTTTCCCCTGCATGCACTCTAGCTAATATCAAGCCAGTCACAGAATAAATACTCATTGATCAACGGAGGATGAAAACCTCCAAAAGTATTTTTCCGGGGTAACTTTAATTTGCTGCAGGCCTAGAAACATACTGTTTTGTTTGTTTGTTTGTTTGTTTTTGTTTGTTTTCCACCTCTTTCGCCAGCAGCAGCCAATTGCAGTACGAAGTTTCAAGGGAAAGGTAAGGATGCTCATGAAGGGAGGAAGCCAAGGGTAAGCCTGTGTGTGAAAGAGAAGTCAGTGTTTTTATGAATGGGAGGGGGGTGTTCTGAAGATAATTACTTTTTGATGTGAATGATTGAGGGAAATGACTTTTCTGAACCAACCTTGCAAATAATTAAGTCAATCAGGGCACGATTCCTTTCTCATGACATGGTTCACCCATCAATCCCACCCCAGCTCCCACCCTGCCCACGTGAACTCAGAATCTGCGCAGAACAGCCGGCGCCCGTTTTCGCCCCCGCATAAAATAACTACAGAGGAGAACAAACAAGCGCTCACCCAATCCGAAGTGGTAAGCCGAAATGATCATTATTCCAAATCGCTTGTCACCTAAATCGTTTTCAGTCCAGGCAAAGTTTTTATGCTTTTTTAAGTGAAGTTTCTCAAGTCATGTCATTTGAAGCAATCATCCAGGCTTGTCATTTAATGGAAACGGTGCGTAGGAAATTGCCGAGATGGAGAGCTTGGAGTCAAACAGCTCTTTAACCAGAAAAAGGGAAGTGAAGCAAACGGTCCCTTTCTCCATCTTATGAGTTCTATGGGGAGGTTTATTAAGAAACCCCCACCCACTCTCTCAGGGGATGGGGGTTAGGGAACAACAGCTTGGGTATGGAAAATCCCCCCTCCCAATGTGCAGTTAGTTAGAGCTACACATCTACCCCTATCCTACTCCCACTCCCCAGCAGGGATGGAGGGAGGGAGGGAGGGAGGGGAAGATAGCTCAGAACAAGTGCCTAATCCCAGGTCTAAGAAGAGCCTGGACCAGGTCTTTCTGGTGGCCAGATCTTTCTGATGTCATGTTTGTGATCTGAGAAGCAGGTTTAATTGTCTTCTGGAAAATGGATGGTCTTGTGTTGAAAACAGGATGAAAGTATACTTTCTCATGCTCTTACCTGGGCTTAGTGGTTGGTAAGGGGACCACTTGAATGGTCCCGGGAGGGAGAAGTAAAAAGTTAACCCTATCGCAGTCTCTACCCCTTCCTTCCATGGCAGCCAAGGAGCCCACTTGGAAGGCTTTCTGGGAGCTCCAAGCCCCAGTAGAGAAATTATGTGCTTGGACGCCCTTTGCTAATGACCCCAGGCAGCATGCCATTAAAAATCCCTGCCCGTTTCCCCTCCGATGGCAGTTTTAAAGGAGAGAGAGGGAAATGGATGTTTAGTGAATGCCTCTTCTATATCTGCAGTGGCTTATTTAATTTTTTCCTAAACTATTACTTTATTTTCTGGATGAGAAAACTGAGGTTCATAGATAAGATAAATGAGGAAAAATGAACAAGAATACAGAACAGAAAGGAAAGCACCCCCACCCTTAAAAAGGCAGGGTGGGGGGGCAAAACCAACAACGATAACAACAACAAAAACTCTGAGGGCCATACAACTCCCACCAGACCAAAAGCACTGACCGTGGTTTGCCGGTAGCACTGGCCCGGTCTCGAGGCAAACAGGAGTGTGCCGCTTGTCCTAGGCTGTCCACCCTGCCTCTTACCCAGTAATACTCATCCTAAAAGGGAACCTATGGCCGCCATAGTCCATGTGGTTAGGCCATCATCGGTCTTGCTTCTTCCTTACACCCCCTGTCCAGATGACTTCTCTGGCTTATCCCTTTTCCCTCCTTAATTCCAGGGTTCTTCACCCCATGAAATCCAATTCCCAGTGGATTTACTTGTCTGACATACAACTTGTAAGTACTCTCCTCTGTCAGCTATTAAGCCAGGACAATAACTCTTAGCCTCTCACGGAGAGATTTTGCATGTTAACTTGTTAATGGTTTGGCAACTCCCTCCGTAAAGGCTAAAATAAAAATAAAACCTTGTCTTCTCTTTCTGTTCTTTTTTTGACTCAAGCAAAAATTTTCCTGCCTACTAGAAAGCTGATATTTTCTTTGCAATAACTAAAAATTAGCAACTTGGATGCACTGAAGAAAAAACGAAACTGCATATGTCCCTGCCTCTCTTTTTATCTCACCAAACAGTGCAATGTTACTGGGACACAGACTCTGGCTCTGTATAAATGATCATCATATAGAGCTTGGCGTCTCTCATCTATCACTGCCCTCCATGCATTTACAGAGCTTTGAATAATCAAATTGGGAGGGCTGTATACATTCTTGTTGTCCAAGTTAATTTCACAACACATTGGTTAAAAAGTATTTTTAATATGTCATCCAGGTAAATGTCAGTGAGTGAGTCTGAGGGCCTAATGAAGGTGTTTCCATAGACAGAAGACTGGCAAAGCAGTGCCACATTCCCCTGGGGCTTGCTCCCTGAGTAATTCGCCCCAACGTTACAAACACACTTTTCCATCCAACCCCCCTCAGTCAAAGCTGTCAGTCATTCCCAACTCAGCAGTGGTTTTATCAAATGCACAAAGAGTGATTACAGAAAGACCCCCATGAATTTTCATATATAATCTTACCCTAGGACAGAAACCCGGGCTCCTACTTCAACTGTTCCCTACGTACTAAAATGTGGCAAACACAATAGAACAGAACTGCGTGAAGGGAGAGAAGGAAGCAGGGGGTGGAGGTGAAAAAGGGGAAGTTCAGACTAGCACAGCCCTGATCTTGAAGATTATTATAAAACCTTTAGCACTGTTGAAACAATTAGATCACTTGATTGGCCTTAACATTCCAAATCCCATAAATTAGCCTGGTGGGCTAATTGCTCACACTGTTAAGCAATGTGTTATATTGTTCCAACACCAACATCTGGTTAGAGGAGAACAGACCAATTTTAATCTTAGTTCTAAGAAATTATACCTGTTCTGGCCCTTATGACAACCTCTGTAATAGTTATGTAGAAATGTGTCTTTTTATCACTAATATTTTTTTTGCTATATTTTATTGAGTATTGAGCTATTACAGTTGTCCCATTCCCCCCCTTCATCCCCTCCGCCCTGCACCCCATCCTATCATCCCCACACCTCTTCATGTTTATGGGTTGTACATATCAGTTCTTTGGCTTCTTAATTTCCTATACTGTTCTCAGCCTCTCCCTGTCTTTGTGTGTGTGTGTGTCAACATTTTCCCACCACCACTCTCCCCAGCCCCACCCACCCCCACCGATGGGTCCTTTTTAAAATTACTTTTGTTTAGGTATAACATGAATAACATTTTTAAACTTTGCTCATTTTCAAAAGTTGTTTTCTCCCTCAAAATTTGGAAGTAGATATTTTCAAATGGTAAGTTTCATTCAAAAATATTTTTCCCAAACATCGTCTTTTACAAGCTGCAAATACTAATGCTTCTGAGATGCAGCTATTCACACGGCATGGAGTGCCACGCTATCTACCACTATAGCTCTAAAACAAACAGAACACATGGTCCTTGATTCTTTGCGATTCTCCAGAATTGTAAAACCAGCTAGGCAAATAAACACATATATTAATCACTGCACCCATAAAACTAAAAAGATGTATGGCAAATCATTCATTAACTGTCACCTATATCCCAAGAGAGATAGTTGAGACAGACAAAGAGAGAGACACAGAAAAGACAGAAGAGGAGAGAGGAAAAAAGCAACAAATTCAACCAAGGGGGTGCTCAAACCAGGCTGCTTCTGGGGAAAGCCAGGACTTGCTGAGAGGAAGGCATTTTCTTTGACTACATGCCCAGGTGGGCAGAGGCAGCAGTGGGCTCTCCCAAGATGGGACCAAAGATGGTTGTTTATGTAACAATAATCAACCTGAAGTAGTATGTGCAGGGCACTGTGAATGTATTAACAACTTTGATCCTTATAATAACTAATGAGATTTAAACTCATGTTCAGATGAGGAAATTAAGATACAAGGAGGCTAAGTAACTTGCCCAAGGTCATGCAGCCAGAAGACGGAAGTCAGGATTAGAAGGCGGAAACAGGTTGCAAGAATCTGAGCACTTAGCAACACGCTGTACTCCATTGTAAACCCTCTAGAATCTACCCCACCAAGTTAGTGTTACCCCATCAGACCAGTGAACTAAGAGGCTTTGGCTTTATCCTGGAGACACTGTCGTTACTCAGCCTTTGGGTCACCTCCTGTACATCCTTTTGACACTTCAGTGGTGCTAAATTTTTAACTGCTGGAGAGTGGATTTAATTTTTTGGAACTGCCAAAAATCAGGACCACGCATTATTGAACAGGTGAGCTATAGGGGGAAAAGTATATATATTATATATATTATATATATAATATATATATATATAAAAAATATATATGAGAAACAATGGATGATGGGGAGCAATGCAACTAGTTTTCTTGGGTGTCCAAGAACTGTTTTAATAGTATCAGTGGAGGAATTCCACCTGTGTTATAGGCAATTGTATATTATTAAAATTTGCATGTAAGAATCATTTGGATCTTTCTGAGAAGTTTGCTTGTTTTGGTCACTTTCCAGTCAATTCCAAACTCTGTCACTTCTCACCATGTCTGAGAAACTCTTCCACGGAATGATAACATTTATCTTTAGTGTAGTCTATTGTAGCCTCATCTTTCCCACAAAGGCATCTTCAACATTCTTGCTTTTTCTGATAAGCAGAAGAAGTAATAGATAAAGTGACTTTGGTAGAACTGAAATAGGAACCAAGATCCTTTAAGCTCTGATATCTTATGAAAGGTATACTAGAAAGAGGTAAATTGACTTTAGTCACCAGGCTCTATAGGCTATAGTTTTCTCAGAGTTCCCAAAATCCAGGGGGAGAATTCCTGGCTCCAGGACCGAAATTCATTAGTTCATGAAGAGTTAATTAATTAGGATGAGGAAAACTGACTCACATTAACAGTGCACATTAGAGATGGATGTATAAACCAGAGTAGACGTTTATTTGCTATGGGGGGCATTGTCCTTCCCATAACTATACAACCTATTGTTCCCAAACACAGTGTATTTCTCCAGTGTGTTAAAACTAACTTCTCTTTTTCTGGACTTCAAGAAGTCCCTTGATCATTTGTTCCCACCTATCACTTCAAACAGTTGGTAGTAATGTAGGTCACTAATCTTACCTGAGGTTATTTGCATTACCCAACTCTCTGCATCATCTCCTATGTTCGGTCATCTTAAATAGACTGGCTATTTCCCAGCCCATGTACAACTCACCTCTTGATCTGGAGAACCATGTAGAATTTCTCAGTTGGTAACGTATGTTTCTTACATGATGTGTTAAAATTCAATTTTATAGTACTAGGTTTAAATTAAATTAAAGTTTAACTCTCCCTTCCTCATTAACAACAATAATAATAATTGTTGACATTTGTTGAGTTTCTGCTATTATCCAGGCTCTGCTATAAGCCCTTTGCAGGTATTAATTCATTTAACCCTCATAGCTACCATAATAATGGTGGTAGCTTCCATCATTCTCTATATTTCACAGATGAGGAAACTGACCTGAGAAATAACTTCCCGGGGTCAAAAGGTAAAACTGACCTGGCAGAGCTAAGATGCAAACAGTTTGATGCCCAAACTCTGAACCACAACACTAAATCATGCTCTTTGCTATTTGGGTGTTATGACTATTGAAAATAAAAATAAAAAAGGAAGCAGCTGTTTTTCTCACTTGCTCTGACCCTAACTAACTGTTCTTAACTTTTTTGCATTTTATCCATGCAGAACAAAGCTATATTTGTATTAAACTCCAGATAAATAAGTACCTGTTTTTAGCAGGGCCAAAAATTTGAGAAGCTTTAGCTGAAGCTGATAAAATATTCAAATCCAGTCATGTCCTAGATGAAATGTAAAGATCCTTTCCTGTGTCATCAACACCCAAGCATATCCATAGAGTCACTCCTTTCTGTACCTCCCTAGTTGTTCCTTACACATCCCCCTACCTGCACCCCCAGTTTCTGGGGCTCCCAGCTAGAAACAGCTACACCTGGGCTTGAGAGCAGGGAGTATGATGGTTGCAGGCAGGACAAGCAGCTAGACAAGAAAAAAGACAACAAAAATGTTGGACAGCTGCAACTGTCCACTCCTGACTGAAAAATCTTAGGCAGCTCATTTCATTGTTTTGTCTCCATTTTTCTCTCTTTGAAATGGCATTCACAATACTTGCCTCTGTCTACTTTTTGAGGGGAGTTTTGAGACTAAAAGGCAAAGCTTAGAAAAGTACTTTGCCCTCTTCAGAATGTATAATCCAGACTTGTTACATGTTTTCTGCTGCAGTATGCCTGCATGAAACTGCATTTAAATTTGTTTCTTTTAGCTTACGTTTCCACAACCTTGAAAAATGTTATTAAACAAAGCAAGTGGCTTGAGTTGGTGATGGCTGAGCTTTAGTGAAAGGGACTCGAGGGTGAAGTCATGATACCTGGGTTTGAGTCCTGTGGGCAGACCCTGCCATCTGAGTTGTCTGAAACTGAGGAAGTCACTTACCTTCTCTGGGCCTCAGTTTCCTCATCTGTAAAATAGGAGCTCCATTTTGGAGTTGTGGTGATCAGACAGGAGAATGAATACGAAAGGGGTGTCGTGGTTCATAAATCTAGCTCCCACTCTACTTTTTCTTGATTTAGATTTCGGTGAGACCTCAAACATCATCTGGTCTGATCCTTCCATTTTACAGGTCAGAAAACTAAGGCACAGGGAGGTCAGATGACTTCTCCAGGGCCTTGTCTCTTGACTCCTGTTTCTGAGCGACTTCTTATAACAGAAGGTGCAGGCGACCTCTGTGGACAAGCAGCTCCTGAAAGGATAAGAGGAGAGTGGGCACCATTTCAGGATGTCAGTCACTCGCACATCAGGTGCATTCTCTGTGTTAAGGAGAAAAGTCTATGCTCAGGCTTCAGCTAGAGCTTGGAAGAAATAGATTCAGCCAATAAAATAATCCACACACACCCCAGTGAGTAAATACAGTCATCCATACAGGAACCAGGCAGGAACAAAACAACAGGTGCTTTGAAAGGATTACAAAATATATTTGTACCAGAGCCATGCAAAAACCATTTCCAAGCCAACAGGAAGGGCATTTAATATTTAATAAATAAAGAGTGTCACAGAGCATGCTCTCATAATCTGAGCCCCTTTTAGCTGTGTGCACAAGCTTTTCAGATACCTGTAATTTCTTCCTCTTTCTTACAAAGATACTCATTGAACCACAAGAGGTAAGTAAACATCAGGGGAGATCTCAGAGGAAACCTGTTGAATGGTTCAAGGCTCTCCATGGTAGGAGAGATCAGATACCTGACCTTTAGTGCATCCCAAAATATGTCAGCAGAAGGACTTAAGCCCTTAAATACTCATGCCGTTGGTAGGCAGGAAAAGCAGAAAAGCAGAAAAGCTTGAGGTCAAAGACACTTTGTGATGTGGTTTAGATGCCTAGGGATCTCGTAAAAATGCAGATTCTAGTTCAGTCAGTCTGGGGGTGGATCCTGAGATTTTGCAATTCTGGCAAGCTCCCCGGTGATGTTGATACCTGTTTGGGACCACACTTTGAATAGCAACTCTATTCTCCATGCTCCAATCATTAGCTGTTATCGATAAAGCAAATAAAGTCTTAAAAAGCCTTTCTGGGGATGGCATTAAGCAAAGTTGATAAAGGCTGTCCCTCAGTAGAAAAGTAACAAGTACTACCTCTGTCACCAAAAAAGAGATATCTGAAAATCCTAATAAATATTGAGAAATTTGCAGTTTAATATGTCACACTCTCCAAGGGTATCTGCCTTTGAATAGGATTGGAAGAAAGAGAACGCTTAATGCAAAGTCCTCTAATTGTGCCATTTCAGGCAGAGTGGCAGGTTGGTTGGAGACCTATCTGAGCTGTCATCCCTCTGTAGCATCCTGCAGTCACTTTTAAATACCCTGACTTCAGAATACATGTCTTTTGAGTGCTATACCTGAAATAGTTCAAACTAAATGTTTTGCGTGATTTTAGAGACATTTTAGGCAACTTCCAAGTGTAGAATTTTAACTAAGTAGGACCATGATCATCATAGCTTAAGCAACTTTGCATTTTCCATAGTACTTAGTACAATGCTTTGCTCAAAGTAAAGCCCTAATAAATAGAGTTTGACTGAAGAAGAGGCTCAGTAGGCCTCTGTGGGGTATGATGATTATAAAAACCACTATATTTTTTATTGATTCACATAGACAAAATTACAAGATAAATTAATTTTTTATAATTAAATTCAGCCTTAAACTTTACCATGTAGTTCTTTAGATTCAGCCTCTGGTGTACATGGAGAATTTCTGGTGTTAGGAAGCTCTGATGTCACCTAGGTAGGACCATAAATATTCTAATACTCTAAATAAGGTCTTCACAAGACAGTTGATCCATTGTACAGTGGATCAACCAGTATAAGATGCACTGACCCTTAGAGGGCTATACGATCATTGAATGAACACTATGGAGTTATTTTGATTGTGAACAAATTTATTCCAGTTTTCCTTTTTTCACTGAATATTTTTTATACATTAAATTCAAAACGCCACTTGATCTTCCAATTGAAGAAATAACTTCAATTTTAAGATGGCACATAAAACACATTTTGGACCATAAACCTTTTTATTAAACATTGGGTGAAATGAGTTAGGTTGAAATCAATAGAAGCCAACCTTAGAGTTTTAAAAATGTAATTATCTCATATACAGCTCAATCACAAAGGTTTGTTCACATTTTTTTTCTAAACAGCTTTACTGAGGTGTGATTTAAAGTGTTCGACTTGATGAGTTTTGACAAACATGATTGCCGCCACTACAATCAAGATAGAGAACATTTGTATCCTTCTTCAAAGTTCCCTCCTTCCCTTTTATGGTCACTGCTCCCCTCACTCCCACGCCCACCCCTGACAACTACAGATCTGCTTTATGTTGCTATGTTTTTACCTTTTCTGGATTTTTATATAAATAAAATCACAGAGTACATAGTCATTTTTGTCCAGTTTCTTTCACTTAGTATGTTGCTTTTTTAAAAGATTTTTTTAAAAACCCTCACCCAAGCATATGTTTTATTGATTTTAGAGAGAAAGAAATGAAGAGAGAGCTTTTCAGCCAGAGCCACCATCTTCCAGTAATTCACCCAAATGATTAACACAAAGGGAAAGAGGAGAGGAACCCACTGTTTGTTCTCCAGGCCTTTTAGAAAAGATGGAGTTGTTCCTTTGGCTACATACATGAGAATGTATAAGAAAGGTCAAATTGTAGATATCAAGGGAATGGACACTGTTCAAAAAGGAATGCCCCACAAATGTTCCCATGGCAAAACTGGAAGAGCCTATGATGTCACCCAGTATGCGGTGGGCATTATTGTAAACAAACAAGTTAAGGGCAAGATTCTTGCCAAGAGAATTAATGTACATATTGAGCATATTAAGCACTCTAAGAGTCGAGATAGCTTCCTGAAACGTGTAAAGGAAAGTGATCAGAAAAAGAAGGAAGCCAAAGAGAAAGGTATCTGGGTTCAGCTGAAGCGTCAGCTGCCCCGCCCAGAGAAGCACATTTTGTGAGAACTAATGGAAAGGAGCCTGAGCTGCTGGAACCCATCCCTATGAATTCATGGCATGATAAGTGTGAAAAAAAAAAAACCCGATTTCTAGGCTGATAAAAAAAAAAAAGAAAGAAAGAAGTGAAGAGGGAGAGAGCCATTGATCAGTTGCCTCCCACATGTACCCTGACCAGGGATCAAATCCACAACGTTTTGGTTCAGGGAACAGTGCTCTAGCCAGCTGAGCCACCTGGCTGAAGCAATATGTTGCTTTTGAGATTCATTCATGTTGTTGTGCCTATTAGTATTTTATTCATTTTTATTGCCAAATAACATACTTTTGTATGAATATATTGCAATTAATTTACCCATTTCACAGCTGAGAAATAGTTGGGTTGTTTCTAGCCTGAGATGATTGTGAACAAAACTTCTATGACTGCCATGTACGGGTCTTTGTATGGGTTATAGTTTTCATTTCTCGTGGGTAAATACCTAGAATTGGATTGATGAATAATATAGTAAGTGTATATTTAGCTTTATGACACATCGCCAAACTGTTTTTCTGAAAGTGTCTGTGCCATTTTGCATTTTCACCAGCAGTTTGAGAGTTCTAGTCGCTTTACATTTTCACCAACACTTGGTATTGTCAGCTTTTTTCATTTTTGCCACCCTAGCGCATGTGCAATGGTATTTCAGTACTCTAATTTGCATTTCCCTAATGACTAATGATGTTCAAGTATCTTTTGGAGCCTATTGGCCATTCGTATATCTTCAATTCACAACTTTTTACAATAGTTTTAGAGTAAAGGTGGCTCCACATTAAAGATTGGTGAACCAAGGCCAAGAAAAGAAGATGTAAACACCCACATGCATGCCACAGAGCCCCTGAGACTCAAGTCTTCAAGGAAAGAATGAGGGGTTCTATTAACCAGAGTTAGGAAAACTGGTACATCTAAATTTCCACAAGTTTTTATATTGGAAAATCTAGCTAGATAGAGAGATTTTAACACAATAGAATAATTTTCAAATGAGAAAAGAAAATTAAATCCTAAACTAAATGAGGGGAAAGACAATCCTTTAAAATGTTAATTTATAATTTTAAAAAATCCCAGCTTTGGGTCAGACTTTTGACATTAAATGAATATAGGATGGTGGTTTAGAGTGTTGGCTCAGAAGTCAGACAGTCTGGATTCAAATCCTGGCTGTTTCACATATGTGCCCATAAGCCAGGTTACTGTACTCTCTGAGCATAATGTCTTTATGATTAAGATGAAATTAATAATAGCTACTACAGAGGGTTGTTTGGATCACATATACAGAGTGTTTAAAATGGTTTCTGGCATGTATTAAATGCTCAATAAATATTAGTCATATTATTTTATAAATCCTTAAAAACATGAGGTTGCAATAAGTACACATAAAATCCTCTGAGCTAAAAAAAAATTATTCAATTTGCTCTATAAATAGGTCTTTTACAAGACTAACACTTGGGATCAATCCAGATCACCACTGTTTGGAATGAAGTCAGTCTATTTACCACCTCAAAACATGTTTAATGGAGACCCATTTCTGCAAAATCATCCCAGGTAATATGCTACGTGAATTGTCCTCCTTTCTGAAAGGAAAACTTTAGCTCTTCCAGCACCAAGAAAGAAAGGCTAAGGGTACAGTTTCCTGAAAACAAACCATGATTTTATCCTCGTAAGCCCAAATAATTGACCAGTGTCTCCTAAGAAGTTTCCTTGTAAGTCGTCCTGGATATGAAGCCATTCACTTGCTAGAACAGCAGCCTCTAATCTGTAGTTATTTAAGGTCTAAATAAATAAATATTTTTAAAAGCACCAATAATGAGATAGTGTATTTAAATTGATATTTTAGTAATCATTTCAGTATCTACATGCTTGAGGACAGTTATTCATTAAATCAACTAAAAATGCCTGGTGACAACTCTTGCGATCCCTCCAAGTGCCCCCACGCTCTGGCTCACAGATGGGGACCCTCCATGCCAGAACATACATGCAGCTTTTCTCAACCTCGGCTCTCCTGGGAGGACTCTTCATGTTGGGTTCAATGACTCCCTCTTGCACTAAGATTGTAACAACTTCCCTGAGTGTTTTGAAGAATGTCTATATGACCAGACACCACTGTAAAGGCCTCCAAGCCCAGGAAAGACTGTCCAATTTCTTCAAATATAGAAATGTTGTCTGTGATCTTGACTACGCTTTCTGGCATCTTCCTTCTGATACTATCAGGATCCGATCTGTAACTGGTCCTAACTGCTTTGCACGTGGCTGCAGATCGGAGAGACAGCACCTCGTTACTCAGTGAAGGCACTCCAAGCCCTGGAGTGCCTTCATGACAAAGATGGGGCTTTTTTTTTTTTTTTCATAGAGATCACAGGTGCATCTGTATAGGTTTGAGTCCCTTCTGAGCCCCTGGGAACAGCGGTGACTTGCAGGGTGAGGTTCCACCCCCCGACCCATTCCCCTACTCTTCACGCAATGGTAGAAAGCCCACAACATTAACTCAGGAAGGGAAGGTGAGTCAGCAATGAATCATTCTTAAGCAGCAAAGACCAACCGGCAGTTCGCCTTTTTAGTGAATTCCAAAAATCTGGAGTCATTTGAGTCCAAAGGGGAAGCTTGTGAGAGTGGGGGTTGGGGGAGCAGTGAGAAAATAGAAGCAGCGAAAATATGCCTTCAGTGTTCTCGCTGCTCATTAGGCGAGCACTGAGCCAGTGCTGGTATGGCCTGAATAACTGATACTTTTTATAAGTAACTGAAGAGCTATAAAAAGCTTAACATTTAAGAAAATAACAAACAGCTGTGGCAAATGAGCAAGAAAAATCTAAAGAAAGAGCCTGTCTGGGTGGCAGGAGGTCATGCTGCTTCATGAGGAAGTGCTAAAACATTACTAACATTTGCTACATCAGTGTGTTTTCCTGGCTGGTCATACTACTCTTCCTTTCACCTCAGCCCACTCTCCTGTTAAACAGAAGAACAAACGCCTGTCACCGGAATGCTCAGTAATATTTCCTGAAAACAGTGTTTCTTTTCTATGCGTCTAGCCATGTGTTGGGCAGTGGCACACATGAGGAGCTCCTGATTAACAGAGTGAACAAACACCCTGCTCATTCAGGCTGAGCTGCACCGTCCTGGGACCCCCTGGGCTTGGTGCACGCGTGCCCTGAGTTGCCACACAGCTGCCTCGCCTTCAACGGAAAATGCCATCTGCAGGCACCACAGCTAGCAAAAGGGAGCAACGGCCCTCCCTACTTCCTCTGGTAATTGTCCATAAACTCAATAATGAGGCAATAACCAGTGGGAGGCAGTATGGTAAAGTGATCAAATGTATGGGCTTGGGCTTTAAATTCCAACTCCAACACTTACTCCTGGGTGAGCTTGGGCAAGTTAACTAACCTCTCCGCACATTAGTTTCCTTGAGAGCAAATAGTAAGTCAAACAGAGTTATCTTCCTCTGACCTTTAGCTGAGCCGTAGGTGGGCTTATTTAGGCAATTTTCTAGGATGGCTTTCAGAGGGCGCGCAGCCATCTTCCCTAATTTCCAAGCTTTAGGTAATTCTCCTTAATGGTACATAATCAATATTAGTTGGTACAAACAGAGAGTTAATAGGAAAAAGGTAGACCTAGATCCATCCATATCAACGATTCCATTAAATGCAAGGGAATTAGACACTTTTAATTAAAAGGTAGAGATGGTCAGAATGGATAAAGAGTAAAACTCAACTACATATTGCCTATAAGAAATATACTTAAACATAAAGATTTAGATAGGTTGAAACGAATTGAGTGGGGAAGCAGTGAGAGCGAGGAGGCTGGAGGGGCTATAATAATATCAGATAAAGCAGACTTCATTACAAAGAGTTTGCCAGAGGAAAAGAGGGGCTTTTCATAATTCAGCAGAAAGACATAATCATAAATGTATATGTACCTAATAACAGAGCTTAAAATACGTGAAATAAAATAGACTAATGGAGAAATAGACAGTTCTAGAATCATAGTTGGAGATTTTAACAGCCCCTCCCATGGCAATTGATTGAATAACTAGAAAAAATTTATAAAAATATAGAGGATTTAAACAATTCTATTAATAAATCTTAGCTATAATTTTCTGTTCCTTTGATTCACATTTGCAGACACTTACAAAGCTGACATTTCTGGTTCCCCAACCCCCAGCAAGGAAGCCATGGTCCCTTCAGGAGGCACGGACAGGTAGATGGCATCATGCTGGAGGAGCCTTTCAAAGCTGACTGTCTGGAGAAGCTTCTGAATACTAGAAGGTGGCTGCATCTTCCCCAACCCCCTCTTTAGCCTGCTTTATGTGAACCAGACTCTAGAATCACCAGTCTGTTCTCACAGCCATCCTGCCATCTGCTAGGCTTGATAGCCATTGCTGGAGCTCTCAGAATCCTTCCCTAAGACACCTGGAATGTTGCCACAACAGATGTTTAACCATCACATTTCATACATGTTGCCTAGGGCAAGACATCCACATGAGGAGAATGACAGTGATCATGCGGAGTATTAAAATCTTTTGAAAATATCCAAAGCAAAAGAATTTCTACTTTGGCTCTACCCTTTAGGTGAACTCTAAACAAACACAGGAAGGCGCAAAAGTAGGTTTACAGTTGCGAGTACCTGAAACATAGACTTTATTCTTGTATAATTATTTATTAATCATTTCATTACTTTCCGTATGAACAACTGTAAACCTACTCTTGCCCTGCGCTGTATAGTCCTCATTTATCTTTATATCTATTAGCAATTGCTCAGACACAATTAAAGATTGTATTTGAAGGGGGAAAATGTCAACAATTATGCTTTTGAAGAATGTGAAAATCAGTGTGCTCCTTAGGAATATTTTTTCCTGCCCCTTTATCTGCCCAAGGCTGTGTAGATACGTTGCAGCATTCTGTCACATGGAGTGTCTGCAGAACGAGATATATGTGATCAAAGGGCCTTGTTGTATTTCCCAGGTGAATTGGGGAAAACTTTCCCCAAGTAAGCAACTTCTCTCTCATTCACTTGAGGACATGGACCTCGGGTAGATAAAATTTCAGTTAAAAAGTCTGATTGCAGAAAATCAGATGTTTCCAGGGTTTGTGGATTCCATATGTTGGCTTCTCTAACCATCATAAATCTCCTTTCCAGAAATCCATTCATCTCAACAGCCCTTGCCATGCCGAGGCCATAATGGAGGGCAGACGCAGCCTAGAGACTATGGCTATGGGACCGGAGGGGACCGTTGCAAAGGTTTCCTTTAAGGCCCATGACTGAAATGGCCCATTCAGGAATGAGTTAGGGCAGTAAAAGATCATGGCATGAATGGAGGCAGAGCAGCCCTTTCTGAATAGCTAGGACTCCTCATCTCAGAACGCCCTTCCAACACAGCAGCAGCTCCTACGGAGAAAAGCCTACTATTTTTCAAGCCCATTCACCTCTAATCCCATCGGCGACTTCGATTTTCCTCCCTACAGAACATTCCTAACACTTCACCTTCTAAACTGTAGTACCGAAGCCCAGGGAGCTGCAGAAGACTTGGCCGCTGATAATAAGACCTTTTTCCCCTTCAGCATCTTGTTCACCTGGACTCTTCCCCTATGATATGCACCATTTAAAAAGGAACAAAATTAGAAGATTATCCCTTCCCTCGACAGAATATTATTCTTTGCTGACCAGAAAGAGAATGTGGTTCATTCCAAGATTAATCTTTTCAGTGCTCTGAAGGGCAAATATGTGACAGGCACGAGGGGGAAGCACTTGCATGAATACATTTTTTACTGGAACTTGTCCTATTGCAAAGCTCTTCTGCCACATTCCATTAGGAAATTGCAGGCAGCTTCATATATCCAAGGGCTTCTCTCTCTCCTACTCGTAAATGTATAGCCATCACATGGCAGGGAGGGGGAGGAGGCTGACTCTCGTATGGCATACCCCTGCACAGCAGACGTGTAGGCAAATGCAAATGCTGAACACAGTAGCTCGTGCATATGTGCATATGAATATATATCATGTTATTACTCCTCAGCAATGAGATTCCAAGTTGCTACCAGTGAGGGGAGGGGAAAGTCATCATCAATACAGCTGCACTTCAGAATGTCAATTGAAGGCAGACAATGATAAGAAGATGGGCAGGCTGTCCCTAGCAACATGAAAAAAAAGAGCCAGGACCACCTAAGGATTGATTCAGGACTGGGCCAAATTCCAGCCCTAAACTCATCACAAATTATGCTAAGAGCTCCCCAGGGGAGGCTCCAATTGGCATTTTTGAGCCACATCTCCACCCCCCCCTTTTTTTATACAGACATTAGGACTGCCTGAGAGATGACTAGAGGGTAAAAAGCCCAAGTGAAAAATGAATTTGGGAAGGGTTGCTCTCTCATCCAGATGCTTTCAACTTTCCTGAGAAATCCTTCAGCTTCTTTAAAACAAGCCACTATTATTATTCCACTTTGCCATCCAAGTCCCTAATGAAGGGCAAAGCCAGTGTACAGAAAGGTAAAGAGAATCATAGATGAAAATGTCAGCAGACAGGTAGGAAGGCTGCGGTGTGGCAGAGCCTTCCAGCTGGAATTGGGGAAGAAAACATCTATTTTTAAGTGAATGCATTTTAAGAATTTTCTCTTTATTCTTCCAGGAACACTTAGGTCTTGTCTTTTTGTAGACAGAGATATACACTTAATTACAAGCATATTGTATGAAAGAAAAATGTATAGACCTCCTAGACCCCAAAATATATAGCAACGGTTCCAATTTTCATTACCAGAAATAACCAGAGGAAATGAGAAGCAGGTGTGGGAAGGCTTCCCTGAGCAACGCCAGGGCTTCGTTTTAATTCCGTTGTGCATGGCCTGCCGCTGCCTCCCGGCCTCGCCGCTCACACACTCAGAGGTCAAGCTATTAAAATCAGCCAAATACACTCAAATTAATTTCTTTTAGACCCCAGCCCTACACCGCTTGCCAAGAGAACACTTCACCGGCTTCTGGCAGAAGCAGCACTAAATCTCTGCAGTAGGAAATACAGCTTCTTCCTAGGCTGACACGAAATATTTGGGGCATAAGCCTTAAGATCTCAGAATTAATCAAAAAGGACTATTTACATACAAAGCATGAAACTACTTTTGGGTGGGGAGTAGAAATCTAAAATAAGTTCCATATTTCTTCTATTGATAAATTAACTCTTAATGAGAGAGGATGGAATATATGGCTTGCTGATATTGGCAACTGTTCATACCACAAAAAATATTTGATAATATCCTGTGAGGACTGCTACGTGGAGAAAAGCAAGGAGGAGGTACATCTGAAGATCTACCTTTTCTTTCTTTTCACAAATAACTAGCATTTGCCCACAAATTAAAAAGAGGTCATTAGGATCTGCTCTGAATAGATCTACTAGAGACCAATGCCCACAGATAAAGAAAACAAGTAGCTAATTCACTGGACAGAATTCTATCTAAGGACCTGTTCAGGAAAGTTCTTTGTTAGTTTATAACCCAGCTCTGGGATTATCATACATGGGAGTTCCAGTAGAGAAAGGAGGGTCAGGAAATGGACTTGAACCCTGATTCTGTCACTTCCTGGTTGCTGACCTTCAGCAAGTGAGTTAACCTCTATAGAGCTTAATTTCAATATCTGTAAAATGAGGAATTGAATTAGATGATTTCCAACGTCATTTTCTGCTATAAAATTTTATGATTCTAAGTCTTTACTCCACTTGGGAAAAGCATATCTAGCTGTGCTGTATGAATTTGCTATAGTTAGCACTATAATGAGCTAAAAAGACTTTAAAGTAACAAGCTATCATAACTGACAATAAGAGGGTTGCCAGGATCCTAATGAATGAATTTGCTCATAATTCATCTCCATGTAAGGAATGGAGACACAATAGCCGCATTTAGCTATGGCGGACTGTTTGGGGCCAGGTCCCAGCAAAATATCTCCCACAGAGAAAGGTCAGAGCCTCACTCACTATACCAGTGGTTTCACCCCCTGGATGTATTAAGTATGCCGACTCTTCCTTACTTAGCCGCCAATCCAACCAGGAGACAGGCTGTGACTTCACATACGGATGTGCAGAGCTCACGGATAGATAGAAATGAGTCCCTACTGACGGGATGGATTGCTCCATTGGCCAGTCGGGCACTTTCAAGGCCAACAGGCTCTTCTTTTCAGCCTGCAGTCAGAGTTAAAGGTGCTCGCTCAGGAAGTCTGACACCTTCCTGGCACTTAGAACTTACCCAGAACTCCATTTACTCTTGGGTTTGCACTTCTGCTCATCTTGTCCTTTAACTCTGGTGATCAAGTGTCACTCTCCCCCTTGACTGCCTATGCTCACCCCCATTACACGGTGAGCTTCTAAGTGTTGGAAACAGCACCGGCGCAAATGTGCGCACTGCACTCTCAGGGCGCGGGTGTACAGAAATGCACTCACACAGGAGCACGCTCCTTTTCCAAGGATTGTTGAGGAAAAAAAGAAAGCTCAGGCAACCTCAAGGCTAAACTCTTGAAGTCTTGAAGTTTTAGGTACCAAATTAGTCTCTATTGCACAATTGTGTTAAATTAAAATTTCATGTTTTTTACTATTGTTTATGGGGATATTTGTGTGATGCTTGTATTCATAAATGCAAATGCATTTACACAGCATTGTACCCAGATAATTCAAAAGAAAGTATTTCTTTAGTGGAATTATCCTGTTTTGGGTTAGAGAGTCTCTTTCATTTTTAAATAATTACGCCTGCAGTAGGAAATATAGTTCCTTACTCTTTTAAATTTCAAAGTCTTTTAAATTTATGGACATTTTTTCCTGGAATTAATAAAGAAACTAACATTAACTACCAAAGAATTTTAAATGAATCTGCTGCTTTTATAATATGTTATCTAAGGTTGATGGATAGGTAACTGTTGTAGGTTGAATTATGTCTCCATCCCCTGAACTTATATGGTGAAATCCTACACTCCTCCCCCTCAAAATGTGATCTTATTCGGAGATAGGGTCATTGCAGATGTAAGTAGTTGAGATAAGATCACCCTGGAGCAGGGTGGGCTCCAATAGGACTAGTGTCCTTATAAAAACGGGACATCTGGAGACAGAGACACAGAGGGAACACACCATGAAGGTGCAGGCAGACACTGGGGTGATAGCACAGCCAGCAAACCACCAGCAACGGAGAGAGAATGAAACAGATTCTTCCTCACACCTCTCAGAAGGAACCAACCCTGCCAACACCTTGATCTTCGACTTCTAGCCTCCGGAACTGTGAGAAAATGAATCGTCTGTTGTTTAAGCCACTCTGTTTGTAGAGCTTTGTTATGTCAGCCTTAGAAAACTAAAACAAAAACCGTATTTGGAAATTTTCTCCTCTAGGTTTTTCTTTAAATGCCTCTAACAATTTGTATACGTCTGATTTGTTCATTCTGCTAACCACAAATACACACACACACACACACACACACACACAAAGACACCACGCCCAAACACCGTGATAGGTGTCTGGACTCAGCCCCATTGAGAGTGGCTGCGGGGAATGCCCCAGAGACCACGCTGTAACAGTAGACGTCAACAGGGATGGTGTTTTCTTACTCTTGGTCTTGAATCAGTAAAAGATGATGAAAAAAAAGCACACTGCGTATTCACTGGTTTAGGCCCAGTCATGATTCTTTTAAAGACGCTGCCAATAGATTTTAGTCATTCTCTGGCAAAGGTTTCTCTTCAACCGCAAACACTACATAGTTGCTGAATGAGTCACCACCTTGAGTAATCTAATTCCTTGACCAGTACATGCCTGCTCCTTACAGCACACCGTGTCTTTAGTTGTGCATTTTTGCGTTGCTCCATTCTCTGAAGCTTCTTTAATATTTCCTTAAGGGTAAGGTTAAGGATTCACTACGAGGCCTTAGAGAGAAGAAACCTTGCTTATTACTCAGCAGCGTGTGAACTCCCTGGTCATCAAGACCCAATTATTAAGTTTTACTAAGCTTTCTCATACCTTGAGCTTAGCTAGATGTGGCATTATTACTTCAAGAAAGCAGTAAGTGTAGGCTAAAAGCTTTTTTTCCCCAAGCTAGTAGCCTTGCTAAAGAATCCGGAGGGAAAACATAAGGAAAGAAGCAGATGTTGTTCCAGGAAGGGAGGTGGGGAGCCGAGCCCATCCCCTGTCACCAGGCAGGCTCCCACAGACTCGACTTGCATCACCAGACATCCTGAATGTCTTTGGGAAAAATAAAACAAACGTATCACCAACAAGTTATTTGTATCGGTGAAGTTTAAAGCAAATAAATCTCTGAGCTTATTTTTGCATGATTTCTTTAACAAGTGTTCCTGAAAGATACTTTCCCTATCAACATACCATAAATATGTTTTGTTCTTTAATCAGGGAATATTTTTTTCTCCAAAGCTGATAGATTGAAACATTTTGAATATTTGTAACATTTTTTTCTAAAGATAATTTTTTTTATTAATATCTGACCAGTTCTTCTTGATTTCCTTTCTCTTTCTTCTGTTTCCAATCACTACATAATTTTTATTCCTCCATAAGTAGGCACCAATATTATGGAAATAGAAATTGGAGAAATGAAACTATCAACAAAATCAAAAGGCAACCTACTGAATGGGAGAAAATATTTGCAAATTATATATCTGATAAGGAGTTAATATCCAAAACATATAAAGAAATCATACAACTAAAAAAAAAACCAACAAAACTCACAAATAATCCAACTAAAAAAAGGGCAGAGGACCTGAATATATATTTTTCAAAAAAAGACATACAGATAGCCAATAGATTCATGGAAAGATACTCAACATCACTAATCATCAGGAAAATGCCAATCAAAACCACAGTGAGATATCACCCCATATCTGTTAGAGTGGCTGTCATCAACAAGGCAAAACTGACAAGTGTTGGTGAGTATATGGAGGAAAGGGAACCTTGTGCCCTTCTGCTGGGAATATAATATGGTGCAGACACTATTCAACAATATGGATGTGTCTCAAAAAATTGAAAATAGAACTGCCATATGATCCAGCAATTCCATTCCTGGGTATTTATCTGAAGAAAACCCAAACACTAACTGGAAAAGATATATGCACCCCCATGTTCACTGGAGCATTATTTACAATAGCCAAGAAACAGAAACAATGTAAGTATCCATTGACAGATGAATGAATAAAGAAAATGTGAATTATTGAGCCATAAAAAAGTATGAAATCGTGCCATTTGTGACAACATAAATGGAAACTGAGAACATTATGCTAAGTGAAATAAGTCAGAGAAAGACAAATGTCATATGATCTCATTTATATGTGTAATCTAATAAACAAATAAACAAACAAACAAACGCCAAGCTCACAGATGCAGAGAGCAGATTGGGGGTCGCTAGAGGCGGAGCAGGGGTTGAGGGGTGGACAAAATGGGTGAAGGGGTCAAAAGCTACCAACATTCTGTTATAAAATAAGTAAGTCATAAGGATATAATGTATACCATGTCCACTATAGTTAATAACACTGTCTTGCATGTTTGTAAGTTGCTAAGAGAGTAGATTATAAGAGTTCTTATCATGAGAAAAAAATTCTTTAACTGAGGGGGTGGAGGATAACTGGACTTATTGGGGTGATTGTTTCAGAATATATACAAATATGGAAGCGTTACGTTATATCCCCGAAACGAATATAGTGTTGTATGTCGATTACACCTCAATAATATATAGAAGCTATTAGAGAAACAGGAGAAAATTTCTTTAAATTCATTTCAACTGTGTTGCACTATTCCATAAACTACCAAATGCAGGAGGGAGAAAGACACGTCTTAGGTTTATGCTCTAAATGGGGATGCTTTCAGAACAGGCTGAAGAGTAGCTGTTTAATAATATTATTCATAACTTAACATTTGCATGGCAATACACAACTCCCACAAAACTCGCTTTATCCTCAAAAGAGCTCTGAGAACCAGGCATATTACCGTTGAGGAAACAGAACCCCCCAGGTTATACGGAAGGTGGTGGAGCTCAGAGCTCTTTGTTCTCCATTTCGCTAAGGCAACTTGCCCTGGACAAGGAGCTCAGCATCTACCATAGAGAACTCTCCAGTTAACTTAGCATCAGACTCCTCGCTGCCTGGGGACAGCAAAGTGAGCCACAGAAGTTCCCTCCGCTTCTGCTTTCTCATCTGCCAAAACAAGCAGAGCACCACCAATTCCACAAGATAAGGTGAGAGTAAAAATTAAATGACGCCAGTGAAAGAAGGGTCATAAACCATCAAATGTTATACCTGTGTTATACAAATCCCTTCTTTAGGAGCTTTATTACAGAGTAAATGAGGACACTCCCTTGCTGTATGAACTTAGGCAAGTCGCTTAATATTTCTAAGGCTCATGATTCTTTTAAAGACGCTGTAAAATGAGACTGCCTCTAGACCTTGCCCGTGAAATTATCGTTGAGGAGTAGAGGAGATAATCCATGCCATGCGTTTAGCATTGGTCAGGGCATGGACACAGCAAGTCCTCAATAAATGTTGGCTATCTCTAGTAAAGCCACTCATGTTTTGATCCCAGCCCTTTACCAGCACAGGTAGAGCAGATAAGTAAAGCCCAGGGGCGCCCAGGGCACCTGTATTATAACCCTGCCTGCCCAGGCTTTTTGCTCCTCGATATCCTCAAAAGACATTTTTGAAAGAACCCTTTGTTTTGCAAAATTTACATCCCTGGTCTGGAGCAAACTTTCAGCCATTGAATGTGGTTTGCCCTCCTTGAATGCCCTACTGCACTAGAGCACAAGATTTGGTTGGAGAATACTCATACCCTTCCTGATATCCAGAGAATGGAACTGACCTACCCTGCATCTCAGTGTTCCTCCTGAAGGAGGGTCAGTTTAACAAGACTACTTCAAAAGATATTTGGCAGTCATGGAACCAAATTTTCTGAGCACGGACAGGAATAAATCATTTATGTACTAACTAGGAAAAGTTAACTCTGTAAGCAAAGGAATGTAAAAACCAGCAAAGTGCCTGGCATATAATTGGCACTTAAGCTGGGATAGAAGAGAAAAGTAACGAGTTGTCTTCCAGGTTGGATTGGTGTCTGATCATAGCTTTGAAGAATGTTTTAACAGGAAAAGAAGAATAAACACCAACACAAACTAATCTTAAAATCTAATCAGTCTCTGGTTATGAATACTGCTCCTTAATATAATCAGGTAACTACATTTTTCTGTAACTTAGGTAATCTCAATATACGTACAATCTTTGCATAATGCCTGAGGGGCATATAAATTACTCATATCAACACTCACATGAATGGAAGCTGTTTACTGGTGTTCAGGTGTGGGTGTGGCATCTGAACCAGTTCTTCAGAATCCTGCTTTCAAAATTCTGAGATGTCTCAGTGACTTTCAGAGAGGAGAGAAACTTAAACTTGGGAAGGTAATGTAGACGGAGGCAATCCTGAAATGCCTTCCATTGCCTTGTTCCTCTGTATTTCAGAAGTAAATTTGTTCATCATTTTCAAGCATTTTATTTTTCTCTTAATTCTTTCTTTTGGGAGGTCTTACAAGGGTTGTGATCCAGATCTTGGCTCTCGTACCCTGTGTGCTTTGTTATTTCAGAACTTAAACATTTGAACAGGTGACTTGCCATTGTATGGGAACTTCGATGAACCAATGAACATTTAATAAGTGCCTGCTACCTAAAAGGCGTGCTATCGGGCAGTGTAGTTGATGCTATAAACCCCCAATCATCTACAAGCAACATTGAGGGCCAGCTATATACCATACAATGAAGATGTCAGTTTGAATAAAGCCCAGCTCTCGGGCTCTAATTTATAGACAAGCGAGGGATATAGGCATAAAAACAATTACAACACAATGTGAAAAGTGCAAAGCAACTGGCAGATCTGTGGGTTTCCCCCGTTTTGTATGGTTCCTGCTGAAGGATGTGAACGGATGTGGTGGCGATGTCTGAGCATCCCCTGGAGAAGCTGGACATAGGAGCTCCAGTACCTGTTCAGCATTACCTGAGAAGAGACCTTTCCCAGCAATGAATGGAAACACAGCCTGCCAGCTAGACACCCTTATCTGCCCATGCTCCCACAGAGCCTACTTTTTTTCTTTCTTCTAAGAGCCATAGAATTTTCCTGCGGCTCTGGGGAAAGAGCCTGTCACTGGGTCCTCTAACTCTTCCCTTGATTCTCTCTCTAGTCCCATTTTTCTCCCCCTCTCCCTTCCCAGCTATGTTGGCATCTTTGCCTTCCTTCCTCTTCCATTGTTCCCAGGCTGCCATCTCCCCAACATACTGGTCCTCCCCCAAAAGACACCTTGCAAACAGCCAACTCCCGGGAATACAGGGAAGTACTTCTTTTGCAATGTGGGTAACTCAGCTGCACATTATACAATTAAAGAGTTTGACACTATCATGTTTACATTTTGTACTTTTAACTTAAAATAAAAATCTATCGATTAAAATATATCTCTTTTTAAGACTATCAAACAGTAATTTGAAGAAACCCATTAGGAGGCTTTACCTCTTAAAACTTACAAATCTGACCCAAATTAAAGCATGAGAAAATGAAAATTATATAATTATGAAAACTTTCTCCCTGTGTCAGGGTGTATACACTTATGAAAAAAAAAAATCAAGAAATGGAGAGTTACATAGGAGATGAGCTAAGCCAAGGGCATTACTTTTTGTGGCACCCCCTCAGGTGCTGTGACTTTGGGTGCTTTGTCCCTAACTGGGTGAGACAAGAATGCCATTGTTGCTCTCACTGAAGTTCTGGGAATGAAGAATAGTACCGCTCTTTATTTTTACATGCAGTATAATCTCTTTGTTCAAGGCCTACATTTCAGAAGGTCTCAATTTGAAATGTGGATCTTGGAAAGCCCCATTTAGCAATCAGGAAGAAAGCTAAAGCTAGGGGTGGATAGGAGGCCGAGCCGTACTCCAGCTGGGCTGCTGTGGGGCTGCTCTGACCCATGACACGAGGCCAGGCAGTCGGGGTCCCCCTCTGCTCAGCCCGGCGGCAAGGCAGCGCTGCGTTTCTAGAGCAGTGAGGATGAGCACGGACTCCAGATCCTGGCTGCCCACAGGCGAACCTTGGCTCTATGCGACTTTGAGACAGTTATTTAACTTTTCTGTGCCTCAGTTTCCTCCTTGTGAAATGGGAAAAACAATAGAATCCGCCACTTGGGGACTCGGGGTCCTCGTGGGGGTCAAGTTAGTTCTTAGAGCTGTTGGGCATGCAGTAAGCACTGTGTGCGTATTTTCTGTTTTGATTCCCAAGACTCCGAGGGAAATCCAGTTAATGGCAGAATGGCCTGCTTTACATGGACAAAAACCATGAAAAACCAGCATCTCAAGCCACGTAATCCCAGATCCTAAAGACAGGTGTTCTTAAAGGCACAATTCCTGGTAATACTATAGCCAACACTCAAAACAGAGGTGACAACACAACATCCAGGATTCCACAGAGCCATTTCAAGGCAAGAAAGGAGCTGACCCAGCAGGAACAGGGGTGTGCCATGGCCCTGTGCAGACCTGCCTTTGGAGACGCGGGGAGTGCGTGCGCTTCATAAGATGGCCCCTTTGAGATGGACAGACTTTCTCCTCAGATTCCTGGGTTCAGAGAGACCCACAGTTCACCACAGCAGTTTACCCAACTCTAATTAGGAATCTGATTGCTGGTTGGCCTTGCACAAAGGACTTTTAATTAGGGCTGAGAACGCTTAGAAAAATCCACTTGGCAAGTCGGCTCCCTCGCTCTATCTCTTTTTTAACATCTTGCCAAGATCATAAGGAAAGGGAGGGCTTAATTACAGTTGGTGTATATATCTTTAAGAAAAAAAATGCATTAAGTACTTTAAAATAGGCTTTCTTGGCTCTGTGATCACAAGGATTTTACTCACTTCTTATCCCTGATTGGTCTCATTCTCAGTTACAGATGAATCAGACACATTTTGAGCAGCTTTAAGATTTGCTTTTCATCCAAAGCCAAGTAGGCAAATGGCAGTGAATTCACAAGCTTTTCCAAATGATCTCATAGGTTCCTCTGGCTCCACTGTGGGGGCCGTTTGCACTCTGCGACGCTGTTATCGTAAACACCCCCGGCTTCCTTGTGTCCAAGGAGAGGCTGCAGCATAGAGCCCACCAGCAAGGCGCTCCACTTTCTAGAAGGCAAGTGTGAGTCCCTTCTTATGCGCGTGCAGGCGGCCATAAATTGAAAAAGGAGAGTCAAATAAGCACGCGACAGACCGTGAGCCAGAGAGGTGGGTCTGGAGGATGGTGCAGTGGACACGGAGCCTTGGAGGTGGATCCTGTCCTGGAATCCCTCAGAGAGCATCGTCGCTCGCTCGCTCTCTCTCTCTCTCTCTCTCTCTCTCTCTCTCTCTCTTTCTCTCAGTGCATCTGTGGAGTCCCCCTCTCATTAAATCTCCCAGCCTGAAAAGAGGTGACCCACGCTCCCCTTCAATCCATTTGAACCTGGCCCTGGCAGCCAAAACTTCTTAATTATTTATATGACATATCTGATAGGACGTGGAATAGCTGAACGCAGGGTAACATGTGCTCTGGGCGACTCTGTGAAGCTCAAACCAGCCACTCGGATGCATTAGATTTTCCAACTGAAGTTTGCTTTTTACCGCTCCTTTAGTCTCTGCCTTTCCCCGCCCCCCCCCCCAAGTCTTTGTGCCTCAGAGCTAAGGATTCCTTTCATCTAATCTCAGGAATGTGAAGCTCTGTATTGAATTACATTTCTTCACTTACTATTTATGTTTGATGCAAAAATAAGGAACTGGGTAGAAGCAGAAGATGCTGTCACTTAACGTCTGAAAGGGATGTGCCGATCATTCTTGAGCCACATCCAAAACTTTCACACTTTTTCAACGCGATGCTTCTGTGCAGACTCTTGAGTTTGGCTCTGTGGAATTATCTTAAAATCCAGGCACATCCCTCTCTGTTGAGCTTGGGTAGCTCATGCTCAATATGAATTTTAGTGTCTTCTGCCCCTTGACTTAGACCAGCGATTTTTAATCTTTTTCATCTTATGGCACACATAAACTAATTACTAAAATTCTGTGGCTCACCAAAAATAACATTTTTTGCTGATCTGACCAAAAAATAAGTATAATTTTGATTCATTTACACTGGGCAGCTATTGTTGTATTGGTTGTTATCTTTTTTTTTTTTTTTTTTAATTTGACAATCTAAGGGAAAAAGAGGTCAGTGTCCTGACTAAATAAGTCAGGTATTGTGTGTTTTAAAACTCCTTGCAGTCCACCGGTTGGAAATCGCTGCCGTAGAGAACTGGTGAGGGGCAGAGGAGCCAAACTGCTCTGGAATGGTTCCCACACTGGGAATACATGATGGCTACCCGAGCGCTTTCCGACAAAAACATCTTTCTAAGGTCATTCTGATTCTGTAGTAGCAGCCGCAACAAATAAATTTAATGATTTTATGGTGAAATGTCACTGGACTAAAATCTAAGATAAATTCTAATATCTAAGAAAACATGGAGGGAGAACAGCTTTCTAATTCAAGCCAGGTGAATTTCCAGATATTCAGTTGATTTATCACACACCATATGTATGCCTTTCCTTTACATTGTTTTTACCCTGTCTTAGGGAGATCAGATCTCTATTTATCACTGTTATAGTCTTTGTGCTATTAAAAATAATCAGGTTTATGTGTTACCTTCTCCCCCACCTGCCAAGGATGCTCTCTAGAACTTCACATTAGCTCTTCTGATGAGCTGGAGAGGGGAATATCATTATCCTCGTTTTATAGATGGAGAAATCTGAAGCACAGGGAGGCTGTTTTGCCTAAGGTGAAAGTGTTGTTTTAATCCCAGACTTTTATTTTTATCTCTTCAAATTTCTTCCTGAGGGTGGTAATGAGCTCGGTGGATTCATCAGGACTAAACCTTGTCTGAAGACTTGTTTATAAAATTATTTCAATAAAATCCACAATCAGATTGGCTGGGGTGGGTCTTCAAACCGAGTGGCTTCCCTAATGAGCACACTCATCAGGGAGGCAAAACCTCGTTACCAGCTGAGCTGGCTTCTTCCACACTCTGTCATCGCGGGGGCTGAGGTAAGTTTATTAGTAATAAAGACCAAAGCCCTAGGAGCTTTTACACAAGAATCTGGTTTCTTTTTCATTTGTTTAATTATTTAAAAAGTTAGGTTGGAAAATGTTTGTGGAACAGCTAATAACGTGACTTCAGAGAGGGATGGCTTGGCACATCCCACTCATTAGCTCCAAGGCTGCCTCACCTTGGACTTTGCTCAGTTAGTTGCTGTCTCCTAATTTCCCACCCTGTGGCTGTCTATTTGCCCCTCTGATTTCTATCTGCCTCTCCAACTCAACTCACCCCCTTAAGTTACTTATACAAAAGACCGAATTTTCCAAGTAAAAAGGAATCCAGAAGGAGGATTTTTATGTTTCAGAGCCCAGGGCTTCTGGATACCCATGGGCCTGGGAGCCACCATGGATGTCTATTGAGTGGTAGAGTTTGTCTTCCACACATGTGATGCTTTGAAAGAGGCCCTTTGGTTATTTACAACAGGGTATTACCACTGACGACAGGAGGCCAACTATGGACAATTGTACAGCTAGGCCCCTCACTGTGAAAGCCCCCTCACTCAAAGGTGGGAAGGCGCTTCTTGGTCCTAAATCCCCACACACTAAGTTGACTCAGTTGCCCCTAAGCCTTCTTGAGATGAGACGAAGGCAAAGTAGGAGAGAGTTCACCACTGCCTAATGGAAGCTCAGGACTAGTCAGGACTGTTACGTAGACCCTGACTTCCTATCTGAAAGTTATATGTGGAACAGAAAGGGAGAGATGCAGTTCACTTCCATCCTATTCATTTTCGTTATTTTCATAATATTTACAGTTTTCCAAAAGAATTTCTGATTTTCAAATGATAAAGCAATGGTATATGCTCATTGTCAAGAATTTAGATAAAACAGCCTTCCTATAAAAATATGTTGGTGGCTCCCTGTCTTTGGACACGTAAGAATTGGAGGCAAAGAAATGTAGACTTGGAGAAATCTGGGGCCGGCATGCTACCTGCAGGCCCAAGATCAACCATTCCACATAGAAAAAAATAATAATTTAGATAAAAGAAAACAAAAAGTGTTAGAAAGAAAATTACGTTGTCCATAATTATATCACCCAGAAAATAAATGTCAGCATATGGCTTAGGCCCCAATCATAAATAGATACCCCTTTTTTCCATTTAGGATTAGTGTGTATATAGAATTTAGACCCTACTTTTCTTTTTCATTTGACATTATTTCTTGAGCATTCCTCTATGTCTTTAAATAGTCTGGGAAAATGTGGTTTTTATATGTGAATTTCACTGTTTGGTGTACTGTGATCTGTGGACCCATTTCCCTAATGTTGGATATTCAGGTTGTTCTAATTGGTAGCTAAATCATAAAGAATTCTGTAATGCACATCCCTTTATAAACCACATTTTTATTTCGGAGAGATAGACTCCTCAAATAGAACTAATGAGTCAAACCTATTAACATTTTGGAAATCTCATTTTCATTTTATTTTCGAAAAGTATTGTATCAATTTATATCGCAATTACTATGGATGATGATACCCTTCGAATGGACTTTACCACATTAAATTTTTTTAATTTTATTAATCGGATAGATATTTACCTCTGTTGATTGAATCTTATTGGTATTATTTTGTATTTTTTTGATAACTAGCTATTTTTAACAGTTTTATTGAGATACAATTTACATACCATAAAATCTCATTATAAAGATACAATTCAGATATTTTTTAGTAAATTTATAGAGTTTTGTAACTATCATCAATTTTTAAAAAAATTTAGGACATTCTAATTTTAGAACAGTCCTCATAACCCCTCAAAATTTTCTGGAGCCCATTTGTAATCAATCCCCAACCCCACTCCTTTCCTCAGGCAATTATTGATAAGAAAACTATCCTTTATGTCTCCATAAATGTGCCCCTTCTAGGCATTTCATAGAGATGGAATTATATTTACTATTTTATGTCTAATTCTTTTCACATAGCGTAATGTTTTGGAGGTTTATCCAAGTTTTAGCATGTTATAATAACACAGATTTAATTCATTTTTATTTAATATTTAGTTCATTTGCATTGATGAATTCTTTAGTGTGGATGTATTGCATTTTGTTTATCTCTTCAACAAATAATGGGTATTTGAATTGTTTTCAGTTTGGGGGTATTATGAATAATGTCACTATGAACATCTGCATACACGTCCTTCTGTGGGTATATGTTTCATTTTTCTTGTAAATTTGAGGAATTTGTGAAATTGCTGTTCCTCTAATTTTTTAAATGTTCATTATCAGGTGAATGGATAAACAAAATTTGGTAGATTTCAAATTTTACTTATGTTCCTGAATGGTTTACATAACACAGAAATTATGTTTTCTGAAACTTCAAAAGAATTCTTTGCTAATCCACCTGGACTTAGATAGTTTTTTTAAGGAGTCGTTCACTAACTTTGTCAATTCCTTCCCAAGGTTATTGATTTTTTCATATGTATAATTTATTTAATCAATTTTAGCAATTTCTAGAAAATCATTCATTTATCAGCATTTTTACATGATCAACAACATTTTCTTCCACGGTATGTTCATATCCATTTCTAACACTATTTGTTTGTATTTTCTCTTTTCCTGGATTTTAATAGTGAAAAGTGCTTCCATTTTGTTACCTTTTAAAATATTAAAAAACACTGAAATTTCTCCAAAATATATAAAGAACTTATACAATTCAACACCAGGAAGATAAACAATCCAATTGAAAAATGGGCCAAGGACCTTAACAGACACTTCTCCAAGGAGGACATACACAGGGCCCGGAGACTTATGAAAGGTTGTTCAGCATCACTAGCCATCAGAGACATCCAAATTAAAACCACAAAGAATATCACTTCACACCTGCCAAAATGGCTATCATTGAATCAACAAACAATAAGTGCTGGTGAGGATGTGGAGAAAAGTGAACTGTAGTGCACTCTTGGTGGGAATGCATACTGGTGCGGCCACTGTGGAAAACAGCATGGAATTTCCTCAAAAAATTAAAAATGGAAATACCTTTTGATCTAGTGATTCAACTGATGGGAATATATCCTAAAATGCTTGTATATAATATTATGATTTTCCTTACTTTCTACATAGCTTGTAATTATAGTTTTGATTTAATTTTTATGAAATCCTTATAAGGAATTTTTAAAAATTCTAAGTGCTTGAGGGTTTACATTTTTTTATTCTTATATAAACTTGTGCAATTTTTTTCTAGTTTTTTTTGCATTTTAGATAAAAGTTTTCTTTGTTGCCTTATGTACTATTTGTTTTGCTTGGGGTTTCAAATAATACTTTTAAAAACAACTTATTTGTTGTTAAGAAACAAAATTCAATGTTTGCCTATAAATCAACTTTAATAATTATAATATTTCAAACTTTGGTGACCATTGTTTTCTTTTTGATTGTCAAAGTCTGGTATTTAAATATCCTAATGACAACTTTTTTCTGTTGATTTCCTGTCAATTTTTGTTTTTTATATTTAATACTATGCTTTCTTCACATGACTTTTATCACTAATATTTTCATTCTGCATTATACCTTTTATGAACATAAAATGCCAAAATGAATCCTTTATCCCAAAGATTGCTATGATGATTCCTCCTTTGCCTAATTATTACTGCAATTCACTTTTTAAAAATTTATACCTGCTTGATAAAAATTTGACCATCATTTTATTTTTTAACTATTTTGAATTGATTTTAACATTTATTGATATTTTCCTGATTTTCAAGTGAATTCTTGTTTGTTGCTGAAATTCTGGTAACTATAGGAAAGTCCACACAAAAAATCATCCATTATCCAAGATCCAGAGTTTCCTCTTTTTTTCTCCCTCTTCTTTTGAAATTGTCTTTGATATGTTTAAAGAAAGCCAGAAGAGCCTACATCAGGGCCAGTGGTCACAGGTCGATTAAACCAGAAACCGTATCATTCCATGGTGCAGAGCATGGGAGACGAAGTCAAAAAAACAAATCTTATTTTGATTTCATTTCTTGAAATTCAAAAACAGCAAATCACATTCCTCTCTTATCTGTGGGAGTGAAGAACTAAAGTGATTAGATTGCCACGGTTTCAAAGCTGGAATGACATGAGTCTGCTGTAGACAGGAGAAGGAATCCCAGGAGCTCAGAGAAGGTGATTCCAGCGGCCGCCACTGAAAAGCAAAACGTCGCTTGCTTCAGCATGGGCCTGGGATGTTGCTGTGTGTGTGTTATTATGTATTTGTGTGTGTTGACTGTAATATGTGTGTTGTTGGGTTATGTGTATTTGTGTATTGTTGTTTGTGTGTGCTGTTGTGGTGGTGGGGTATATATGTGTGTGGAGGGGGATCGCATTGGTAGAGAGGGTTTGGCAGCAGCTCAGAGGTCCCAGGGGGAAACACAGATGTCATCACAGCTGAGTGTTTTTTTCTGGAGCTCAGAGAAACTTTGGGTCTGAGAGTTGCCTCAAGTCATGTTCTGGCTGAAAAGTAAGGCCCGGAGCCACAGCAAAAATGTGTCCTATGTCAAAGGATCTTAAAACAGGCTCTCTGAGGAAAGGTTAAAGGGCCTGAATCCTTTTTCATAAAAGAAGAAAAGATTAAGTGGCTGCTTGATTACTACCATCCAATCCATGAAGGCTTTCTCCTAGTGCTCTGTGATTTTCCACTTTCTGTAGAAGGCAGAGAGGGCAAAACACAATCCACTTAAAACAATGGAAAAATAAGTTTTTAACCCTCAGATATATACATGGAACAGCAGTCTGTAGGGAAAGATTATAGAATTTCAAGCCCTAGAGATCTCTGAAGAGAGACAAATGGCAATCCAGAACGCAGAGCTGTGAACTACTGGAAAAGAGCGCTGGGCTCTGGGTCAGGAAGACGTGAGCTGGCATTTCAGCTCTGCACAAGCTCACAAGACTATGTAACCTCTTTACCCTTCACTTCCTCACCTGTAAAATGAGCATAATGACGACTGTATCACAGATTTTTCTTGGATTAAATACAATGAAAATCTCTATGAATCTCTTGGCTCAGTACTTAGTACCACTACGTGCTCAACACATGGAAGCTTCCTCCACCTTTCCAACTATCATTTGATGAGCAGTAAATCTTGCACATTCTTTGACCACTAAAGAGAATACAAATTCAATGTTATTTGCTAAAAATTTACTAAGCGCCTCCTTTATGGAAGGTACTAGGGTGTTTCTTGGCTCCCAGCATCCATTCACCCTCCTTTTTGCATGGCTTCAATTTTTGTGGGTGGGTCCACCCCACCCATCACCTGCTCAGGCAGTGCGGTTTTGCTGGAGATTAGTTGGTGACATGTGATCCAGGTATCACCAAACAAAGCATCTGAGTGCTTTGTCAAGAGTGATTGGTTTAGTCCTGGCCAATGTGACTCAGTTGGTTGGAGCATCGTCCTGTAAACTGAAAGGTCATTGGTTCAATTCATGGTCAGGGCACATGCCTAGGTTGTGGGTTCGATCCCCAGCTGGAGTGTGTACAGGAGATAATCAATTGATGTTTCTTTCACACATGTCTCTCTCTCTCTCTCTCTCCCTCTCTCTCTCTCTCTCTCTCTGTCTCTTTCTCTCTCTCTTTCCCTTACCCCCCTCTCAAATGAGAATAAAATAAGCCCTTAAAAAGAAAGGAGTGATTGGGTCAGAAATGGGAACATGACCCAGTCGAAGCCAGTGAAACTCAAAGGGCTTGCTTGAGCTTGCTGGGCAGCAGGCCCTCTCTCCTGGTAAGAGCCTGGGATGCTGGAGCTAGTGTAACCATCTAAGCTCCCCAAGGGCCTGAGAATTAAACTGTTTTATAGAGGAGAGCAAGGTTAAGTGTAGAAACAGGGAGAAGCCAGCCCAATTCCTGGACGTTTCGGTTATGTGGCCCAATAAATTCTACTTTTTGTTTAAGCCAGTTGAGTTGATTTCTATGTTGTTAAATGAGCCCAAAGTGACCCAGGCTGTGTAAGGCATATAAAAATGCTAAGATAAAAAAGCTTACAAATTATAACAAGATGTATACAAAAATAACAATAGAATGGGGCAAAGTATTTATTAAATATTATTTATCTAGGGTTTACTACATGCTAGACATTGTGATAAATTCTCTGTATATGTTGTTTTGTTTGATCCTCAGGACAGTTATTTTTATGGAATTAGCAGCATTGATTTTGATCTAGAGAGATAGAAATTAGACAGGTATGAGGGAAAGGTAAAGGGGTTAAGTAGAAGAATGAATACATGGAGAGTGGAAAATGCAGGGACAGTTTGGGAAAGAGTTGGTGGTCTATTAACTGGGGCCTGGGCAGGGGGCACAAAAGGTAATAGTGAGCAATGTGACTGGCAAGGCAGATTCAGGTGAATCTACTGGGAATTTGAAATTCCAAGGCTAGAAATTTGTATTATTATTATTTTTTTTTTGGTTTGAGTATGTCCAATATCTTTATTCATCCAAGAAATTTGTATTATTAACAATGAAATTTTTAAGCAAAGAAGGAAGAGACCCAAAATCTTCTCTCTTATAGCTTAGATTTTATCTGGGGGAAATATTCATATAGTACAGGAAAGTAAAGATTGTTTCCAAAGTAAATATAGGAGAGGAGGAAATGCTTACATACAAGTATTCACAATTTTTGCCCCATCCCTAATTTTTATAGAGACTGATTCTTCCTTTTGGGTCAGTAGTGAGGTGCTTTCTAGGTAATAGGGGAAACGTGGTACGAAATTTAAAAACCTGACAGGGTAAGTTGATCTATAGAAAGAAGGATTTGGGTGATATCCAAGGAAGAGAGGAGCAACAAACCTGAGTGCTGGAGCCTGAGGAATTGGATTTTGAGGAAGAAAGATGGGGAGACTCTTAGGGGGCCGTTATGGTCCTTGTAAAGAAAATGGAGAGGGACCGGGAAAGAGGGTTTCTAGAATGTGGCGGTGTATATTTTCTTAGGAGAAAAAGCAAAGACTTGAGGCACAGTCTTATAGTTACTTCTTCGCTTCCAGATCGCAGAGGCTGGTATTTACTGTCATTGGAGAAAGAGCTGGCTTTGCTATTGAAGGGCATGACTGGCTGACCGTGGGGAAGAGAGAAGCACTTGGTGTTCAGCCTGAATGAAGACACAGGGTGGGTCAGCCTGGGGAATATGCTGGGAACCAGCCTACCTGGAGAAGAGGCACCAAAAAAGAGAAGTGAGAGTAAGAGGCAGGTATGTCAAAACCAGGGGGCGGTTCCCCCAAAAGGTAAACAAAGAATTGCCACATGACCCAGCAGGTCACTTCTGGGCATAGACCCAAAAGAATTGAAGGCAGGGGCTCAAGCTCAAGCACATACTTGCACACCAGTGTCCGCAGAAGCGCTATTCTCTAAGGGCAAAAAGCGGAAACAACCACTTTTTAACCAAAGTTGGACAACAAATGTCCAACAACAGATGAGTGGATAAACAAAATGTGGTGTATACATGCAACAGAGTATTATTCAGCCTTAACAAAGAAGGAAATTCTATATGCTGTAGCGTAGATGAAACTTAAAAACATTATGCTGAGTGAAAGGAGCCAAAAACAAAAGGACAAATACTGTATGAGATACCTAATATAGGCAAGTTCATAGAGACGGAAAGTAGATAAGAGGTTCCCAGTGCCTGAATGGGGTGTGGAGGGGTGGGGGAGTGGGGAGAGTTATTGTTTACTGGGTACAGAGTTTCTGTTTGGGATGAAGAAAAAGTTCTGAAAATGGATAATGGTGATGGCTGCATACATTATGAATATACTTAATGCCCCTTAAAGGGCATTAATGCCCCTTAAATGGTAAATTTTGCATTATGTATGTTTTACCACAATTTTTAAAAGCCTACATGTGATGTAGGGTTATTGATGTTAGACTGGAGAGTAGGGTTTGCCTAGGATGTCCAGGCACAAAAGTCTTGATCAGAAGGCAGGGCTATTAAAATGTTATTCTGGCCCTGACCTGTGTGGCTCAGTGGGTTGGGCATCGTCTCACAAAATGAAAGGCCGCCAATATGATTCCTGGTCAAGGAACATGCCTGGGTTGTGGGTTCAGTCCCCAGTAGGGGCATGTACTAGAGGAAAGTGATCAACGCTTCACCCTCACGTCGATGTTTCTCTCTCTCTTTCTCCCTTCCTTCCCCTCTCTCTAAAAATAAATAAATGAAGTTAAAAAAAATGTTTCTCTGAGAAGACCGATCAGTAGCCATGAAGTGGAGAGCCTTGGGCCAGCGCCAAGCACCGGCCTAGGGCGTGAACTTTCAAATCAGTGGGGACGAGGTGCCGTAAGTCAGGCAAAGGGAGAGTCAGGGGCATCCGCGATCATTGGACGGGAAGAGGGGCTCTGGAGGGGCCCGGCAATTTTCATGACTTCAGCTTTTCTTTTTCCTTACAAAATATTTGCTACAGTGGTTGATTTCTATTTTTTAACAAGCCAAGTATTTCCTTCCTAATATTATCTAACTTTACCTTTCTCAATTGCTGCCATAAATAGAACTCATCAACTACAAAGTCTTCAGAAAATTGTAAACCTCAGCCAATAAATAGTACTCGGCCATATGGAAAAAGTAGGCGGTCATGACTCAGACAAAGTGACTCTGCTTTTCTGAATGGAAAAACATTCCACATTTTGATCTTGACTAAGAATGTTACTGAATGCAGCTCTG
Source organism: Mormoops blainvillei (assembly GCA_004026545.1). NCBI lineage: Eukaryota > Metazoa > Chordata > Mammalia > Chiroptera > Mormoopidae > Mormoops > Mormoops blainvillei. The sequence goes on from PVJD01000772.1 coordinate 325,739, forward strand.
AGTTCTGTACATAAGCCTTTTTTTGGGGGGGGGGGGTACTGCAATGTTTTCTGCTGTATAACTACATACTTTGTCAAAAAGACAAATGTCAAACTCTCGGTCAATATAAAAGCTATTTTACAATCTGTTTTTCATGATCTCCTAAGTTTCACTTTTTATGCTTTTGTAGCCCTGCTATTTCAATAATATTTTTATTTCAATTTATTTTCAATCTTTGCACAGACTCCAAAACAAAGTACACACTGATGTAAAAACCTACCTTCCTGAAGGTTCAAAAATAGCTTGTTGCTCCCTTAGATATAGCTTAGATGTGCTTTATTATCAAAGGAGCCCTAGTACCTCTTAACCACCAATGAAGTTAAAGCAGTTAACCTGCTTACCCCAACTAACCACCTGTCATCACATAGTAGCAGGGTGTTCAGAGACTGGGAAAAACGGAGGTACTTTTTGATAAGAAGGAAAAGGGCCTGGCACTGGGCCCGGTCAGTGCGGAACAGATCAGCCTGATTGGGTGCTGCAGTGAGAGGTTCTGAGCAGTTCGCAGAAGCAGAAAGACAGCTGAGAAGAGTGGTGAGGGTGGTTGGAGCTGATAGGAGGGACGAGGCTTGCTAAAAATCAGCTTTGCCTTCATCAGCCCAGGTGTCCCATGTATAAGGAAAATCCTAGCTGGGCTGAATCAAACTAGATGACTCTGACAGCTGGAGGTGGGTGGTATTCCTCTCCAAAGTATCTATTTGCATCCACTGATCTCTGTGAAACTTTGGGGGCCTTACAGGAAAAATACTTGAACCATGTCCACTTCAGGGGGTTGTATGTGGAGTAGAGATATATTCATCCCACGAATATTTTTTGAGGGCTTCTTCCTGTGGCAGACACTGTGCAAAGTCTTGGGGACAGAGCTGTGAAGACAAGAGCCCTGACTTCCAGAAGTTTACCATCTTAGTGGCTGAGACCACAGTAAATAGAAAAATAAATAAACAATATAGTTAATGACTGTGATAACTACAATGAAGGGAAAGAACGGAGTAAGGAAGCAAACAGAAACTGCAAAAGGCCACTTCAGACAGGGGCTTCCAAGATGCCCTTCGAAAGGGGTAACATCTGAGCTTAACCATCCAGGATGAGAAAGAGCCAGCCAGTCTCCCCTTGGAGGTGGGGCCGGGGGGGCAACCTAGAGGAACTCAAGTGCAAGGCCTGGGAGACCATGTTCAGGACAGAGGACAGAAGCTGGAGTGGCGACAGGTGGTGACTATGATGTAAGATAGGTTCACAGAGCCGGCAGAAGCTATATATCGCAGGGCCTGAGTCAATCATGTAGGGGTAGTCAGTGAACACTGAAGAGTTTTAAGCAGGAGAAAAACATGATTTTATTTACATTTAAAAAAAATCACTCTGGCTACCGCGAGGTGAGTGGAGGTAAAAGTGGAAGTAGATTCGTTAGGAAACCACAGTGATAATCCAGATAAGTGATGATGGCAGCTGCCACTAGGGAAGTGGCTCTCCAAGTGGGGACCCTGGATCAGCAGCAGCGTCACCTGACCACTGGTTAGAAGTGTAAATTCTCAGGCCCTACACCAGCCCCACAGAGTCAGAAACTCTGGGGTGCAACCCAGCCAGGGTGACTCTAAGGCACTCAACTGAAATTTGAGAACTTCTATAAACAGATATGGGCATGGAAGTAGAGAAGGGGATATGGACCCAGTGTTTGTGTCTCTCTGGAATTCCTCTGTGGAAGCCCTAACCCCCAGTGTAGCTGTATTTGGAGATGGGGCCTCTAAGGAAGCAATTAAGGTTCAGTGTGGTTAAGGCGTTCATCCATTAGGATGAGTGACATTGTAAGAGGGAAGCTTTTTATCTCCCTCTCTCTATAACCCTCACTCCCCTCCCCCACCATCACCACAAAGAAGAGGCCCTGCGAACAGAGAGAGGGATGGAGGCTGCCTTCAAGCCCACAGATGAGGCCTCAGAAGGAAATGTACCTTGCTGGCACCTTGATCTTGAACTTTTCAGCCTCTAGAACTGTGAGAAAACAAATGCCTACTGTTTAAGTCACTCAGTCCATGGAATATTGTTACAGTAGCCAGAAAAACTAATGCAGGGGGGAACAAGGAACTACAGTGGGATAAATTTTGAAGGTAAAATTTGGTAAAACACATAAATACATATAAAGGGTGAGCTCACAGTCACCATAAAAAGCCATAGCTGTGGACCCCTTAACTGGCTATGAGGGCAAAAAGGCAGCTCAGAGTAACAATATGTTACAACACCCCATCTTGGAATTCTTCAAAATGTGAGGGAGAATCCCAGCATCTGCACCCTGTTCCTAAATCAAAATATCACCTAGTATGTGGGTCCTGGTGGGAAACACCCACTACCATATCCCTATACAGAAGTTAAAGGGGAACTGGTTTCCCTCCTGAAACTCGTTGTAACTCAGAGCTCGGAAATATTACCTAGACTCAGACCATCAGGTGCTGTCCAGGGACTTGCCTCTGGAAGGAGTTTATTGGTGACTGTGGCAGTGGGTGATGAGGATCCAGTGGCAGCCCCAACCCATGACATGACCTTGGCTGAATTATTTTCCCAGCCGGTTTCCCCACCCTTCCCATCCATTTAGGAGCAATGAGATGATTCCAATGAACTCATTTTCTGCCTAAGTTAATTGGAGTGTTTAGCCGACTTCCCTAAATGGTCAAGAGAGGAACTCTATAAGACTGGACCTCCTGTGTGTGCATGGGGGCTCAGAGCCCTTGATATCTCGGTACTCATTTTAGCGTGGTGGCATCTGTACTCCCAGACTGTAGCGAGGCATCTGGATTTCAGGCAGCTAAAGGCAACAGCTGCAGTCAGCTGTTTCCCTAACCTGTGTCTCTTCATGTAAATGCACCATCAACAGGTAACTGAGACTTTAAATAGCAGAGCCTCCATTCTCTTTTTAATATCCCTGACTCCATCTCCTCACTTTGAGCCTACTGGCCCATCTTACTGGTGACATTACAAGGGCCTCTCAATCATTTCTGGCCTCCTCCGGCGTCACTCCTGAAGTGGGTCATCCAAGAGCAGTGCCCTGACCGTGCCATGCCCCGATCAGACATCATGAATAAAATGTTCAGAATAAAATACAAGTTATATAGTTGGGTATTCAAGGTCCTACACAATTTCGTTTCTCCCTGTTTCCTTAGCTTACCTTCTAGTACTTTCCAACACACTCTTTATGCTCAAAAGAGGTTGGCCTATTCCTAGCACCCTGGACAGGCACCATGCATTCCCGCTGCGCCCTCCTCTGCCCCTTTTCTCTCTGCTTCCTCTCCAAATCCTTCCCGTTCCTGAGAGCCCACTTCCATCCCCACCTCTCCAGGAAATCCTCCTTGAACTTCCTGACCCACTGTGGTCTCTTCCTTCTTTAAATCTTTAAAACCCCAAATATCTGTGCCCATCAAGTGATGCTCATCAGGCACCATCTAGTGTGACTCGTTTCCTTGTCCTGGGCTTGTGCCTTATCATATCAACCAGATTCGAAAGCCATTTAAAGCAGATGCCACAGTCTACACAGTGATTCAGTGTGATGATTACATCTGACCTCTTGTGTATCCTAGATGAGACCGTGGAGCGTGGCACAGAACATAATGGAAACATGATAAGTCGGGATATAATTAACAGGTCTCATTGTCTGCCCCATCCATGGCCCCTTCTAGAGAATCTGTTCTTCACCCCTCTGTCCCCCATGACCTTCTCCTGCTCCAAAGAAGCTGCTCCTTTGTGAGAAAAGCATGATATGGCCTGACAAGTCTCTTCCGTATAAAAATTTGCCCAAAGAGACACAGAGACTGTTGCCAGTTGTGGGTGGTTGCTGGAGCTTGGAGACCATGATGTGGAGTCAAACTGGCAGCTATGTTGGATGAAGTACGCAAGATGAGTATGCAGAGGAAGCTGGCCTAGTTAAGAGGTCAGGAGAGGTGGTTTTCAGAGACAGAGATCATAGAGCTCCTGGAAATGGAAAGAGTGGCTTAGCTCCTAGTGGCCTTCTGCTTCTGAGGTCCACTCCTTCACTAAACAGGGCCTGCTTGTATTTCCTGTCCATGACATTTCCCTTTAACATTTCAGTGAACTGGAGCTAGCTTGAGTGGCTTTAATATTTTTTGCCTTCAAAGGAACTTTGACTAGAAAAGAGGCAGCAAGGTCTGACAATAACTCTCCCCCTCCATTCTTTATACTATTCCCAGGCAGGGCTCCTGCAGAATTCTGCCCCTTCCCATCTCCTAGGGCTGTCATAGCAAAGCGTAACTACTCAACTCCTAGCATGGAAAACCAAGAATCAATTGCTCAAATGCTGTCAAAAAGTGACATTCAAGTTTGTGTGACAATGATGTCTTGGGTCCTGTCCCTATCCACTTTTCTATTTTCAGTTCTGCTCCTGCTCTCTGCAATTACAATGCTTAGTGCTTAAGCAGTTGCCAGGAGTTATTTAACAAGTACCTCGCCCTTCTTTGAAGAGGATGCTTTGATTCTGAGCTTACATCCTTGTCTCGGTGACAGACTTCAGAATGTGCCAGTTCACAAGACATCAAGTCTCTTCCGGTGCTTTCTTTGAATGATGGGCTCAAGCCCATTGATTGAGCATAGAAAGTGGAGTTCGGCAGAGAGAAATGCCCCAAAGCCAAGTGTCTGCAGCAAGTTGCTCTCCATCTATAAAATGGGGCTAACATGGACAAGCTTTCTGAAGGATGTCAGCAAATATGTCAATAGATTGGATGGAAAGCAGTTTGTAAATAAATTCTGAAAGCATCACTATTCTAATTTTCAGTGTCCATTTATCTTCAGATATATTACTCAATGCATAAATGTCATGTACAAAGAACTATCCAACATCAAGAGCTGTGTAGGGACGCAGGGGGCTTTTATGGGTCTTCTACTAAATGACAGCTGTCTGTCTGGTGAGCATGCTGTAAAGACAACTCACACATGGAGACATATTTCTCCAATATTTTGAATTTTTGCATTAAACATACATTATTTCTCCCATCAGAAAACCCAGTATGTGAATTAGCGATCAACCAAAGGTAGGAAAATGGGGGAGGGAAGGATTAGCAAAAGAATTTAAGCAAATAAGAAAAACGTTACCCTTATCCAAAGAACTTATGGAAGCTCTTATGAATCTTGCTCCAAAGTGGATTTCCACCCTTTAACATCCAGAATATATTGCCAGGAGTTACCGATCTGCTCCCACAGAAACGGACTAGGGTACAGGAGGTACTGAGGAGTACTTTTGGGAACTGCATCCATGGGCAAGTGAAGGGAGCTGGTTTGGGCAGGTGAAGCGGGACAGCATTCAGTCACGACAAAAGCCTCAACTGATCCCACAAGCACAATCTTAAGCAAAGGTGACCCTGCAGAGCTGTCCCAAGTGAACCAAGAGGTAGAGCCTTTGTACCCCCACCTGACTGTCACCAGGTGCTGGCTGCCCCCAGGAAAGAATACAATGGCTCTCTTCCCTCAACACAGTCTCTGGGAGTTGCCATTGTGTCTTTTCATGTGTTGATGAAATAAATGACTAATAAGGAATTCTGTGAAGAAAGGTGCCCTTCACAGCAGTATTCTTGTTACTCCAATGGCACCCTGTAGCGGCATGAATGTATCCTAAACTCACTGGTATCTGACTAATAGGACTAACAGGAGAATCTGCACCAGACACGGGAAAGCTCCAGACAGTACCCCGCATCTACGCCCCGAGCCCAGAATGGCTCCTTAAACCATGGGTCTGCCCCCTTTGTCACAGTTATTGAATTCCAAGAGCCAAGTCTTGGCCTTAAGCCAGCTGAAGGGACTACTTTTTTTTTCAAGCTTGCCATGTCCTTTAGCACATACACCTGAGAATTGACAGTACTATTTCAAAAATAGCTTATGGCTATTAAACTGAAATTAAAAGGTATCATCAGAAACAACCTGGAGAATTAAAAGATCAAAAATAACATCCAGAATACTTGCAATTCCCCCATGAAATGACAGGATGTGCTAAAACTTACCTACATACACTTTTGTAGGATGAAAGCCTTCCAGGCTTTCTTGAACCATTATAAATATTCATTCCTTGTAACATTTTAATGAAACTTACAAAAAACATGCAAAAACCTTGATTTTTATCAGAACTATATTTTTCTTGTGAATTCTAAGGAAGGGCACTCTCTCTCACCTAATGAAATCCTAAAGTGCTAGTTCTAATAGCCTCTTTGTCTCATCTTGCTGATTACCTTAGCTCAGACATTTATCAGTTCAAGAAGACGTATTAACTTCCTGGTTAATTCAAAGATTGTACTCTGTGATTTTAGGTCACCTATAATGGACAACGTGTCCAGGTTATTATCTCCTAAGAGGATCACCATTTAAGCTTTCCCTGGATGTTCAATTCTTTTTTGTCCATTTGCTAGGATTTTTATCTTCAACCAGAAAAAAAAATGTACATTGCCCTACATTAATGGTTTGGTGGATTATAAACAACCATTGTTCCTTTCTCTTTTTGATGTTCTAATATTTTTTAAGTGACTTTAACAAGTACTTTTGGTGTCCCTGGTCCTTTTCATCTGATCACTGTCATAGTGTTAATGTGCCAATTGATATATGAACAACTATTTATTTTATGCCTGAGTATGAAACCAGTTCCTATTAGCACTCATTTGTATGGAAAAAGTCTCACCAGCATGTGAAGCTAAATAAATTGCTGACTAGTAGCCTGTATTCTTGAGCTAGAGTGTCGGGCTTTCAACTCCCACTTCTGCCACTTAGCTCTGGAAATCACAATTTCCCTGTGCCTCAGCTTCCCATTTATAAAATGAGACTATTCACAGGGTTACTTTTAGAATTAATTCATGTAAAAGTAATGCCTAACACATCATATGTGTGTGTATATATATATATATATATATACACACACAAATATATATGCTAGTAGTATATATATTATGTGTATATATATATATGATAGTAATATATATAATATATGCTAGTACTATTATTGCTATACAATTTTTACAAGAGAAACCCAACACAAATTTTAAATTGTTACCACTTATATAGTTAAATTATGGCATTTTAAAAAATAACAGCACAAAATTTGCTGTGGCTTAATCATTTTTCTTCTGTTATAAATGAGATCATGTTCTATACCACAATCACAGGCACCAAAAAGATGATACCCAAGCAAATTAAAATATCCACTCACTGACTCTGTAAACATCTGGGCAAGGCCTTGAGCTGGGTGCTGGGCTCTGAGCCCCCCCGAAGGTCCATGAAAATGGGGCTTTCATGGAAAGCAAATAGTGAACTTTCCAAAACATTTCTTATCTCATATTTATTCTCAAGGAATCATTGTTAGCAAATGCCTTCATATCCTGGGCGTGAAGCTTCCTATCAGGTAATTGAAAGCTTAAAAGAGATACATATTGCATTTAGAGAGCAAGAAGAGATCCCAAGGAAAGGATTTAGTAGATGCAATGGTATTTCTCTACAAAATCACCGTGATATCCCCACTACAATCTATTTCTAGGCAAATGCTCTATGAATATACCGCTTTCTACACGTCTGTAATAAAAGAAAACTGATAGAGCTAGTTCTTCACTTTGCCTGTCATTCCTTGGCTAACATGGTTTGCTTCACAAAACGACTTGTTTAGTTTCAAAATTCACTAGTGTCATCAATAGTGTTTATTGGGTATATCCCTGAGTAAGTCGCATGCACTAATTCAATGTTTACTGTGTGATAAACATGATACCATTCAATACATGGGAAATAAAAAATACCCAAAAAGGGTATTACCCAAATTTTTAAAATTAAAAACAAAAGCCATGGGAGTATGTACAAATCAATCAGGGAAAAGCTTAGAGAGGTAATTCTTAAGCCAGAAAAGCTCTATGCACAGATTGATGATAGCAGAGATCCAACAAGGCACAGAGGAAGGAATAGAAAATCCGTGCAGCGGGTCTTCCTGGGTAACACCCCTCCCTCTCACACTTCCCACCCTGCCCTTTCAAAACTCATGTTTGTATGAGGGTGAAGACCAACCGGTCAATGAACTTGATACTTTTGTGGGGTGTCTGCCACGTGGTTGAACAGGAACCACTGATTCTGTGGTCCTAGCCAAGGTATAAATCTTTCAAGTTTTCCTAGATGACTGAAATTGCTCATTAGGAATCTCTGTGAGCACCAGGTGGCAGGGGAGGGGCGCTCTCACCCACTATAGGAAAGTTTCAGATACTGGAAATCATCAGTCCTTGGCCACTGGATAGTATTGGTAATTCCCTCAATGCCCCTTGCCCGGGGAATGTTTTCTAACACAATACAGAAAAGTATTTCAGGGCTCCCCAGTCCAGAAATCGGGCTCCAGGAAGCAAGTAAAGGGCTTTAAAACTGCCCTCCTGTGGCCACGATATGGGGAAGAATACAGCCGCCGGAGCAGCCACACACTCAGAGGGCTCGGTTAGGAATTCAGAGAGCCAAAGCGCCCTGCTCCAGGGGCTCACCGTTAGCAAGCAAATGCCGCGAACTCTCTGGCAGCGATGTAGGGGAGGAGGGGAGACAAGAAGCAAATGTCCACATAAACAGGCAGACAAGCCTGGGACACGGACCACATGGGCACATCCGAGTATCCGACAGGACCAGCGAGGTTTCCAGCAATGCCTGCATGAGGAGAGGCGAAGGCCTTACATTAAATTCCACACTTTTGCACAATCTTAGGGTAGAAAGCAACTTCGAGCTCTTTCAACAAATTCTTTGGTTTTCATAAAATTTCTACTTAAACAATCCTTTTAAGGTGCCATTAATTAAACATCCCTGGACCCAGTGGTCACTATCTTCAGAGTGAAGCTTCCAGGTCCTGGAGCAAAGCAGACAAAACCGGCATCTCCGCACAGCCTCCACCCTTAAGGAACTGTCCTAAGAGAATGGCCTGTGTTTCGGTGTGCCACACCACACAGGAACACAGGGTGGGGGTGAATCAAGTCCCTACATCGGGCTGGAATGGGACAGTCCTTCAGGGACATTCCAAGCACCTAAATCTTCTCTAACTCTGAACTGTAACTCTGGGGCTGCCCAGGTCAACCTGCTATGGAAAGAAGAAGAAAGCCACACTCCTATGTATTACCCCAGCCTTCCTAACTGGAACTTAATTCTGTATTTATTCACTCAGTTCAATTTATTTATTTCAGAGACTCATTTACAGTGCATATTATGGGGCTGAGCACTGATCTAAGCACGTTAGGGATTAACCCATTTAATCCCTACAACACTCTGTCAATTGTGTGGCTTCTGCAACACACATGACAAACACACACACACACCACACACAATCCCTTGCCCCTCATACATGTCTACTTCTTTATTTGTCTATACCTTTTATGTGCTGTGCCCTTACATATGTGTTTGTGTCATTCCAAGCTGGATTATTAGCTCCTAATAGGAAAGAACTCTACTCTGACACTTCACTAAATGCTATGATTTCCAGGGACTTCAACATTTGCTCCTTTCCTGGTGAACTGCTGAAGAGGATGCTACTTTGCTGGTGCTGTTGCTGTTTCCTCAGGCTCCCTGAGAATGAAAGAGCTTGTTCCTCCTTCCTCTTTCTGCGGGTGTCTGTCTACACCACCATGGCTGCATGTCCTGCTGTTTTCATGCCCCCACCCAGGTATCTCAGCATCCCTAGGGATACCTGGAAAGACACCATCTTTTTCTGTCAAATTGCAGGATGCTGGGGACACGGGCTAGGGTTGTAGCAATTTCCCCCTGCACCCAGGCCTGGCTCTGTCACACTCGTCCCTGACATGGCAGTGAAACTCTCTTTATAAGTGCTTAGTGTAGCACTGTGGCAATTAGGGGGCTTGACAAATGCTTTTTCATGAGGCTGAAGCTGAGGATCAGGGAAACAAAACATTCCCTGAAACAAAGGAGCACACTGTAAGTGAATCTACCTTTTAAAATAGGGTCTCTGGCCACCAGACCTGTCTGTGCCCCACATGTAGGGCAATGAACACCAGGAACAGGAGCACAGGGCTGGGCGCGCAGAGACTGAGGCCACGGTGTTGAGCTCTTTAGCACCCAAGTGTCTCCATCAACGTAGCGCATGTCTGCACTAACAGAGGGACAATAAGCTACTGCATTTAATAAACGAGTTAGGGAAATATTAACTGACAGAAAGGATGAGGAACTCACAAAGTGGCCTGAGCAAAAAACCCTATAGATTCCTAGCTTAACAGTAAGGGTTCATTCAAAAACACTAATTAGCAGGCAAAATGCAGGTTCATGAACAGAGCTCTTAAAAAAGTGAGGAAGGATGGAGAGGGTAGGGGGGGAAAAAAGTGAGACAATTTCCCTAGTGAGAATGATGAGAGAATTGCTTGCTCAAGGGCAAATTTTATGGAAAATCATGATCCAGTGCTAACAGGGAGAAACCTTTCCAAAGAGTTAATGGAGCAGTTAGAGAAATTCAGGTTCAGTAAATCATGAGGATGGGGAGTATTGATCTGAACATTCTGAAGGATGAAAATATGGAGCCGAGCTGCTGACCAAACTATATAACAGAACAGCTTTCCAACAGTGGCCGGGATTTTAGTTGCTGAGTTGATGCTGGAGTTTTGCCCACTGAGCTCTCCCTCCCAAGCTGGTTCTCTTAAGAAATTCTGCCTACTCCGTCCTGGAGGTTAGTAGACTCTCCCACTCACACAACTGCACCTCTCATCTCTGTAATGATTCCCAAATGCAAAACCTGCAGCCCAACCTCTCGTCTGAGTTCCAGGGAGGGTATTTCCAAGTCTCTCCAGGACATTCCTACTGGAGCAACTTGCTATCGTAGCTAATGAGGCACTCATCATCCCCAAAGCCCTCACCACCATAATCAACGAGAAAACAAAACAAAGCAGGCATAAAATCACAAAACCATCCAAACCGTGTTCCCTGTCCTCCCACCTTGAAAACACTTCTCCAGTTCCTCTACCCAATTTGCCGATAGATGAGCCTTTAACCTTGGCCAGTTAGTCCACCTTTCTCTGAGTCCATTTTCTCATCTGGGTAATGCAAATAACAAAGGGCTGATAGAAGGATTGATCAAGGCCATGGGCGTAAAGGTTTCAGAATGATACCTGGCTCAGAGTGACACATGTGAGCTATCATTTTTGCCAGCACTGGCATTACATTAAAATATGTTTTGCATTTCTTTCCTCTATAGATTCCACCAACTTCGCACCTCAGCCCTACATTGAAGCCCCAAACTGTTAGAGCCAGAACACTCATAGAGAAATAAGGACCAGTCCTTGCTGTACATCAAAGTCTGTTGGGAGCTTTTTGAATATACAGATCCCCAAATCCCACTTCCAGACTTAAGTAAATCTGAAAATTGGGGTAATGTGTGCCTAGAAGTCATAGTTTTTTTCCCCCAACAGTATCTCTGTGTCTTCTGATACAAAGCCAGGTTTGGGAACCACTGTCTAAGACAAACCTATTGAACATCATCATTTTATAGATGAGGAAACTGAGGCAGAGATAGATTCAGAGACTGGATCAAAGACACAGAGCTGGGAAGTGGCAGAGCCCAGACAAGAACCCAGGTCCCATTATTCTCAATCTAGAGTACTTTCATTGTCCACACTTGCTCCTCCTAGCCTGTGACTGTCATAGCTCCCTGCCCGTCTCTGTCTCCTTCATCTCCCCTCTCACTGCTCAGCTATGTTAGCCTCTGTTTCACACCTACAGTAGTTCCCAGGGCTGTACCTTGGAAAGTATGAGCCCCAGAAAGATGTCTTTTGAGGGGCATGTCTGTATAAAATATTTTATTAGAAAATGGGCCCATGTGATGTATAGTGATTTACTGATGCAGATTTAGAACAATGAGTGTTTATTTATTGCCCAATGTGAAAATTCTTGTTTTCTTTATTCCTCGTGAATGGCAATAGCCCCAAATCAGCATGTCGGCACCATTTTAGAGGTTCGATGTCATGCAGTCTTGCAAAAGAAATCACTTGCTGGTCAGTGTCAGCAGGAACATATGCTGACCAGGCTGCCTCCTGAACAGGGCCCACCCTGGCTCTAGGACAATCCCATTGGTGTAAGTGCTAGAGCTCCACTGGATACTTGGTCAATATCTTACAGGCTGAAGAGAGAGAAAGACAGTGTCCTGAAGGGAAGAAAGGTGATCTGGCTTGGACACCCCACCCAAATAGTACTGCAGGCTCTATGGACTTCCTTCAAGGAAAGTGATCCAAATCATGGGGTCCTCTAAGGTGTAGGATGACCCAGCGAAGGCGTCCCACCCATGGTGAAGGGCAGTACTGTCACACCAGCTGGTTAATAGCTGGGGATTCTATGGAAGAGTAATTCAGAGCCACTTTTCATAGCTTTATGAAGACGTCTGGCCAATTGCATTATAATGTTAAATAAGTAGGAACTTGAATGCATTAAAAATTAATAGAAAATTGTATAAATAATAAATCCGTGGTGGTGTATAAAATGACCAGATATTACCTCCAGGTTAGGCAACGTATCCCTAAGATAGTAGGAGCTAAGTGACTTTATAGCCTTTTCACCGGTGGCCTGAAGAGAACAGGAACAAAGGAGATAATAAATAAAATCTGGGCTGAGTGAAGACCATTCAACTGTACAAGGTACTTATAAAGCAACGTGTCTCAGGGTCTTCCCCCAACCCTCCTTTCTCAGAGACATGCCACACAGCCCTGAGTTCCAGAACCTAAATTGCAGATGATACAATCCTTTGGGCCAAGCCAGCCTCCTAAAATTGAGTGGCTCCTTAAGATGTAAGCCAAGTAGGTGATGTTGGCCATCGTGGAGCATGCAGATAGCGATGTGGTTGCAGGAACTGCACAGATATGGTCTGGCCCACAGAGGGTCCAACAAGGGAGAACCCCACCCTCTTTCCCACACCCCAAGATGGCTCTGGGACTTCCAATGAAAAATACTGTAATCCATGTCCATCTCCAGCCTCATGAGGTCATTCTCCAAAGGTTTGGTGGCTAGTTTCCCATGTTTCCTTCTCTTCCTGCCAGTACCATCCAATTACTTGGTTATCAAACACACACACACACACACGCACGCGCGCGCACACGCACAAGTGCTGGCACATTTTGTCTTGCAGAGTTTTAGGTAATAAGTTGGCTCAACAACAGAAACAAAAAAGAAACGAGCATTTCCTGGCAAATTAAAGACAGGCGGAACCCAGTAACACAGGTGATGGGTGAACAGTTGCAGTGTCTGCCCTCCCCACCCCCACACTGCTTCTTTGATGCAATTCTTTTTTTTTTTTTTTTTTTTTGCCCTAAAGGAATTTCATGCTAATGAAATCTGTACTCAAAAATCAAGGCTTCCTAACTAGAGATATCTTGGGATTGTTTGTTCTCTGCAGCGGAGCTGTGTGTGGCATGACCCTGTTTCTGAGTGTGTGTGTGAGAGTATGTGTGTTGGGAGGAGGGGATGGTGCTATCAGTTATGATCCAAGTCTGCTTTGAAAGCTGATCCCAAGGGGCAAAATGAGATATGGATCTAATTTGGTGAGACATTAAAATCTTCTGACCTGTCTTATCTAACAGAATTCTAGTGTCTTATTTTTCATTATAAAGATCTGGGGTAATAACTTTATTTAGTGTTTGCATTCTCTCCACCCCTGGATTTCTAGTGGAAAGTCAAAGATGCTGATTTACAAACAGAGGTTTCTTAAGTACTATTTTTAGATCAATGCTGTACCAGATTTATTAGGGGGTTAGGGGAAAAAACTACAGTCACTTTTGAGCAAAGTAGCATTTCACTGCATAATAATGAAGTACTAATTGCTCTTTGTCATCACTTTTTATGCAAATTGCCCTGAAGCATTTTCCCAATATGCATTTTACATTTGAACAAAGAAAGTGGAGTCTTGACAAACAAGAATTGTGTACCCAAGCAAAAATAAAAATATCAGCTGTAAAATAAAACTGCTTAAGGTGCATTCTCTAAGGATATAAATTTTTCTACTATATCATCTCCATTATTAGATCTATTTGGCCAATAAGCTTCTTTTGAATCTAAGATAACAGTTTATGTGGCAGGCAAAAAAAAAAAGTTTATGTGCAAAACTTGCATATTTTACTCATTCTACAATTTACAATGGAAGTTTGATGTGAAAATTACGTTTCCAGCAGAACTGAAGTAGAACAGGTCAAAATCTAGATCATCAAAGAAATCAAATTTTGTCAAAGCATTTATCAGAGGCACAATCTCACTATTTTAGAGGTTCAGTTATTCTAATGGATTGCCATTTTCATAGAGATAGTCATCAGCATTATGAAAAACACATAATTTGCATATCACAAACAGGTACAGAGTCTGAAACAGATCACAGGAATGTGTGTGTTCAGATTCTGGTCTGGAGACTGTTTCTGGTCACTATCATGCTGACACCAGGCACTAGAAGCGGAAAAAGAGAAATGTAATTGGTAAGTTTTCTGGGAACTTCGGAGATATATAAAATTCAAGCCTGGTCTTCTAGGTCATTATAAAGATATATTTGTGAAGGTAGGGAGATAGAACATATTTTATTTAACAGACTGTTGGCTTGATCTATACCATTTAAATCTTTAAACATATGGTATGTGGGCTTCCATTTGTACTCATGCCCCAGGCCCCAAAAATGTTATGGGCAAGTCTGCTTAGAATTTCTTCCCTACTTCCAACTCACAAGCTTCAATCAAATCTGTATGTTCTAAAAATGGAAAGCAATTGTCTCTGAAGGCAGCTGACTTTGAGGGCCTTCACCTATGCTATTCACTAAATCCACAGTTTGCAAATTAAAAAAAAAAAATTAGAGCATGAGACAAGGTGCTGTTAATGAAGCAGCATAGGATTTCTTCCCAAATGCAGAGAAATGAACTGTTACCTATTAAATGAACATTGAAGAGCGTATTTCCAAAGTAGGATGATTCTTTTGCCCTGGCTGTTGTAGCTCAGTGGATTGAGCATCAGCCTGCGAACCAAAGGGTCCCCGTTCGATTCCCCAGTCTGGGCACTCACCAGGGTTGCGGGCCAGGTCCCCAGTGGGGGGCATGCGAGAGGCAAACACACACTGATGTTTCTCTCCCTCTTTCTCCTTCCCTTCCCCTCTGTCTAAAAAGAAAATAAATAAAATCTTCAAAGTGGGATGATTCCTGAAATAATAATAATTACACTGTAAGCCTGTTTAATTCCAGACTTCAAAGCCATTTGTAGTCCTAAAGTAATTAATCCACAGTCCCTTCTTCTGAGCTGGATCCATAAGATGTTATCCACTCCTTTTACAAGCACCCAACCCCAGACCCAAAACAGTATCGCCCAAAATGACTGAATGAGTCAGGGGGCAGGTGGAGTGTGGAATGCTTACTGGTAGTCTCAGACTCTCTCTATTAGACAGCCTGATTATGAAATGAAATACTGGTAAACATGAGCTTGTGTACCCAGGAAATGCACTGTGAAGGGCGAAATGAATTACTTATGCTGTGTAGTGTGTGTATAAATCATATTAAAGCATGCTGAATAGTACATCATCATGCTTCTATTTTGCATTACAAAAGTAACTAATGTAAGCTGCAAAGTGTACTTTTAATCCATTATTCATTTCTGAGAGTAGTCAGACCACTGTTCACGTACTATAAAAGGCCACCAGCATAAGCAAACCTGCTTTTCAATTTATAAAGATGAAACAGCAAGATTTTAAGATTAACTTTAAATAAGTCATGTTGTATTTATCAAAACTTATAGCAAATATATACATTCCTTGCTCAGATGGAGGAATTATGATAAATCATAACTCCCCCCTCCAAGAGATCATATTTCTCAAGAGTTGAATCAATATAATGACTTTTATCATGTGTGATTCTCTGATATTGTTAGTTTTGCCTCATTCTTAATGTTTACATTGGGTCAAAATCTATTTTTAGTTTCTTTTTCCATTTGGGTTCAACTGTGTATATTCTGGTTTTCCACAGGGACCACCTCCAGTAGTTCGCATTTCTTCCATAAATAGCTCCCAAAACTACAAGCAAGGAATTGGGGTCTGCCTACCAACCTGAGTGCCTCGTTTGAGGTATCCCTTAAAGGTCTTTCTAGTCATGGTTCAAAATCCCGAAGCCATAAACGAAAATATTGATAGAAATTGATAAAAACAACAACATAAGCACAAAATACAAATGACGAACTAAAGAAAAGGTTTGCAACCTAAATCACAAAGGGCCAAGCCCCTTACTGTTTAACGAGTCTTAGAAATTGAGAAAAGTCCAAAGTCCAATAGAAACCAAACAAAGGACATGAAGATTCACAGAGAAAGAAATACGAACTGTCTCTAAACATATGAAAAGATGTACGACCTCACTCATACAAAGAGTCATTCAAATGAAAGCTACATAATGATATCATTTCAAATTGGCAAAAAATCCCCAATATTTTTTAACCATTTTTTATCATTATTCTATTACAGTTGTCCCAATTTTTCCCCTTTGTGCTCCGCTGCCCATCCCCTCCCCCACAGCCAATTTCCACTGTTTGGTAACGTCATTGCTGAAGGTCTGGGAGGAAACAATCACTCACATATGCCGGCGGGACGACAAATGAGAATAAACCTCATGAATGACAGTATGGAAATCCCTATGAAAGTTACTTGCTTTGGCCCAGTAATCCCGCTTCTGGGAATTTATCCTACAGATAGAAGCATCTGCATATTTATGAAATGATATAGATGCAAGGTTATCCATTACAATATTATTCATAATAAAAATCTGATAACAACTAAAGTGCTCATAGTAGATGTGATGGTTAATATTATCTGTCATCTTGACTGGGACACAGGGTGCCCAGATACTCAGTCAAGCATTATTTTGACTAATGCAATAGGGAATTGATTAAATAAACTATCATATACATATTAGAAACAGTGCCCAGCCATAGAAATACAAATGGCAATGATCTCTGTGAGATCTCTAGGACACACCAAGTTCTGAAAAAACCTCCAGGACATGTTAAGTGAATAACAGCAAAGTGTAGAACAAAAGATATTTTATGTTAACCTTTGCCTAAAAGGGAGGGGGACAAGGATATATGTTTCTAATTGTTTGTGTTTGCATTAAGAAACATTGAAAAAAATGCAGTAAATAAAATTATTCTCTTGGTCGTCAGAGCAAAGCAGGACATATATTAATACATCTTTAATTGCTGGGGAAGGGAAAAGCGAGTACACACGTAGCATCCGTGGAAAGCACTAACTGAATGAATGTACAGCTGTGCTCCAATAATAATTCCATCTCTTTTGGAAGTACCCTTCAGTACATTTTATTCTAATAATCTTCCTTTGTGTTTTCCAGTATGTGTCTTGAGTTTGTGAGCTCTCAGGCTTTGAGACAATAATTGGAATTCAAGTAATTCGTTGTGAGATGCCAGTGACAGCAGCAGAGGAATGGAGAAGTCAGACAGGGAAGGAAGTACAGGAGAGAGAAAAGCTGCTTAAAGTCAGGGTCAGGGAATAGTGCCCCTCCAGGCACCGTTTGTCACTGAATTCCCAACTACAGTTGTTATCAGTTCTACCTCATACTGAACTGTGGTTTCTGAGCAGAATTGCAGGTAATAGAATTTTTTTGCTCTACCAAAATCGTTAACTTAAAGTGAAGGGCCGATGCCTGGATGAAAAAGTTACATTGCTACCTAAATGCTACAAGAGCAGTGTGGTATAAAAATCCCTTCCTCATTACCACCTTAGATAGCCTCAAAAGGAGGGCACAGGTTTGCTTCCCTAACAGACGCCCCTGCTCTAAGAGTAGCTGACCAGCCGTTAGTTTCACTTCCCTCCCTCTCCGGCGGTGATCTCCGTGCATCGCCGTCAACACCAGGGAAGCTGAAAGAGAAATCGAATCGTCACCTAGAACATTTTCACCCATTTGGGAGACTTGCAACCTCATGGCCATATTTTTCAATCGGAAGGCAGTAATTTTCACACTTTTCTAGGAAGGGTGAAATACTTTCCGTGCCAAACTTAAGTTTTTATCCTTTGAATCTAGAGATTCTTTATTTCTCATTTTGAAGCAACGGTTCCTATGGGAACAAAGTATCAGTTTCTCTTAGCAACCACTGCAGCTTTTATAACATAGATAAACTTGGTTTCCACATGAAATACTTTCACTAAGAGCTTATTGTTACTGTAAAACCAAGCTTACCATAATATAACTTTAAAAAAAAAAGATCTAAGCAGAATACAAAATCTTATACAGAGTGTGATAAGTATGTACAAAATAACATTTGTACAGAACACAAGAAGACTTCAAAGAAATAATTAAAATATTAACCCTTAACTCTCTGTGTCCATACGTTCTGAACTTTTGTTTTGCATACAAAATAACTATAGCGCAAAACAGATAACTCTAAACACAATATAAGTTGATTTTAAATTAGAGACGGAGGGTGAAGTATTATAAATTCTAAATCTGGAGCAAGAGTATTCATTTCTTGCTCTGGCTTCATGACTGTATCACTGCATAGTAGGGTGCAAATCACTTAACCACTGGCCTGCAGGCTCTTCCCATGAAAAGTGATTTCTAAGGGTTTTTTTTTTAATTCTAAAATTCAATGATTCTATAATTTTACTTTCCCAGAATAATTATGCATGGGGTTGCCTCAATATTGCAATAGTTTACAGATTTTGGAGAGCATGAAAGTCACCCAAGGAGTGAGAGATAACAAAGTGCTGGCAATGGATGTAGAGAAAAGGGAAGGAACCCTTGTGCTCTGATGGTTGGGAATGTAAATTGGTGCGGCCACTGTGGAAAATAGCATGGAGCTTCCTCAAAAAATTAAAAATACTACTATCATATGATCCAGCAATTCCACTTCTGAAGATTTATCCAAAGGAAATATAATCACTATCTGGAAGAGCTATCTGTACCCCTATATTCATGGTAGCATTGTTTACAACAGCCAAGACTTGAAAATAACCGAAGTGTCCATCAACAGATGGAGATTACATATATGTATAATGGAATATTATTCAGCAATAAAAATAAGGAAATCCTGACATTTGCAACAACATGGATGGACCTTTAACATAAGGGCATTCTGTTAAGTGAAATAAGTCATATAGAGACAGACAAATACTGTGTGATATCACATACATGTGTAATCTAAGAAAAACCTAACTCAGAGAAACAGAATAGATTGGTGGTTGCCAGAGGCAGGGGCTGGGGGATGGGGAAGTAGGTGAAGGGGGTCAAAAGGCACAAACTTCCAATTATAAATAAATGAGTCCTGGGGATGTAATATACAGAATAGTGACTGTATACAACTGTTCTGTATATTTTAAGTTGCTAAGAGAGTAGCCCTGGCTGGTGCAGCTCAGTGGATTGAGCATCAGCCTGTGAACCAAAGGGTCGTGGGTTCGATTTCCCAGTCAGGGCACATGCTTGGGTTGCGGGCCAGGTCCCTAGTAGGGGGCGTGCGAGAGGCAACCACACATTGATGTTTCTCTCCCTCTCTTTCTTCCTCCCTTCTCCTCTAACCATAAAATAAATAAAATCTTTTAAAATAATAATAATAAAGTTGCTAAGAGAGTAGATTTTACAAGTTCTCATCACATGAAAAACTGTAACGACATGAGGTGATCACATTAAACTTATTGTAGTACATCATTTCGCAACATATGCCTATATTAAATCATTATGCTATACGCCTTAAACTAATACAAGGTTATCTTAAGAAAACTTAAAAAATAAAAATTAAATAAAAAGGTAAACCACCAGGGGAGTTTCTTTTTTATTTTTATTTTTTTATTGACATTAGACAGAGAGAAAGGAAGGGGGAGAGAGAGAGAAACATTGATTTGTTGTTCCACTTATTTATGCATTCATTGGTCTGTTCTTGTGTGTGCCCTGACAGCGGATTGAACCTGCAACCTTGGCATATTGGGACGATGCCCTAACCAATGGAACTACCTGGCCAGGGCCAGGGGAGCTTATAAAAACAGATGTCTGGTCTGCGACCTCTTAGATTATCCATCAGTAGGTTAGACAGGGCTCAGGATCTGCATTTTCATCATGGCTTTCAGAAGAGTCTAATGTAGACCACATTTGGGAGCCACTATAATGACATATTCTTTGTACAAGTTTTGAAAACTTAAAAAT
The DNA here is from genome assembly GCA_004026545.1 of Mormoops blainvillei. Classification (NCBI taxonomy): domain Eukaryota; kingdom Metazoa; phylum Chordata; class Mammalia; order Chiroptera; family Mormoopidae; genus Mormoops; species Mormoops blainvillei. The sequence continues at coordinate 345,895 of PVJD01000772.1, forward strand.
TGCCTAATAAAAGAAATTATTTGGCACAAAACAATGAGTCTTCTTTGAGACCACTCAGCACTAAGCCATTACAATTAGAACTTGGGGGCAGTTTTGGCCCTAAAATATGTAACTCAGACTCATCTAGTCACCCTAACCACCTTGTTATATTAATCTTCGACCTTGGCTCCATCAGCACTTTTTCATATCTTGAAGCATCACTTTCTGCCATCTGTAACATCCGATGTGACTTATCACTGAAACAGAGCAGACTCCCTCCATGTGTAGGACCTGGCACGTGGAGAGCAAATACGCCCTTCCATTGGCGAGGAGGCCTGCCTTGCGTTCTCTGACAGAAATGATGTCTGCTTTGTCAGATGCAATAACAGTGATCTGCTACTGATGACAGGAAAGCTAACAATAAAGGATGGAGGAAAAAGAACCAGTCTGTGTATTATGTTTGCTAATCCATACTCAGAATATGTTTACAATCTGAGCATAAAGCCAGCAAGCTTTTCCTGGGAACTTTCTTCTCTCTGAGTGTGAAACTAGGACACCCTGGGAGCAAAAAGGACAGGTCCTCAAAGAGGAGTTGCTTATTGAAGATAAGCAAATTTTTAAGTTCATGACAGAAATGTCTTTCCTAGGTGTTTATTGTTAAAAGACAGTTTTTAACATTAAAAAGCAAGAGGAAGCACTTCAAGGACTGTGTGGTGTTGAGTTTTGATGTAGGGTTGGGCTGGGAGAGGCAGTCATATCTTGAAGTCTGTGCTGCTCAACAGAGGTTCTCTTTAAAGGCATCATGGGTTTAAGAAAACACAAGGTATGAAAATCAAAATGCATAAAACAAAGTGGGGCATAATGAAACATATTTCAAATGCATTACTACCTTTACAAAAAAGTATTTGCATAAACTTCGAAATAGGAATATCCCCTTAGGTATTAAAACGTCATTAGTACGACTGGTAATATTCTATTTGTTGAGCTGGGTGCCGGTCATATGGACATGTTCACTTTGTGAAAATTTGTTGAAGTGGAAATGTGTGATATGCACCCTTATCATATGTTACAATATAGTAAAAAAAAAAGTTCACCTAAAATTCATTATATTTATAATCCAATGTGCACACAACTTTTCATGGATGTAAGTCTGCTAAACCTTTTGTTGATAGCATGTTAGAAAACTCAAGGAAGGAGAGAAAAAGGAAAAAGATAGAATGAGTTTCTGAGTTCAAATGGGGTAAGAAGGAAGACTCAAGTCAAGGTGAAGTGTAACCCAATGTCAATATGATGGAATGGTCATCTAATAGGGCCATTCTTAGGGTGACGTCAAATGTCATCGGTGACCATTTTTATTAGTCGCCTTTTTAAAGAAGACTGATAGATAAAGATACAGATTTGGGCCATGAAGATAAAAGCAAAATCAGTGCGATTTCTCTTGCTACATAATTGGAACTCCATTTCCAAGAAAAATAGTATGAAATGATAAAAGCCAGGATTTAAATACTGAACTGGCCACCTACTAGCTTTTATGATGTTGAAAATATTTAATCTGAGTGTTGGTTTATTCATCAGAAAAGAGGGGTAATAAAACCTACTTTGTGGGATTGTTGTGAAAATTAAATGAACAATACCTAAGAAGAAGTGGTCCAGTGTCTACCTCAGATAACAGTAATTATTATTGTTTCTGCCCCAAGATGTGAAAATTTTGAGAAAATAAAAGTGTGCTTTCACATGGAATTACTTAAATCTGTTTAAAGACAAAATCAAATGTTTCGGTCAAAAGCCATTTTATTTTTCCATGGTCGCATTGAAAACATTTTTAGGACCAATATGATTCCTAAGTGCCCAAAGAGTGTGATTGGGTCTTTTTCCTTTCTAGTTTTTGAGAATGATGTGAAACATGTAGTCACCTTACTAGGCAGTAACTGTTGGCACTTAAGCTCTTAGCAGTTAATATAAATCCTGGATGTACACGGCCTTCAATTTCCTTTACAACAGTTGCCTGAGCGGGATTTATCGCCCTTGTCCTGGTGCACTCAGGAGGGTGGAAAAGGTGAAAAAGTTTTTGTCATACTACGTAATTGTTTTTGAGCAAACATTAGCTTTAATTTTTCTACCCAAATCAAAACACGATAAAGTTGTGCCGGTTGGTTCTAGATCTCAATTCCACTTGCATACTCTTAGTTAAATACATAAAGATTCAGAATTCTGTTGGGGTTTTTTTTCTCATGAATTACTTCTATTTTAATCATATGCTGTTCAGTTAACATCAAATAGATCCATATCTACAAAAATCTTCGTTAATATATGCAGAAATCCAGAAACATAAAAACCCTTGAAAATAACCTTGGAGCCCAGATTAAACCCATAAATGCAGGGAGGCTCGGGGGCTGGGTCACACCCTCTCCTCCGCTTGCCCTGCCGTTGCGGTAGCTCAGACTTGGTGAACTGCAACAAAATTGACAGGGGGCAAGCTTGCCATTTCAAGTCTCCCAGATTAAATCGAAGTCTTGTTTTTAATTTCATTTCCTTTTTTATTTAAAAAAAGAACTTGTTATTCACATTTTGCAATTATGCTAAAATGTAAGTTAACTGTCCCAGGGCTGCCTCTCTGCCTGGCTGCCCACTGGAGAAAACACAGACATATTATCAAAAACAGCCTCCTTGTGGGGAGCCCAACACGACCATCAGTTTTGGTTGACAAGGGCTCTAGAGGAATGAAATAACCAATCCCTCAGAATCCTCTACCCAACACTATACGAAAAAAATCACCAAGCGTTTTATACTCAAGCCCATTGCATGCGTTGGAAAACAATGTCAGGAGCTTAGTCTATATTTTAAGAGGAAAGTATTGGGGGAATGGAATTAGTCTTTGATTTGAGCAAAGATTCCATGCTAACTGCTCTGTTGCTAACCTTGACTCTATTATTCAGGCTTTGTCATTCTCAGCAAGCCTTTGTGACTCGATTTCACTGTCTATGACACAGGAATAATACAGGCATGCTTTATCGTCTGCAATTGCTGTACCCTTGAAAACTTGTGTGAACTGAATTGTGAAAAATAAAATTACAAGCTTTGAATATAGTGGAAAAAATATTTAAGATACCTGAAAATGAATCCTTTTGTCAAGTAATCCTTTTATACCCTCTTTTAAAAATAAATTCAGTTTTTTAGTATTATATTCTTTAAAACTAGAACCCATTGAAAAAGGGAAAGTATGGTGATTCCTACAGATATTCCGTGATGAGTCTGGCCCAAGGGTGCCTTACCCTTTCCCCTGAAGAAAATTTCTGAACATCTACCTTGGTCCTGCTCAGTTTCTGCTGTAGTGAGCGGTGGCCATGGAGGGGTCTGTGACCGCAACACGATTCTTTAGGCAATAAAAAAATTCTGTGTTCTTGGGAGGATTAAGGGAATGGGGAACAGAAGTGAGAGCTGGAGAGATGGGAGGTAAGAAGAGGCAAGACGAGGTCTGGTGAAGGAATCTGGAGCAGAATTGGTGGAGAGCTTAACGTGTTTGAGAAACTAAAAAATGGGTGTGATGGAAAGTTGGGGAAGGAAGGGGAGAGTGACACAAAGTCAGGGAGAGGTGAGAATTTTGCTGGCCTTACAGACCCTGACATGATGCCTAAATTTTATTCTAACCTCAGTGGGAAGCCATTAAGGGCGACATTGACACAATTCACATTTTAATAAAATAATAATAGTGCCACATGAGGTTAGCTTGGAGGTAGGCGAGAGTGATCAAAAATAAATTTTGAAGATAGAATTGTCAGGTAGAACCAAAAGACTGAATATAGGGAAGTAAGGGAGAGGTAGGGATCAAGGATGGCTCCCAGGTTTCTGGAATGAGTGACCGAGTGCCATTAGCTGTCCCCTTTCTTTCCCTACAGTCTTTTGGACATAATCTCATTATTCCTATTATTTCAGCTGTAACTGCATTCCTGATTCTCCCTCTAGCTCTTACCCCTCTCCTGAATCCCATATGTGTATTTCCAACTACTTGCTGTAGATTGAATGCAAATCTCCTTCCTTTTCTTCCTCAAATCCAAAACTTGGGAAACAGAGGTTGTTGTGAAAATTTACTTCTCTGTTGCTCCTCAACGTCAAAACAGTTGCCAGAGCTGTGAGACTTTCCCCCTAAGTAGCCGCCAGTCCCATCCCCTTTTCTCTTCCCACTGCCCCTTCCTTGTCCAGGCCCCTCGCCTCCTGCCTAGATAACTGTTCCCCCACCGCCTGTCTGTTCTCTCAATCCATCCTGCACACTGCTTCCAGGTTGCTCTTCCAAAAGAGAAAAAGCCAGCTTTTTGTTGTTCTTCTTTTATTACCATGCTCAAAAATGATCAATGGTTTCCTGCTGATGAAGAAATTAAGCATAGCCCTGGTCCGTGTGGCTCAGTTGGTTGGAACATCATCCTGTAACCAAAAGGTCGGGGGTTTGTTTCCTGGTCAGGGCACATACCCAGGTTGTAGATTTGATCCCTGGTCCTGGCGTAAGCATGTGGGACCCCTGGTCTGGAGGGCGTGATCCCCCATCTTGGCACCAATGATTTGCCCAGTTGAGTACAGGATACAACCAACTGATGTTTTCCTATCTCATTGATGTTTCTCTCTCTCCCTTTCTTGCTCTCTAAAAGCAATGAAAAAAAAAATGTCCTCAGGTAAGGATAAAAAAAAAATAAGCACAAACATCTATGTCTGGCATTCAAGGTCCTCTGCCCTGTTAAATCTGGCCTATTTCAAGACTATTGTCCACAGAGGTGGCATGACATGTGAACATTTGGAAAGAACAGGCAGAAGGGGGCCAGTATGTGGGTTGGATATGAGCAGGCTGAGTATGCGGCTGTGCCTGAACTGTTCCTCTTCAGGAAGATCTTACACAAACTAGGTTCATATCAAAATTAGACCCATCCCAGCTCAAAAGAAGTGCCTCAGGGAAACCGTAGGGGACATAGGCTGTTTCTGTCTCCCTGGCACCCTTCTTTCTTGCAAGAATGGGAATGTGCCAGTCATGGTTTTTATCACCCTTTTCTAAGTGATGGGTCCATGGCATATGACCCAGCGGGGCTGATCGAAGGTTTGAGATACAGACCCTAGAGAGAAAGTGCTGTTGCGCCCCCTGGAGATGCTGAACAACGAGGACCACAGGAGCGAGGAGCTGCTGGAGGCCCCTTTCCTTTGCTTTCACATGGCAAGCACTTGCCTGAGCATGAAATCCACGAAGAGGAAAATGGGGCTGAGTGAAAGCCGGAGACCATGTCCTCTGAGTCCTGTGCCCAGCAGTGCCCCGAAACTTCTCAGTTACACATGCCAAATGGATATTATACAAACAGCGGCAGAGGAAGGAAATATCAAACATTCCGGCCCACTCTCCTTATCATGGTGACTCAGTTTCATTTCGCTTAAATCTGACCTTTGCCTTGGAATGCTCTCTGCCAATGCCGTCTCACCTGGCCCTGTGCCCATGCTCAAGCCAGGGGAGGGCACAGTGTGACTTCCTTACACCTACCACCTCACAGGGGCATCTGTGCAGGCAGCGCTCCTGGTCCTCCATGCCCAGCACAAGCATCCCTGCCACACTGGAGTTTAAGGAAGCGCATGTGGCTGCTTTGATGGCTCTATTCTCTCAGTCACCAAACTGCCACCCACTAAGTGTTCCCCAGTGGATTATTTTAACCTGAATAGAATTATCTGGAAAGCATTTTGAGCCTGTTCAAGGCAAAAATGACACCATTATACCACAGAGTTGGATACAAAACAGAACTTTATGTGAGATCAAAAGCAGGAGCATTTTGTCACACAACACACACACACACACACACACACGCAATTCCACAAAACGTTGGATGAGTAATGTTTGGATTATCTGATGTTTTTACAATGGAATAATCGCCTGTGTGTGTTCAGCTAAAGAACAGCAATTGCTTTGAGTTACTTATGATTTTGAAGAAATTAATAGATTGAAGGAATTTTATTGCATTCTGTTATTCGCATGGGCCAGATTCTCTCTGTACCTTCCTCACTGGGTGAACATAGTGTGCCTTTGGATCAACACTGACTCTTTCAGGCCATGACAGTTACTGTTTTGGAATACTAAATGTGACGACACTAGCGGCCTCATGGCATTAATGCTCTTTCCAAAAGTGCCCAGTTTTCTCTTGGAAGTAATCTCAGCAATGATAGGCTATAACTGAGTCATTTCTGATAAGCAATTAGCACATACAAAATCAAAGCATGTTATTCTAGGTTTTATACTGTTAGGAGGGATGCAGCAGGGGTTATCCATTAAAAAGCATCTGTGAAAAACTTCTGCTATTATTATGGAAGCAGTGGGCAATATTCAAACGGAGGCAACTCATCCATTTAAATAAACGTGCTTTTAATCATAAATGTCACTGTTCTACAGATCTGTTTTTCCTACTAATGTGTTGGAGATAATGTTAATGATATTTAGTTACTGTTTTAAAAGCAGCTGAAGTCTTATTATGAAAGGCAGCATAAAAGGACATAGCAGTATTATTCTGAAACTGTGAGTTATTATTTATCTGTGTGAAATCTGGTGGCACTTTAGATCTGTATGAGAATCATCTAAACATAGACTTAGATAACGTCACAAGATATTCCCCAAACACTCTTCTAGTCTGCATTACTTTTCATACCCTGAGAAGACAAAAAGTAAAACACACCAGGGTTAGAAGGTTAATGTGTGTATAAGGGAGGTCTCAAGCCAGTATTTCAGAAAACAGCTCATTTTTGAACTATGAATGTGTTCAACATATTGATCACTGCATTTACCCACCAACAGCACCTCTACAGAGAGAACGCACTGCACCCACCAGCTGCTGAAGGAAAAGGCATGGGTGATAATGACTGGTTCCTTGTGATACCCTTACCCGCTCCCCATCCCTTCTCCAACTTGGAAATGGTTGATTGGATCAGGGTTGGGCCCCTGACCCACCCAAGACAGTTGTTGTCTGGCCACCAACCCGTGCTAAAAGCGAATTGGGCCAATCAGAGTTCTTCTTCCACTGATTTGAGCTAAGAAAGGCCTAGTGAATAAGAAAAGAGGCAATCGGGGCCTAAGCTGGGAAGAGATGTGTGAGCTATAAAAGAGTCAGAACCTTAAAAAACAGTGACATTTGTTCCTAAAATTATTAGGCAACAGAAATTATGGGCATAATGGGTGTCTCAGCTGGGCCCCAAGCTGAGACTAAGACTCAGGCTTGCATGTCAGGTAGAAGGAGCCCCAGAGGTCCTTTGCATGTTCACAGAATGCACAAGGGCCCTTCAATGAGCACCTGGCTACATTCTCCAGTTTGCCTGGAGTTGCAGATGCTCAAGCACGTCTGACAAGCCAGAGAAGGGAGCAGGGTCATAATAGCAGCTCCACGGCAGGGAGCAACCTCAGAATTCTTCAGTGGAAAAAAGCCACAGGCCATGAAGAAATCCAGGAAGGTAGGGTGGAAGAAGCCACAAGGGCTCAAGCACTGAGACAAAAGGGTGGTTTTAGGTTCAATCTGAAGCTCTACCTGAAAGCCACGGGCTCCCCTTCATAATCTCCCTTGCCTCCACGTCATTTGCTATGGTGAGCCCCCCTCCTAAAGTCACATACACCAGAGCGGATTAGGAGGAGAGGCATTTTCCTAGGAGAGAGGTGTGCACAGCAAGTGCGCAGGTGTCCTGTACATCAGAAGGCAGGGCTGGTCAGCACAATCGCGGAGCAGCTTGGGCCCTGCAAACCTCAGGGAGGGCTAAAGGGGCAGCCAGAATGGTGGTGGGGCGGAGGGCAGGGGCTGGGCTGCAGGTGCTGTGATGGTTCATTTTATGTGTCAACTTGATTGGGCTGAGAGATGCCCAGGTAGCCGGTAAAACACTGTTTCTGAGTGTGTCTGTAAGAGTGTTTCTGAAGAAGATACCATTTTAATCAGTAGCCTATGGAAAATCAACCTTCCCCGATGTGGGTGGGCACCACCATCAAGTCCGTTGAGGGCCTGAATAGAACAAAAGGGCAGGTGACGGCTGAGTTTGCTCTCGCTCCTTCTGCTGGGACATCTGTCTTCTCCTGCCCCCAGACACTGGAGCTCCGGGTTCCCGGGCCTTCAGTCTGGAAGTGAGTCGTACTCCCAGCTTTCCCTGTTTTCCAGCTTGCAGACAGCAGATTGTGGGACTCTTTGGCTTCCATAATCACGTGAACAAATTCCTGTATTAAATATCCTCTTATATAGATCTGTAGGTCTAGATCCAGTCAGTTCTGTTTCTCTGGGGAACCCTAATACAGAAGCTAAATGAGTAAACTCCCCACACACACCACGAGAAGGGGCA